>JBBMOC010000011.1:2569547-2736325 GCA_037975185.1 Centropyge bicolor | reverse complement strand
ACACACACAGACACACACACTCGGACATCCAAACATACACACAATTGGGACACTACCTCTTGACCCACTACCTCTCTCCTCTCTGTCTTTATCTCTCCACCCTCTTCACCCCCCACCCATCCAACCACCCCCCATCCCTCTCAGGGTCCAGGTAGTGTAATAGGTGTTGCTATGGTAACCAGCTACAGCTTATCACAGAGGGGATGTTTCTAATGTACCCCCCCACCACCACCAGCACCACCACTGTCGCCACCTCCCCCCACCCATCCCCAATGCCATTACAACTGCCAGGCAGAGAGGAGGAGGAGGGGGAGGAGGAAGAGGAGGAGGAGGAGGAGGAGGGTGTGAAAGAGGACAAGCAAGGAAGATGGTAGGATGGTGGCTGGCTGCTGCTATTGGGAGGAGCAGGAATGAGAGGAGAGGAGAGGAGACAAAGGAAGGAACATAGGAGATAAAGAAGTGGAGGAAGAAGAGGGTGATGAAGATGATGGTTTGGGGCATGATGAAGTTGAAGCAGTGCTTATCCCTCTGGAAGGTTTAAACTATAATTACCATCAGTGTGTTTAGCATTAGGACAGAGAACATGTGCAGATGAAACACGTTCAGAATAGTATAAATTTGTACGGATTATATGTAGAAATTGTGATGGACATTCCGTAAACTCTGTCAGTCAAACAGTCTTTCACTTATTGATAAATGTATTTTCATGAGAACAGTAACTGAATGAAAGCATAAATTTAATCTTTTTTTTTTATATCCAAAAAAACATGCATGCGAGGTGGGAGGACCTTTGTCAGCCCTGAGCAGCGCCTGCAGTCTTTCTCTCAGGCTGAATACAACCCCGACAACATCCTACAAGAAGACGGGGCAACTCCTGCCAGGCAATACTCTGGGCAAAACACATCCACTAAGGGATCTCTTCTGGCTGTTCACAGTAATATTAGACAGTTTCATAGTAGGTCACAGCTTTAAATTAGTTTATTGACTAAATCAAACTTAAACTGTAAAAGTCACGGGAAGTAAAAAAAAAAAAATGTAACCTGAATATCTGTTCTTGTGCGTGAATGAAACAGCAACAGTCTTGCTGTCGTAGAGCTTTCTCTCACTCAGATTTCCACTTACTTATGAGTGTATAATAAAGTGCAACATATGATCTTTAGCATAGAGATGAATCCTGGGCATGAATTACACTCGAGTGTTATATTCTTGCCACCGTGACACAGGAGCTCAAACATGATACTGCTGGTTCTTTTTTGTGTGTGTTTACAGCGTGCCAGGCCAGCAGTGCCCTTTCTCTCTCGCTGGCACATCACAGGAGGGCCGGGCCGCCGTACAACACAGCTCCGGGACACACACACAGAAACACACAACGAACCAAGAGCAGAGATGGGAAGAGAGGACATGTTTGTCCTCCACTGTCTGCTCCCATGCTCGTTGGCCCTGATACTGGGACAGAATGTGACGTAAAACCAGCTCTCACACACACACAAATATTGAGTGATAAAACCTCCAGATGCAAAAGAAGAAAGTGTGCACAAAAATACATAGATTCAATTACACACA
This sequence comes from Centropyge bicolor, assembly GCA_037975185.1. NCBI lineage: Eukaryota > Metazoa > Chordata > Actinopteri > Pomacanthidae > Centropyge > Centropyge bicolor. Next base: position 2,734,762 of record JBBMOC010000011.1, on the reverse strand, counting down.
TGTACATAAATATAAACTACAGACACACATGACACAAACACACACACTGGACCTCCCCCACCTCTCCTCCTTGCAGTTGGAGGGCACATCACTGGCCTGGGACAGTAGCTTATGTGACAGCATGCACACACACACACACCCCCACACACACACACGTCTATGTGGGCCACGGGGCGTGTGTGTGTGTGTGTGTGTGTGTGTGCATGTGTGTGTTCAGGGGACACCTTAAGGCACAGCAGACAGGACAGCACACATCGGACACACACATGCACACACACACACACACACGCACACACGCACACACGCACACACACACGCACACACACACACACACACATACACATACACAGCAACCCCCCACTTCCCACTGGCTGAGCAGAGGGGTCAAAGTCAGAGAGGAGAGAGAGAGAGAGAGAGAGGTGCGAGGGCAGAGCTGCCCGTCTGCACGACACACTTGAGTGAACACACAAATAAACAGAGTAAACACACAAACACACAGGCTGCATGTGGAGCTCAGGAGGCTGCAGGCTGTGTACACACACGCGTCCATCCTGCGCAGCGGCCATGACAAAGAATCGTCCACTACAGCATCAAAAACCCGACTATTTTTAGGCTTTTTTCCAACCGGGGACCCAGTGAGACATGTGGCGTCTCTCTCTGGGGGTCGGACTCATTAAAACATATCGGTTTCTCTGCTCACCAGCAACAGACCCATGACCCATTTTCAGGTCTCATGCCACAGTTTGAAGACACAGCGAGGTATTTCCCCCATTTCGCTCTCTACTTTATTTCCTTCTGTGAAGTCAGCTGGTTCTACACACTGATTTTTGACTTTTAACAACCATATTTCTGTTTGGCAACCAGCGATGATGTGTGAAAGATGTTATTTATTTTGTTAGTACAAACTAAAGAATGACAATAATCTATACAACACAGCCACAATGAGTTAATCTCACTAACAAGCCTCCAAGGTCTGACACAGTATCAGTGAGCCTCACTGTTGTTACTTCATCACCATCAACTCACACACTGTAGTTTATCTGGGCTCAATCCCACAAACACTGTCCTGCTGCCACAGATACTCACTGGAGACCACATGTGGATTCATCCACTGCTGTCCCCAACATTTCCAAACCATTTTTTTTTACATCATCAGTAGGAAGAAATGAATGAAGAAATGGGCTTGAGGCTGAGTCAGGGAAGGGTTGACAATAACAGCAGAAGAAGAGAGTAGCAATAGATTAAGCACTCATATAGATAACAATTAAAATTATTAAATAAAACTCAGTGTATTTGATATAAATGATTATTCACCCTGTAGAAAAGGAAAGTACAGATTATTCAACTGTATAATAAAAAAAAAGCTGTGTGACAACCAGTAACTAAGCTGATTAAACTTACCTATTGAAATGTGGTAAATTATCCTACTGCTAAGTTTCCTCAACAATAAATATATATTTGACATTTGAGTGAAATCACTTTGTGGAGATTTTACGAGATTCAACAAACAGCATAAACATGTATTTTAGTATTGTAGTGCTGGTCTGATAAAACGTATTATAAAATCATATACTGAGTCCATTACTTTTTTCCCAAATGTATTTTGCTGGAACCTCACAATGAAACACATTTTGTTATTTAATTTAGCTATTTCAGTGGTTTGTGTAAAATCTCATAGGCACTGGAAGCTGCTGTACCTCTTGGTCTTTTTTCATACATATTGATTCTATTTTCACAACATCGAACTCAGCTTTCTATCTGACCCTCCATCTCTCTCCTCTGACCTGCTGCACCTCCTCTGCCTCCATCCACACATTATTAGCAGCCTCTCTCTCTCTCTCTCATTTCCTCTGGTTTTTGTGGGCTCTCTCCCTCTGTTCGTCGCTCCATCCCATTTCCAAACCAGCCTGTTGCTAGGATACACATGGGGTCCACTCAGAGAAAGCTAACTGCACCCCCTCTACCACCACCACCACCCCTGCTCTTCATCCTCCTCCTCCTCCTCCACCCCTCTTCATCCAATAGACTGGGACACACACACACACACACACACACACACACACACACACACACACACACATACAGAGCTTCAGCAGGATAAAGTGTGTGCTGAGCCGCGAGCAGCAGCAGCCAACCTGCATCACGACTGCTCCACACATGCAAACACACTCTGACACACATACAGTACACTTACTGCAGAAACACAACCATGCACTGCAAATATGCACACACACACACACACACACATGCAAACACACGGTGACACATACATTATGACGGCACACGCTGGGATACACATATGCTGACTAACATAATCACACAAAAGAAGCCCAGAAACACACATCAGTTCAGCCCCGAGGGACCAAAATGCAACGCAGTAGAAAAGCTTCAGTTCCCACTTCACCAACACCAGACAACAGGCAGCAGCACGGGAACACTGACAATCAGTCCAGTCAGCATTAATATTTCATAGATGTGTCATATCAGGAGCGTTTGAGGCAATATCACATGATAAACAATGTAAAACAACAATGAAACGAGTCAGGAGTTTTCCCCACCTCGACTTTGTACAAACACAGAATAACACAATGTTGGAAATTTACTGCACAGTGTAGGAAAAAAACCTGCATGTGGTTCAGAGACAGCAAGAGACGCTGTCTGCAGATTCTCACTGACAAGGAACTTGGGGTTAAAAGTGGCTGATTCGTTTTAGTCATTCCTGATTGAGCACCAACAAGCTACAGTTACAGCCTTCCAAAACCGTAACACGTGGTTACGTTCTGGTCGGCTCTGGCAACAAAATCTACTCAGTGAAGGCTGTTTTTAAAGAGATGAGAGTGTCTGGACTCAAAGTCTGACACAGCAGACCATTCACCCCAGCCTCCTACCTGACACACTCCCCCCACCTTCGTGAGCGTGGACAGTGATCACTCAGAGTTTGTCAGGAAGAAGAGCAAATGACCAGTGCTGTCATTTCACTAAAATCAGTAAATGTCATCCTCTTCAGAGTAAACAGGGATATGGCTATTATTAACTCAAGCTGCTCTGTAACATACAAATAACACTGCCGCTGTTTGAGAGTTAATTAACCTCCAACATGAGTGAAAGAAAACGAGCAGGAAATAGAATCACCTGCTGCACAATAAAGTGCGTCTTTGGTGGATAATTGAGTTTTAACTTACACACAAACTTCGTACCTGCTGGCCATTACACTCACCTCCTCTTGTTTCTGTTGCCAAGGCTGCTAACTACCTCGTTATTCCAGCGTGGAAACACAGCAGGTGTGAAGCTGACACAATTTAAAAAAAAAAAAAAAAAGCTGAAGACAAAACATCACTGCATTAATTCAGTGAGTCCATTTTACACCGTGATGCTTAAATGGTTAAAGGAGAATTGATTGTAAACCAAAAAAACATCAGTGTAAAAGTGAAAGAAAATGAAAATAATAACTTTGACCTTTAGATTTTAACTTTTTAAATCTTTTTTTCTTCATATAAACAGGTCAAACAGCATTCAAAAAGAGAGGGCAAAGACTTTCAGAACTAAAGAGACAGCACTGACAGAAGAGCTTCATCAACCAATCAAAAAACACAAAGGACTGAGTTGGTGGGTATTTACAAGTACAAGGAAGTCCAATGAAAGCCCAGGAGTTTGTCCGGAACGTTATCAATAAAAATGATTATTTCACTTTAAAAAAGAGTAGAATTTCATGTTAATAGATAGTCGACTAGGAATACGTGCTTGTGTATGATTTTTGAACTGCAGCAAAGGTTGAGCCAGGTTCATGTGTTCAGGTAAACCCCAGCGCCTGCACTGGGACCCCTGCTGGGTCACAACAGCGGTTTCACCAAAATGAAGGCGGCTGCCATTCTTCATGCAATGCCAGAGCCGGATGAGCGCAGAGCGATCCAGGCTGCTTCTGAGAGGCTGTGAAAAAAACCCTGTGTGAGGTTCTGAGAGCAACAGTCGGTGATAATCCTGCCCTCAGTGTTCACATTCAGCAGCAGGCAGGAGAGGCAGCAGCTAAATGGGCCATGACAGAAACCAACACACTTCTCCCCACACCCCCCCCTTCCTCCTCTCCTCCACCCATCCATCCATCCTGCTCACTGTGACCTGCTTCTATCTGTCTCCCTACAGCAGCCTCCTATCACTCTGTCTTACTGCATCTCTCCATCCATCATCTCTGCTCCTTCTCCACGTCTCTGCGGAGGATCTGACGCCACAGTCACAGTCAACACTCCTGCCCAGATGCTTCACGTCTTCCTTCTCAATTTCTTTTCTTTCATCTCTTCTTCATCTCTCACCCTCCTCAGTTCAGTCCACAGGTTATGAGATTTAAAGGGCAGAGCAGGTGAAAAAGCAGGCCAGCATAAATGTCGGACTTTGCGACCTTAACTAAGCTTATATGGAGTGTAATGTTAATGAAAAGAGCTTTATTGATAACTGAAGCATCACTGAATACAGACATCTGTAGTCCAGCTCGACTCGCAGCATGTCCAAAATGTGTACTCCATTGTTCTTTGTTTGTGGAAACAATGACCAATATAGATCGGAAAATCAATACAAAAGTCAAAGATTAATTGATACACAATCGCAGATCAAGAATCAGACTCGTCACAAAAGGATGCAGGAACAGGTGGAACTGTTGTTGAGCTTGTGTGATTCTATCAGTCTGTAATGTGTCTGCTGGAATATTTGTCCATAAGAGTCTTTGTATAGCTCATGTTACATGGGCCGTGTCAACTTTTTACCAACTGACAGCCACTTAATGTCTCAAAATGAGTGAAAGTAATAACTGGAATATCTTCAGCTATAATCATTAATCTGACATGAGAATGGGATCAAAAAGTGGTTTCGAAATATTGAAGTTCAGAAACACATATTGACGACATGGTTTTAAGATCAGAAATATAACAGTAATGCTGAACATGTTACTAAGGATGAGCATTATCAGGATAATAATGATAATTGCATTAAGGGGGATGTTGATGATGGTGTATGTCGATAGCTGCATTCACACAAACACATCCAAATCTGAGGAGCATGGAGCTAATTATCCAGCAGTGTTGGCAGCAGGGCAGAGAAAGGGGCACTGTGGGAAGGTGGGAAGGGAGGAAGGGTTTTGGGGGGGAGGGAGGGAAGGAAGAGGGGGAAGAGGGGTAGAGAGAGACAAGGAGAAAGGGAGGAGAGGGTGGGGGGTGTCTGTGGGGAGACAGCGAGAATGGAAGATGCTGGAGGGTGGTGGGATGTGTGTTTTGGAGAGAGGGGGGAGGTAGAAGAACAGAGAGGAAAAGGAGGACGGGGGAAAGATGTGATAATGAGAAGCCCTTTGTCCCACAAGAACATCTCCTTGTGTTTCCTCCTCCTCCCTCCAGAGACCAGCCGGGTCTGAAGCAGCGTGCAAACCAGCAGGAAAATGAAATGTCCTCCTTCTTCCATGAAACAGACTGAAAAGGTGAATCCTGCTAAAAAACTAAACTATTTTCTATGACACTTTAAAGAAAACTAAAAACCAGTCAGACTCACATCTACAGGCACAGAGTGGCCAATTAACCCAACCTGCATGTCTCTGGATTTGGGACCCAAAAGCTTCTTGCTGTGAAGCACCACCATGTCGCCCAATTTAAAACCCAGGTGTAAGTCAATATCAACGAGATTTTCTTATCACTGATCACTGGCTCTATCCTTTCATCACAACAGACAAGCATGTGAATTTTTACATCCATGTTTTTTTGCAGTATATTTGCAAACACAGTGAGTCTTGTGTAAACTGCTATTTTAACTCTCTGTCTTTGAAACAGGATGAGATTATGTTTTTCTTTATTTTAAACTCCTTGTTATTTCTTCTTCCCTGCACCTGAAAAGTAAAGCTGGACAACATTTTTGCTTTGCTGAGTTAGCATTTACAAGAAATGTCACCTCTGAGTAAGGTTTGATTATGATTGGTTCATGACCGGGCGAGTCAGCTACACTCAACCAATCAGGTGGAGGGTGTGGACTGATCACCTGGCTGCTGCAGAGGGAGGAAGGAGATGGACACCAAGAAAGAAAACGACTAAACATTCTGAACATTTTTAACTTATTTTGACTTGAATATGTTTTTAAAAGGCTATAAAAAATGTAAATACTAACAACAAATTAAACAGTTGCATCTTCACATTGTCTTTAAACTGAATTTCTTTTCATTATGTGAAGATATTGAGTTGTATAGTTTTTACCACTCCAAACACATTTACAAGTTCTTTTCTGAATTCATTTAGTAGATTAAAGTCTCAAAAGATATTTATTTAAGTGCATTGATTTGGATGGTGTAGGTGGAAAGTTATAATTTCTTAATGTTTCTCTTGTTGCACTTGGAAGATAAGACGCAGAAGAGCACTCACAGAGAGAGAGACAGTCTATCCATCTGTGTTTGCTTCATGCTGGCTGACCACACAATAAACTGGCCTTCTCTCCTCAGTTCACAGTCGTGTCGTCCTCAACGGAGGAAACTCATCGCAGCCGCAGACAGTATGTCTCAACAAGTCATTTAGCATCGGTTTCAACCTTCGACTTAGTTTTCTTAAAATAATTCTACCATGAAAACAAATAGAGGAAACCACCATCTGCTGGGAGGAGGTCTGCCCTCTGTACCAGAGCTCAGGCAGGTAGATAGAAGCTCCTGACTGTAGTTGGCTGGTTGGGGAGTGAAAAACTGAAGGAAAGACATTGTTGCATTAGTTTGTCTTGACAGTGTTAGTTGGCAGGTTTTTGGTTTGTGAGCCTTCAGAGGCCCTGACACACTGAAACGCAACCCAGACTTTTAAAAGTGAACGCTGAACTGTGGTACTGAACCATAGACTGTATAAAATATGGACGTAGTGACGTCACCCATAGGTTTCTGAAGAGCAAAAATGAAGCAAATCGTAGTGCGCAGCCATCTTGGTAGCCTACCTCCGGTTACTCCAAATATGGACAAAGAGGTGGAGCGAGGGCGGAGCTGAGGCGGGTCGAATGAATGCTATTGGCTGAAAAAAGCCGCTTTATTCAAAATAGTCAAACTAGCTACAGCTAACCAGCTAGGTTAAATGCTAAATATCGTTGCTAGCCGGCTAACCCCACGACGATCTCTTTTCCAAACTCAGTGACTAGAATTAGCCGGGGTGACGCCCTTTAGACCGTCAGTGGCTAATTGTCAATCAAAGTGGCGCCACTTAGATTGACAGCTATGAATTGTGCATAATGACGTATGTTGTATATTTTAAACGAAAAAAATTCGCCCCCCCCCTGTCATGGAGTAGAAAAACAGCTTATGAGACTAGAGCCATGTTTTGAACCAGGCTGTAAATATGTATTTTTCTGTGGTAAAATCGGACATTTTAACATGGGGCTCAAATGTAATTGACTCCCTTCTGCGGTCTGCTGTAGCGGTTATTCGAGGAACTGCAGCTTTTTTGCACTTCCGCATTGGCTTCATTTTTCAGCGCCGGAGGTTGCTGCTTGGACTGAACATGGACAGTTAAAGACGACCACTCAACAATCTACAGGTGACCAGATCAGATTTGTGTGTTGAGGCAGTGTAATCATGTACAGGTGTATTTATACATCACACAGGTGTGCAGACAGCGCTCATTTCCTCTCCAATATCTCAGTTCACTGGCAACAGCAGGCGAATGACAGAGAAGTTCATTTACATGCATGTCTGTATTGTTGTTCTCGATATTCCTTTTTCACAGCAGACGTTTGACTTGTGATGGCAGGAAAAGCACAGGTGTTATCAACGTCTGCTTGGTTCTATTCAAGCATCCAAGTGAGCCATGACAGTTTATAACAAAGAGCCAGTATGTACAGTACCTGAACACCGAAACCAAAGCAGCTTAATGGAATTCAACCATAATTAAATCTTATTATTTACACTTATGTTTTCCTAATGTAATTTGTCAATGAACCTATCAGATCTTAAATCTACAATATATAATGGATATTAAATCTATATCCATAAAAGGACCGAACTACCAACACTGTGTTAGTGATGTGACATGAAACAACAAGAAAGCAGTCGGCTGGACATGCTTTCATGTCCAGTCATCCGGCCGACAGCCAGCGCTTATGGAAAACTCTTCAACACTTGGCTGATTTTATGGCAACATATTGTCGCTAACACCTCAGCGAAAGCAGTTATAACCCAGACTGACACAAGTAGAGAAACCATAGTAGCAACGCAGGCTGCCGGCCGTCTGCTACAGGACGGAAAGTACAAATATGACAAACGGGAGCTCACACCTATCAGAGCAGTCTAACACTCGTCCTTCACACATTAACAGGAGCTGCTCGCTGGTGTTTCTGCTCAGTTACTGAAGCAGCAGAAAGTGAAAGCAGGAGAAAAGCAGCAGAATTTTTTAATCATATTATACTGGAAAATTTCCCTGTTGTGGAACTGTACTACTTCTACTACTACTACTACTACATATATTCTACTGAATATGTGTAATCAACAATGAGAAATGCTGTTGCTTAATCTTCAGGGTTTGCTAAAGCAGATTTAATGGCCTCCAGTCAGTCAGAGAAAAGAGTGAAACAGCACGCGGGACAGATGTAATCAGGCCTGGTTACACAGAGCTTCTAGGAAACCTTGGACTGTCCACAGACCTATGAAGGGCTTTCCTGTTCACAGATGAGATCACATCTGTTGTTACTACATTTAGTCAGACACAACTACGTTCCTGCTGAAATCCTGAAGTCCTGAAATCTGAGCGTTCACTGAGCCCACGTACTGTTCAACCATATAAGAGAATAAATGTCAGCTATGAGGGGGGGAATGCACCTGAACCACCTGTCTTTGTCTCTTTTATTTCCTACACTATAACCCTACCTTCATTACCTCACAGCTGGGACACCAGAGCTGATGAGAGGAGAGGACTGTTGGGGGGACAAAGACAAAAACATTGCCTTGTTTTATTCATCTGTGGAACTCATCGTCAGGCTGATCCCTCACACACACTATGGTACATCAGAATAGAACCATATAGCCACACAACCAAAATAAATTATCAGTCACCAAACCATTTTAGAGTTTAGATTTTGTGGCCCAGGAGGTCACAGTTAAACCAAATACAGTTAGTGTTTTATTAATTAACTGAATGCCCCGATTGACTCATGCAATAATACAGGGATTTGGACGGCTATAGCTCAGGAGGTAGAGCAGTTGTCAACCAGCCAGAAGGTTGGTGGTTCAATCCCTGGCTCCTGCAGCCTATATGTCGAAGTGTCCTTGGGCAAGATACTGAACCCCTAATTGCCCCCAATGGCTGTTCCATTGGTATGTCAATGTACGTCGCTTTGGATAAAAGCATCTGCTAAATAAAATTGTAGAATTGTAGAGATTTGATACCTGACTAGAAAAGGCTAAGAAAAAAAAAAGGTACCCGCGTACGCTGAAAAATGTCAGGTGCAATTATCTCCAAGTGAAGTGCATGGGAGTCGCAGCTGAAGTCCTGAAAGCTGATGAAGTGTTGAAATTTAACTTAAGAGCAGCAAGACATTGACCAAAATGCTGCTACTTTCAGACTGTAGTTCTTGGATTTTTACATCAGACCTAATCACAGAAAGCAGGAACAGAGTGTATCATTTTGGAAGTTGGAACTGTTCATAATCTCAAAGGGCCAACTGTGACTGACTGGTCTCATTAATTATGCCTGGTGGCTGGTGTTAATATGCCAGGCTGCCTTTCAGGTGGGAGAGGGGAGTGATGAGAGGGAGGAGAAGGTCAGGAGAGGAGGAGGAGGAGGCAGGAGGGACGAAGGTGGAAATTGAAGCCTTGCAGTCTAATTAAGACTGGTGTTAATTTCTTTTCTCCGTCGCCGCGGCCAAAGGAGCCGTTCACCATGGCAACAGGAGAGCACCGAGGGGGAAGTGAGCCGACGGCGGTCTGAAAATATACGGCGTGTGTATGTGATGCAAAAAAACATACCAGCGCTGCTACAAACTCAAGGTAACTGACTGAAGATCCTTTTGTAGTTCTTTCTTCCAGCAGCACTTCACCACAATGGCCGAGCTCTACATCAATTTTTCCATCTTTGACCCAAATAAAATGTGCAATCGCCTTCAGCAGCCAAGTATTTCACTGAAAGTCCCTCCTACTGCCGCAGCTCTTTGCCAATTAGCAGCTATTTTGTCTCACTGAAAAACCTCAGTTCTCCACTTTGGATCTCTTATGTTGTATGTTTTACCACAGAAAACAAAGAACCTGACCTTCTATGGGATGAATAGTTAAAATCCTTTCAGATGTACAGGATTTACACAAAAATACAATGAACCCCCAAAACAGACTTATAAAGGTACTTTTAACTGAAGTCATATTTCTCAACACAAAAGAGTGCATAGACTAAAATATTCAAAAAATAAATATTGAACTTAAGGTTCAATTTACGTTGAACACCTCTCGACAGCTGAGGTTTAGGACTAAATGATTTTCTGTATTTTATCACATCACTCCTTATAATGAAATCCTGTTTAATCCGTCTGTTGCATCAGTTGACATCGGCTGTTAAACCTGCATGCTTTCTTTACATATTTGTGCAAAAGTAATAGTGAAATACGTACTTTAATAGAAATGTCAAAGTTTATTAGATTTAATTAGTTCAGTGTGAGCAGCGAGTGACTGAGTTCATTATTTTAAACACAAAGGAGCACAGACTCTTAATTTACTGACGAATCTTTGAAGGCATAGCAACCGTCTAAATTCAGCCTCACCAATTAAGAGTTTGAGCGTGGTTTGTAGAAGCAATCATGTTCTGTTTTTTTTTCTTATTTAACCAATTAAAAGAGAAAACTTGTTCGATTTTGAAAACTTTTTATACTTTGTTTGCTGGAGTTTGAAACAGAAAGGATGTTTGTATCATGTCATTCCACTTCCTGTGTTAGAAAGCAGAGGTGGCGAAAAGCAGCAACCACTCATCGTCAGACATCATTTTGTCTTTTGTGTATGTGTCCCAGGCAGTTCACACTATTTAATGTACTGCAGATGCACAACATCATAATATCTATGCTTAAAGCCTTCCTGATTTTCTCTTGCACATGAAACATTCAGGCAGAACAAGAGAGCAGCAGGCAACCAATATGATCATACTAACAACATGACATATTTACCATCAATTTAAATATCAAAAACAAACAAGACCATATTTTATCACTTATGGTCTATAACAAGTATGGAGAAATCACTTCCAGCATGTTGATCCTCTTTAGTTAAGACAAAGACAGCAGGATGTTAACAGGACAAGATTTTTGCAACAACACTAGTGTCAGCACGATTTTTTTTTTTGCCAATTTTTTTTGAAAATAAAATGAATATTTCTTGAGCATCACACACACACATTCAAAATTCGTCAGGACAGGAGTCAGGAGTCAAGCATTATTTCCCAGGTTCAATTCTGTATGGGGACCTAACATTAGTCTCTCTCTCTCTCCCTCTCTGTCTTTTTCCTGTTGTTTTCTGTCTGTCCTACACAGCCATTGGTCGAATAGAGGCAAAAGTGACAAAAAAATTTTTTGAAATACATACATGATTGTATGCCAGTAGCAGTCAATCATACTGAATTGGAGGGCAGAAACAGGAAGAGATGGAAAGTTTTTCAGTTTTTGTACCAAGCAATCAGATTTCATGAAAATGAGTGGGTCACCGTATTTGAATACATCATCCATAGTTTAATAAACTCACTGCAGTTTGTGGTTAAACGAGCCAATAAACATGCACAGATTGTACCTGTGACATCTGGATTACGGTTCACATACAACTACTGCACAGCCACACAAAGCAGCAATGTTTCAAGTATTATATCATTGTGAGGTACGACCCTTCAACCTCACAACAGCAACCCCCCCACACACACACACAAAGTCTCTCTCTGGACTCTCAGCAACATAATTACACCAGCAGTCAACAACATACAGCTGCTCAGCAAGAGGTTTAGCTGTGCACAAAAACTCACACACACACACACACACACACACACCGTCACCCCTTCTGTTTGTGAGCAGCGACACACACTCTAAAAAACAGTGGGGGTTTGACTCCATTGTGTTCCAAAACATCTGACACTTACACTGATCCACCAAACAACTAGGCGTGTGTGTGTGTGTGAGAGAGAGAGAGAGAGAGAGAGAGAGAGAGATTCTTTGTTACTCTCAAATGTGTCACAACCAAAGTGCAAACAAATCAGCAGCAGTCACTTACCAGGAACTTAATGCTGCTGACACAAAGAGGCAATTATCACGTACGACCACTGAACGTCACCTGGATAACAATTTTCTATCTGCTGTGGTTAATTATCTTTCCTGCTGGCTCATGTTGGGATTTTCTGTGCCACGAAGGAAATACATGCCAAATAATTAGAAACAAGAGAAAAGCACTTCCGAAAATATTAGCCGCATATATGGGCAGTCATAGGAAGAGGACTGGCAGGACAGTGTGTGTGTGTGTGTGTGTGTGTGTGTGTGTGTGTGTGTGTGTGTGTGTGTGTGTGTGTGTGTGTGTGTGTACGCATGTATCCTGACACTAACAAAGTTGTGTGCAGCTATAAACCAGGATGATGGAGTCACACCATGAGAGAAAATTAGTTTCCCTCTATGACAAATTCTTTTCATTACAGATGAAGATGCTGATTAATTTTTGCCTAAAGATAATCAGTTGACACGAAACAAAGAAAGGCAATCCTCACAATTTCGAAGCTGCCAAAAGTTGGGCATTTTTGTTTTAAAATTAGTTTTTCTATTAATCAATTAATTTCTTTTTCAATCAATTTACGTTTATTTTAGCTCTAAACTGAGCCACAAATCCACTGTGCAGTTAAAAGCATATCTTCTGCTGCTTTCAGCTTCTGTTTAATCACATTTACTGAGAAGGTTGTGAGTTCAAGCCTGGCGGCCTGCCTCCTCCTCATGTCTGTGTGGGTTTCCTCCGGCTGCTCCGCGTCCTCCCACAGTCCAAAGACATGCAGGTTAATTGGTGACTCTAAATTGCCTGGAGGTGTGAATGTGAATGGGAATAGTTCTCTGTCTGTACATCTCAGCCCTGTGATTGACTGCCGACCTGTCCAGAGAGTATCCCGCCTCCTGCCCAATGTCAACTGGGATTGGTTCCGGCCCTGCATGACCCTCTAAAGGATAAGTGGTTATAGGTAATGGATGGATATTAAGTTCACTGTTCCTCTTCAGCTACACTATCTTATATGGGTTGCTGACAGTTAATGAAATAAATGAGATGTTATGCAGTGATTCAATCATCAGACATAAGAACAACTTCTTGTTTACCCAGCATGCATCTCTCTGCAGAGTGAAGGCAGTAAAAAAGAGGTTTGTGAGGCATCTTGATTCTCTGTAGCCTGAAGGATGGATGTGCAAATTGTGAGCATGATTCATCCCACAATGGCGAGATAAAACCTGAATTAATCTGTTAAAATCACTATCTAAATAAATAAGTTTGATTTTAGATAAATAGCTGTAGCCAAATGAAAAAAGTGAGCAAAGAAGAGGAACCCTTATATTTTCTTCAAAGCTCACATTGAGATACAGACACACAGGTCACAGGAAGGTTCACATTACCCAGCAGGCACTGGTGTTTAAAGTTATTTAAGTTGCTCTGCCAAAGTCTCGGCTGTCGACAGAGCAGCTCCAAGTTTTTCGTGAAGACATCACAGAGTTGATTTTTGTGTCTCTATTGTTCTGCAGTAGTGTGCCCGCTGCTTCACCCAGGATCTGGCCCTCACGTAACCTCTGGTGCAGATGAACAGTTGCTTACTCACACAGGCTTATGATAAGTTAGGGTCAAAGGGAGGGTAAGACACACACACACACACACACACACACACACACACACACACACACACACACACACACACACACACACACACACCAGAGTCCTACCAATTCCTGTCAATTTAGGGGTTTTATAATGACAGAATAAGGGGTTCTTTGAGATAGCAGAGATCACAGAGGCCTGATAGAGGGGGCCACCCCAATTAAGTTGTCCCTCCTTCAACAGACACACACAGAGTATCAGACCCCCAGATGCACAGGACAGCACTCTTATAGAGAGAGGGAGACAGAGAGAGAGAGAGAGAGAGAGCGACAGAGAGAGCGACAGAGAGAGAGAGAGATTGTGTGTGTGTGTGTGTGTGTGTGTGTGTGTGTGTGTGTGTGTGTGTGTGTGTGTGAGTAAGTGGGCAAGTCGTTGCTCTGTCCCTCCCTCCTCCTCTCATGATTCTACATTGGGACAAATTGTCTCCGCCGCTGCTAATAGAGGACACACACACACAAACACAGAGGTTTCATTCATCCATCTGTTTTACCTAAACATACCATTTTCCATCCCACTACAGCGCTGATAAGAGCGCAGACAGGCCTCTTTTATTGCAGTCATTTGCAAGTCAGCACAGCTCCGTGAATCAGGTCCATCTGATTCTCCCTGAATTAGACAGCAGTCCTCATCTCACGATATCACAGTGTATATTTTAGTACTGAGAACAATAGCCAAAACAAATCACGAAGGCAGCAGGGAAATCATTATGCATCATATATGTGCTATATGGACAGTATTCTTCAACTCTCTACTGTGGGTTTAATCGTCTGTGGGACTCACATCTTTGCTGCAACCTTTCTGCCCCATTGAGCAACTGCAAGTCAATACAATTAAGTCATATTTTCACTAATGATATAAGTAAAGCTAATTGACACAGAGACCCAAAGGTTTGACAGGATGTGATATATTAGCCTGCAACACACTGGAATAAAAAAAAAAACTGTTCTGTGCATGTGAGTAACACTGAGACTCCAGCTACCCTGGACCACATGTTCCAACACAGACTGACCATAAGAGAGCGATAGACTGAAAAAAGACTGATCTGAGATATTATGTCAGTCACATGCCAATTCTACTTCACTCACTCTGTCCCTGACTGCTGGGCAGCTAACGCTAACTAGCCAGCTGCCGACAGTTATCAGACAGCAGGAGATCAACTAGTCTGCAGATGTTTCTGATCTGTGCTCAAACTGATCCTCCACTTAGTTGAAGCATGTGAGACGGACAGTTCACAGGCGAATGGAGCTTGTATTCTTTGAATGTGTATAATAGTTCATTCTTCTTGCTCGATTGTCTGTCACAATGAGAATATTTGTCATTTCAGTTGTTAATTCTGATTTACAAAAACCTGTACGTGTTTCTTTTTTTTGGCTCGATACGGGAAAATGATGCTCTTAAATATGTAGCCTGAAAAGCTCTGATTGGCTCAGTTGAATTTCCAAAAGACAAATCAGCTGTTTATGAATCCAAATTGTGTTAAGACAAGCACAGCACCGAGGACTATGGGTCAAAGGCTGAACAGTGTTTCCTCACCAGAAGAGCTGTCTCTGTGAGGTGTGTCTTCATGGTGCTCTGATGGACACACACTCACAGCGATACACCAATGATCCATGGAGCGAGTAATGAACGCCCTCTACATAAGTCTGTGCTTCAAACTGGCCATCCCTCCTCTGTCTATGGCTCTGGCTGAAGCCAGTGAAGAGAGGGGGAAGCAGTCATCACATGTACTTGACACCACTGTCTAGATAGCAACTATTATTAGTCCCAACAAACCACTCAGCACTTCCTTCTGTAGCTGGAGCTTCAGACTCTGTTTGCACCAGAGAACCTGTTTACTGTGTCCTATAGAGACGGTTCGCCAACAAAAAGAAAAAAATCAATGCATTATTGTCACATTAATAATCAAACATTACTAAAATTACCATAACAGCAGGGGGCATCACTGGAAATTTTACACCGTGAGTCACTGGGCAAATTTCTTTGCATCGCACATCAAAACGAGTTTACTGCCGTCAGTGAACAGAGAGAAGAAAAGGCTGCAGACTGGTGACAGGCAGAGATAAAGGAACTAGTAGAAACATCCTCTGACATAGCAGGAGGGTTAATGGGACATGTGGTCAACTGACACAGAGAAAACATGATTACTGACCTATTACTGACTGATCTGTAAATCTAAATCTAAACCTTCGATTATAGAGTTTTTACTCTGGTTGTTAACTGGACTATTTCATTCTCATTAACACACAATGGAGCAGAGCCCATTGAAGAGTAAAGACCCCTCTCTTCCACTGTGTTACACACATGTCATACTTACTTTGATGAGGACCTTTTATTTTTGTCTTTGTCAGGTTAATGTGAGTACAGTCATTATTACAGCCCACATAAACAGTCATTCACAAAAGCATGAGACCGAGGCTACAGATCAGGTCTCATTGGCTCATTTCTCTTCATTCCACAGCATCAATACTGATGTTTATTTGGCACGAGGTCAAGCAGAGGAAAACCGCAGGGCTGTGGATTTTGTAAATGTGTTTTGTTGCAGAGCTCCTGATTAAACAGTCTATTTTATATCTGTGTGTTACTACAATTAATTTCTGTATTCATTTTGTAATTAGCTGGATTTTTTTTCTTCCTCTAACAGCTGGACAATATTTGACTGGAAGGGATGCTCAGAGTGCAACGAAACATTTCAATATTACTGATAACTGAAAACCAAAACCATGATTGGCAGTGATTATACAGACATGTTAATTGGATTGTCCCAACAAACACACTCACACATGGGTCGGATGGCTCTGTGTGTTCAAGTACTTCATTGTAATAAAGGCTGTACCTCGTGGCCATATTCTCTTCCAGTCTTAAACCAAAGACTCCCACCAGCAAAATGCACTACTAATTAAGCTAATTAAAAAGTGCCCTCTTGAATTAACTGAAGGATTTTTTTTTCACCACTACTCAGTTGTATTACATACCCTCATTTTTAATAACTTCAGCTTTCTGGTAGTACAAAAGGACTGAAGAACTGGACTGGAGAGGATGATGAAATGTGGCACAAGGCCCAGGCTGGATTTGAAACGTGGACGCCCAGTTCACTCTGTCACTGTTAACCCTCCTGTCGTGCTGTGAAGGGCTCACAGGCAGACATGTTCATCCTCTGTGACACAAGATGTAACCAGCTGCTTCTTTGTACCTGCCTGGGATGAGTCTCACAAGGAGGATTCAACACAGTGTCCAGCTGTACGCCTGCTTTACAGGGGCCCCAAACAGTAGGATTTACTAAAGCAGTGACAAGGTGCTGACAAGGGAATACTCCCACCTCCAAACATGGACATGGGTATTAACTGGAACACACAACCAAGCTGCAGGTACCACCACCCAAAATCAGCACTTGGTCATGAGTACGACGGCACCTAAGGATTATGTTCTTTATCAATTATCTGCCAATTACTCTTTTGATCCATCAATTACTCAGACTGGCTGCAAAATATCAGACAATTGCAGAAAATCCATGTCAGGTTTCTAAAACTCAAGATGATTCACAACCAAATGCAATAATATACAGTTTTTACTGCAGTGCAGCAAATCTGCCATCCTGATATATTTTCAATGGAATATAAGAAAACCTGAACTCAATTCAAATGTTTGTAACGGCTATTTAAAAATTCAGTCTTGACAACAAATTGACAGAGATTGAATTCTCATTTACGATGAAAGTGCACTGAAGAGAAACTCCAAGACAACCTGACAGTCCTCACTTATTCAACATTCAAGCACACGTGTTCCTGAGGATTGTGGGATGGTGAATGAAAGAAGGACCAGACTATCACTCAACTAATAAAAGCACATTTTGAACCAGCCAAATCAGACACTACACTATCGGATCTGACTGATAAAGAACTACACTAAAAATAAATCACAAACCTTGTTTCTCCTTTCCTCTTGATACAGACGACAAGTTAATCACTCATTCATTGAACATTAGATGCATCTTTGGCTGCTTCCACCTTCCTGATGCAAATAATAATTTTTTAGCACATCATCATTATTTAGGGTCATGGCAGCTGTGTAATGAAATTAATTCAGCATTTCATGAAGCCATTTTAAATAATGAAGTTTGTCCTGCAGAGTTACAGAAGACATAAATTATGCAGCTACAATAGAAATGGTGGAGCAGAGGAGCATGTCCATCAAAGGGCCAAGAAATGGGTTAATGCAAACAAAGGGGAAGGAATTAGAAGCAGTTCTTTGTCACTTTACCTCATTAATATTCCACGTCAGTTGTCTGATACGGCCCTCTGCTAATTCTTTTTACTAGCAAACTATTATATGTCTCAACTGTGTTTAAATGGTATTTCCAATTCATTCATGAGTGCAGCATAAAGCTCCCTCTCTCCCCCGGGACAGTGACAGTTCCTCTATGTTATGTACTATATTATTCCTCTTTCATCCCTACAGTGTTGACACACACACACATTCACACACACACCGTCTGTGTATCAGTGTCAGTGTATAAACACCGTTGCTGTCTGATCAGCTGTTGCTGCAGTCAGGTCATACCCCTCTCAGCACGGCACAGACAGAAGGAAAGCAGGATGCTGATTTGAGCCATAAACACAACATTAAGATCCTGTGTAGTTCAACACATCCAGCCGTGCCTCTCTCACCTCGCTCAACAGGTAGGAGATGAGACAAAGACTAGACTGGAGGTTCAATCTGCACAGAGAAACTGAGATTTAAGATATAAATGACATGCTCTCACACATACTAATACGCCTTCCTGCCTGACGTCGCTGTCATTTACCATGTGATCGGTTTTTACTTCCTGTATTACTAAAGACAAAAAGTCTAAGCTGTCCTACTTATGAGGTTGTTCAAGTTGCTCACTGAGTTACTGAGCAGCTCCACTGATGCATATGACACTTTCTTTAATTTCTTACTGTGAACAGTCGCATGAAAAGACCAAAAACAACACAGACATTTTGATCTTTTAATGAGATTTTCTAAAATAGCACCAGCTGTATCTTTTACTTTTCCTGCTCAAATGTACTTCAGTGGTTGTGGAAGGAGAGAACTGTTCTTCATTCACCCCACATACATGCTATATGGGCTTTAAGTACAGTGATAATAGATTTTATTCCACAGGTCATTCTATAACTGTGAGGGCACAAAACTGAGAGAGACGAGTCTGAATGGGGAAGACCATAAGTTATGATATGTTCTTCTGTTATAAACAAACACATCTGAACAGAGCACACTGGACCTTCTATGTTTTGATATCAAATCAATTTAAACATGATCTGCTGCATATTGTCCCAGTATGAGGCCACACAGAGGCAAGCAGGCGGCTACAGGAGCTGTCACTGCTCAGTGCTCACTAATATACACACAAACACACAGTATCAGTAGAGCTCTTTATCTCTAATCTGTAAGTCACAGTGAAACAGAAATCCAAGAGTCCTTTGAGAAGGATGTAAAACAAATTGTTTCGATTCAATTGGATCATTCAAGACTGGACAAATCCACAGCTCGTTACAGGGATATGTAGCTTGTAGTTAGACGACTGTTGGCCTCCACCCAATGTTAACAAAGTTGTTGCCAACTGAAACTCAAGCACACACCTGTGACCACGATATTGCTTTGCAAACCAAAGAGAGACAAGAGCGTTTCATATGATGGACGGTGTTAAGCTAGTCACCCTAAATCACATTTGATTGGACACATTTATGTTTACGCCTCAGTATCAAGATGATATGTCACTGTTGAGATCACTGAAGAGATGAGAGAGAGCGATTAATGATTAGAAGGAAAATATATTTTTTATTTCTATTGAAAGCCGATAACTACAGATCTTAACCAGCTCCGATAAAAGGATCCTTAAATAAATGCTCAAGTTAATTAATTACAGGGGGAAAAAAACACGCCAAAAAAATATTGCATTCAATCGCAGTACGCCAGACAAAATGTCAGTGCACGAGTTCCTGGTCCACCGATCACACTGTTGTCAGAGTCACGTCAGAGCTGGGAGGCTAACACCAACTAACATGAGGGAATCCGATGAGAGTGCATGGACTGATGGAGGGCAAGTTTCATTTTAAAAAACTGCCTGATCGAAGCCTTGAGAAGAGCGTGGTTTTGAGTACGAGCAAGCGGTGTCGGCAGCCCACACTGGACCAAATGACTGGTCGACTGGTTGACCAGGGACATTAAAAGAGCTTGAGTTTGTCGTTTAAATGTATGTATGTGTCTATCATTTGATTCAGTCATATAACAAAATCCATTTAAATTGAAAAATGTTGGTTCTCGGCAAATATTGTTATGCGATTAATTTCAACGCCTCTAATTAATTAGATTAATTTTTTTCATTCAGTCCCACCAATGGTAAAAACTGATCATGATATAATGGCCTGTTGGTGCAGCCTGGACACACAAATCCTCTCCACTCCTGAAGAAAAGCTGGAGGATTGAAAATAACATTTTTATATCCTCAACAGCAGCCAGTCTGTCTAAAACCTTTAACTCAGGACAAACACCAGAACATGCAGAGACGTCAGTGGAACTGTGCTCAGTTCCTATGAAACTTTGAACACTGTGTTCTCTGGATTATCCAGAAAGGGCACACCATTGTCCTGAGGTGGGGGCAGAGACTGAGAACATTTGTAAACCAAAACTAACTGCACTGACAGACACCACTAGAGGGAAGTGAGAAAAAATTATCTCTGTGATTTGAGTGAGCCAAGCTGGTAATAATAATAATCTCAGTCTATATCAAGTCATCATTTCAGGACAGTGAGGGCTGGCTAAAATGTCCACACTCTTTCTAACATCAGTCCAGTTATGTTTAGAAACTGAACACAGAAACACACTCAAGGTTCAAGAGAAAACAGGAGGCATCTCTCTGTCTCTCCCTCTCCAGTCTAAACAGCCCAAACCCCAGATATTAAACAGACCCAACAGACCTGCTGCTGCAAAGACTGAGAGAGAAAGAGAGAGAGAGAGAGAGAGAGAGACAGAGAGACAGAGACAGAAAGAGAGAGACAGAGACAGAGACAGAAAGAGAGAGAGAGAGACAGAGACAGAGACAGAAAGAGAGAGAGAGAGACAGAGACAGAGACAGAAAGAGAGAGATACAGAGCAACAGAGAGACAGAAAGAGAGAGAGAGAGAGAGAGACAGAGAGAAAGAGACAGACAGAGAAAGAGAGAGAGAGAGAGGGTTTTCCCTCCCTATCAACATGTCACACCAGATGAAATTACAAAAAAAATCTATGCTGAGCGTTCTCTACCACGTTTTACTATCATTTATGGTCACACTGCACTCTGTTTGACTGACTAAGGCCAGGGCTCAACACACACACACATACACACACTAATCTGACATTTCAGATTTCTTTCAACTGAGATATTATTGAGCTTATACAGTGACTTTGTTGTGACCAAAGTTTTTCATAAATATTCATGTTCAACACGATCAAAGCTTTTTCTTGATCAGCTGATATGATAAACAGTTTAGAGATCTCGAAAAAGTCCTGAATCTAAATAAACAGAAATCAAGCTGCCAGGTACACAGTAGGTGTGATCA
This sequence comes from Centropyge bicolor, assembly GCA_037975185.1. Taxonomy (NCBI): domain Eukaryota; kingdom Metazoa; phylum Chordata; class Actinopteri; family Pomacanthidae; genus Centropyge; species Centropyge bicolor. The sequence goes on along the minus strand of JBBMOC010000011.1, from coordinate 2,713,345 downwards.
CAGTGAATCACTTGTTTCATCACTTCGCTCAGTCTGGATGTTAATAACAGCTTATAATCAGTGCAGGATATTAAAACAAGCCTCCAGTTGTTAATGAGCTGCAGGTCACCTTTCTCAGGCAGTAAGGTCAGAACCGCCCTCCTGCATCTCAGCAGCAGATACACTCAGGTGAGGTGGCCCCTCAGGACGGCCAGCAGACCCCCCAACCGGAGACCCTCTCAGCTCAGTCTGGTTGTCCTGGACTTCACCCACTTCAGACTCCTGAGATTACACTGAACTCTTTAAGGTTTTTGTCATGAAGTGCCGTCAATCTCCACAAATAATTAAACATTCTTCACTCTTTTATTTCTCAATCACATCACGTAAAAACATCCAGAAAGACTAATCTCTCCACTCCCACAACTGGAGCGTAAATTATTATAAACACTAGTTTTACATTTTCATACAGACAGACTGAGAATTACAATTCATGGAAAAAAGAACGACTGTCACTGGTTTTGTGAAAAAGGTTTCACCAGTCCATTCTTTCCTCATTATCAGCAGTGCTGTGTGTCTCTTAAACAGAAGTAACTTTTTAAGAGAACACAGCCATTTTCCCATCAGCCTTCTTGCTATTTAACTTCAAACTGCCTATTCTTATGCCCCCCCCCCAGCACAGAGAAAAACAAAAAGAAAAACAAATGAACAAAGTAGAAATGAACAAGAAAATCTACTAGACTTGTTCATTCTCCTCTTATTGATCAGTCTCCTGATCAGTGATTTCCTCCTCCAAACCATCAGTATTCTCAGAAAAGTTTTGACTTTTTGATTGAATCAAAATCAGCTCTAGATCAGGCAATACTTTAATACTTCTGGCTCCCTTAGTGTTCTGCAGGAACTTCTTAAAACTCATTAAACAGTTCCCACTTTTTTTGTGAGCCCATGTCTGTGTGGAAGCCAGAGACTCCACATCAGTCTCCTCATCAGCTTCACTCAGTCTCAAGAGAAGCTTTCTTCACTTTACCAGAAAGACTGACACCATCAGGCTTCCTCTGCTTCTCATTGTCTTCAGAGAAGTCTTCTGCCAACATGTCACCTTCCTCCTCCTCTGTGTCACAGTTCATACTGTCAGTGTGTGACTGCTTAAGAACCTCCACAGCAGCACCTGAACCAGCAGAACCTGAACCAGCAGCACCCAGAGCCTAAATCCCAGCTGCAGACTGACTCTGAGCTATAGTACCATCATTTGTCTCAGCAGCTGGTTTCTCTGGACAGAAACAAATGAGGTGACCTTCCACAGCCAAAACATTCATTGTCTCTGAAGATGCATTAACGGTATAATTCGTAAAAATCATCCACTCTGAACTTCAGCATCAGGTGTAACTCCTCGGTCTTCAGGATCACAGAAACCTGCCTTCGTAAAGAAACAACAGACTTTATCAACACTAGAGACTGAAGAGAAATCACGACTCCATTACTCATACTATCAATCTTCCACAGTGCAACTGACAGTAGGACAGAGTTTAGCTCCATGTCAGCGAATGAGTTTCTCCACCCCCACGCCTCCAAGTGAGCATGAGTCCCAGCCGGGCCGGTCGTCTCCGCTCCAGAACGAGAGCACTTTAAACTAAAGCACAAAACAATCTATCAAAAAACAAAAGCGCTGATAAACAATCCGGCATAGAAATGACAGAAGACACACTCAGATGAACTGCACGGCCACTCTCGCTGTCTTTAACTCCCAGCACACACTTAGAGAGAGAGACAGAGAGAGAGAGAGAGACAGAGAGAGAGAGACAGAAAGAGATAGAGAGAGAATGAGAGAGAGAGAAGAGAGAGAGAGGGGGAAAGAGAGAGGGGGGGGAGAGAGAGAGAGATAGAGAGAAAGGGGGAAAGAGAGAGAGAGAGAGACAGAGAGAGAGAGATTTGATTTTAAAGCCCAGGCTGGTTCTCATTCTGAACTCACCAGTAGTCAAGGATACATCTGCCTCCTAGAAACAACTCTGACACTGTGATTAAGAGGAATGAGAAGCATCTGTTACACTGTCAGGTAAGAGGGAACACCTTTGGGAAGGTTCCCTTATTGTTCAACCCCTGGCAACAGCACTGTAGATTATATGATCACAGACACGGAGGAACTGACTTAGAAAACAAACAAATACTTGAAAAACTATGATTTCCTGATGAAATACTAAACAAAATGCTGAAATATAGTACAGAAGAATTTTGTCTGTCTATTATGAAATTATTCAATCTACTCCTGAGTTTGGCATATTTCCCTATGAGTTGGAATAATGGTCTTATTACACCTACACTTAAAGGTGGCGTCAAACTTGACCCTCAGAATTACAGAGGAGCGTGTTTCACTTGCTCTATGGTCGAGGTGCTCTGCAGGAAACCAGCTGAATTCCCCAAAGACCATAATGTTCTGCTTAAAAGTCTGGATTCATGCATAACCATCTTTACCCTCACCACTCCTATTATTGTGCATCACAATAACATTTATTCATGTTTTGTAGGTTTAAATAGGCCTTTAACTGTATTTGGCACAAAGGGCTCTTTTACCAATTATTAGAGTTCAGAACATCCTGGACATCTTCCACAAGAAAGACAAACATGAGCACTAAGTATAAATATAGAAAAGCCTAAAATACTGACCTCTGGAATTCCAAAAAATAAATTCACATTAGGAAATATAGAAATTGAGTGTGGCGTCCACTTGAGGCCCTGCACGCAGGAGAGTTCACAAACACACAGCCAGTAATGCATGCAGGGCAGAACTGGGCCAATACCTTTTACTAATTAAAATTCTAAAGCGATTCATCAAATGTCATAAACACCTCCTACCTCATGACCCCCAATCCCACTAGTAAAAGGCCCTGTAGTGCCAAGAGTTGAACAAAGATAAGAGTCCTCTCTGCCAGCTGGTCCTGAAGCTCCACAAACAAACACCAAACAATCCACAACCAAATCATGTCAAAATAAAAAGAAGATGATATCAAATATTGGAACCAAACCACCAAATCACAAAGGAATTCTATTTGACCTTAAACAGAGAGTACATGATGGTAGAATATCTGACCACCTTGACTGAAAGACAACTGAGGAAATGACTGATCGTGTTCAGACTGAGTGGACCCAGCACAGTCACAGAGACAGGCAGAACAATGACCCAGGGAGGTCAGGGTGTCTCCATTTAGTCATAAAAGAGGTGGAGGCAGAATCTCACTTCTTATTATACTGTGAGGAAGATAAGGATTTGAAACCCATCTGTGCAGATAGAAAAGTCAATGTGAAGCATTGACTGTTGTCACACGACCCTGATTCCAAAAAAGTTGAGATGCTGTATAAAACATAAATAAAACACAATGTAAGAATTTATTCATCCTTTTTGACAAAGCCATTATATTTAATGTTTGGCCTCATCAGCTTCATTGAGTTTTGTAAATATCTTGATGGTAGCGACATGTTTCAAACAAGTTGGACAGGAGCAACAAAAGACTGTGGACTGATGAAAAACACCTGTTTGGATCATTCCACAGGTAAACAGGTTCATTGGTAACAGGTGAGAGGATCATGATTGGGTATGAAAGGTTCATCCTGGAAAGACTCAGTCGTTCACAAGCGAGGATGGAGAGAGGTTCAACACTTTGTCAAACACATGATTGGATAAAGGAGATTAAGACATGGGCTGGGGGACACTTCAGAAAACTGTTGTCAGTAAACACAGATTGCTTGTCAATGATTATGTTTCTTATTTATGTTTTACAGAGTCTCAACTATTATGAAATCAGTGTTGTACAACAAGGGAAATAAGCTCTGTAACAGATATTTCTGAGTGATTACATCCATTAAAAGTATGTGTGTGTTTCGTGTGTTTTTGTTATGTTGCAATTATCTATTTTGTTTTCTTGGGTAAAATGTAATTATTCAATAATATGTAATTTGGCCTTGGCAATAATGTAACTTGAACTGAATGTATTCCTGCCTATGAGCCTTATTTGAATTTGAGAGAGACAAAGAGAGAGAGAGACGGAGCGAGGGGGGAGACGGGCGGTTTACAGAAGATAAACTCTGCATGAGGATTCTCATTCCTGATCTTAATCTGAATATGAAATTTTTACGGGACAGGGTGGAATTAGCTGAGCAGTAACCATGCCTACCAGCACCTCATCTCCACAGCGGCCCTGCCTTTCATCAACCTGTCTGTTTAGTCATCTGAACAACCTGATTTCAGCCTCAGTCTGCAGATACAAAGAAATCACTCAGATGCAAGCTTTCCACGGATGCAGCCGCCGAACTGTATTCACAACCTGGTTGAGATTGCAGACAATTTGGACTTACAGTACAGACAGACTGGACTGAATCATTTCAAAACACAGCACGGTGATGCACAGAGAAAGAAGCCCTTTTCCTTTCCTTTCTATTCATCCCACTCAACAAGTGCTCTCTGGCTTGAAACAGCGACATGTGAGGCGGCTCCCAACAAAGAAGAAAGATGAAGAGTAAAGCGCGAAGGCTTTGAATTCCTGCAACATCTATGTGCAATAGCAACACAAATGTGACCATTCTGATTCAGCTGAGAAACACAGCAAAAGTCGTGACGGGGGGGGGGGCAGAGCTCAGGCCAGACAAAGCACATTTATGGACCTTTTCAATCTTATCAGTCAGAAAAGAGGACGTGCTGAACAACTGAATGAATACAGACCACAACACAGTGAGCAACAGGCTGGGATTAGAGCTCACAAGTCAAAATCTGTGAAAACAAATTTTGAAACACACCAAGTAACAAGTGCTCACTGATGCTGAAATGTGTACAGAAAAGGAAGGAACTGAGTACTAAAAAGCCTAATCTGAATGAAATGGTGGATGACGAGAGACGTGATCAACAAGGACTGTAAACTCTTTGGTCAGTGGTGACACCCACATCTACAGTAGGGCTGCAACTCACGATCATTTTCATCATTAAACAATCTGTTTGTTTGTTTTTCAATAAATCATTCAGTCATCATTCATTCATAAAATGTGGAGATTATAAGCTCAGAGAACCCAAAATCCTTCAACTACTTGTTTTATCTGACCAAACAGTCCAAAACCCATAAAGATAAAGAAGATGAGGAAATGCTGGAAGCAGTAAATATTTGACATTATTGTGATGAATAACATGAGCAATTAATTGACAATAAAAACTCTTGACAATTAATTTTTTTTTGCTGATCCACAAATCACATCTCCAATCAGTCTAACAACAGTAATTAATGTCTGTCTGCCCTTTATAGAAGATTGTGACCCTGACAGTAAAGGAAAACTAAGATAAGATAAGACAAACCTTTATCCATCCCACAGTGGGGAACTATTATTAGATTATCAGATTATAAATCAGTGATTTTAATCATGGCATCTTTTTTGGACACAACCTTTATGAATAGACTCGAATAATAAACCACAACATGTTCGCAAAACTTCGTCACATGTGTGCAAACAATATACATCATTATTATTATCTGGTGGTGGTCAGCAGGACAAATGATCACAACTAACATCTGTAGGTAAAAACGAGCTTATTCAGGACGTCTGTTTGTCTTCAGGCATGGTTTTAGAAGGTGGTACATGAATGCAACATAACTGAGTGGACTCAAAGGTTGTGGATGTTGGGCACCTGCAGTGTGTAAAGCCACAAACACACACACACACAAAAAAAAACTTTCCTTTCCTCCTTGTCGAACACTTTCTCAGCTCAACACCTCAAATGTCTTTCTTGACATTTTCTCACCCGAAGAGCACAACAAAACCAAATCTGAACATCGCACCTTCTCTCAAGTTAGATCAAGTCAACAGCTGCACCTAAACTATAAAAAGGCAGGTTTTTTTTAAATAATAAAACATTCAATGAGAAGAAGATAAGGTATACAAAATGCTGAAGTTCTGAGAGGAATACCAGGGACATTTGTAGCACATTTACCATCTGTAGTCACAAATACGTGACGACACTCTCTGTGTGGTCACGTGTGTTTTTTCACTGTTGACATAGATTCTAAAAATACAGTCACACTAAACAGAAGAGGAAGCGTTCAAGTCAGCTTTAACTCGAGTTAAAGTAAGAACGTGAGTTTTGAACAGTTTTCTATATTTCTTGCTGTTGAACACAACAATGATAATTTGGGGTCATGTGGATGAATTCTAACTTCAGGTCAAAGGTCATGACTAGAGGAGGATTATTGCCTTTTGTCTTCACATTCATTGATCTATCTGATTATTGCAGCGGGGGAAAAAAATCAGTCAATTAAATACTACTGATAAAATATATCATTTAAAAGCTTCTTTGATGAATTACTGGCGCACCTGCTGACTGATAACCGTCCTTGCCATTTTTATTTTCACAGCTCTCATAACAGAAGCATCATTTTTAATCAGTAGTGGATAATTATAGATTTACTGGTTGCAGCCTGTTAAATGTCAATAGTTGTTTCCTTTTCTTGGTTTCATCTCTTTATAAAGACAATACAGATGTTTGTAGCTGTCACAAAAAAAATGATTTGACTGATCAGAATAATTTACTTGCATCACCTTCTTTTACTATCATCAATAAACTATAACTTTTCTGAGCAGTTTTTCCAATGTAGATTGTGTGTGGGTAAACTGAGACAGACTGCTGAAATAAAGATTGTGTGTGTGGTTGTTTTTTTTTTATGAAAAAAAAAGCACCAGCGTGAAACCACTAACAGGCTGAGCTCTGTACTGGAACAGGTGTTTGCTGTAGTCATGGCTCTGAGCCAGACAAAGTTATGATGTACAGCTTCACACACACCTTATTTCTTTAGGCAAATAAAGGTAATAGTGATGGACACACATGCACCATGCACACGGGACACACACACACACACACACACACACACACACAGTAAGAGGAAGACACACTAACCGTCGCCTTGATGGGGACGAACAGCACGGGTCTGTCCGGGGACCCGGTCTTGGTGTCCTGCAGGGTCCCGACCTGGAAGCCCTTGGACTTGACCCAGAACTTGAACTTGGCGTTGATGTGGTTGCTGCTCTTCTCGTGCACGAACAGCCCGTTGCTGTTCTCCTCGTCGCCCTGCAGGAGGGTCTGCAGGATCTTGTTGTACTTGCGCCGGGTCACGGTCTTGGTCTTGCCGGAGTCCCCGTACGTCCGCAGGCACCAGTCCTGGAACTCCCCGAACATCTGGGGGCCCGGGGCCGCGGCGCCGGGGCTGCCGGGGCTGCGGCCGCCGGGCGGGTCCTGGTGCTGGTTCTGGTTCTGGTGCTGGTGGCCGGGGCCGGTGGAGGAGCTCACCGGGTCCGCCACACTGCTGCCTTTTCTGCTGCTCATGATCAACTGTGAGGACCCACTTTGTTGCCTGTTTGGTGTCACCAGGGGGCGAAAATGCGTCCAAAACCTGCAAATGTGGTGCACGAAAAAAAAAACCAAAAACAAGCCAAATGTTGAAAAGACCCGAAGCTCAGCTCTGCCCGTTAAAAAAGCTCCATTCCTGGATGAAGAAACGCCACAAAGTCCCGCTGGTTTTCTGCATTAACGCCTCAGATGTGGCCGCTTGGATCCACCTCCTTCCTCCTCCTGCTTTTACGCACCAATGGAGAGGCGAGCACACCGGGGCCGGATCCAGCCCTCAGCGGCCGCTGGGTGGACGCGGTGCGGGCCTGCGGCTGGAGGCGGACCGGCCGGGGCGCGCTGGAGCCCTGCGCGGACTGACACACCTGTTCGGAGCGGCTCGGTCGGCCTGTCCCGCCGGGGCTGTCGGTCACCGCCTCCCCTCCTCTGTCACCTCCTCTTCCTCGTGTGAGAGACAGACAGGAGGTGCACGGCTGTCCTCGGCTGTCTGAAAGGAAGCGGACTAGCAGCCGGTCTGTGCGGGTCTCTGCCGGGTCTCAATCAGGACGGAGCGCCTCCAGGAACCAGCGGGGGTTTCTGCTCTTTGTCCGCCTTGCGTCTCGATGAACTGATCCCCGTCCTGGTCTCCTGTGTGTCCTCCTCCTCCTGCTGCTGCTGATGGGGGGCAGCCGGACACCTGTTTGAATCCGGTTCTTCTTCTGCGCCTCGTTTCCTCCTTCCTCAGATAAAAAACAGCTTCAGATCCAGAACCTCTTCATCAGAGCAGCAGCTGTGCGCCTGGACACACACACGCACATTCACACACACTCACTCACACACAGTCCAGCCTGTAGACCTGGTCTGACGTGAACCTGCTCTGATCCGGCTCCAGAAGCAGGAAGTGTCCAAAGTGAGGCAGCAGCAGCAGGAGGTCCTGACATGTCAGCAGGGGGTGTCACAGACTGAGGACAGGACACAAACTGTCCTCAGATCTGCCTGCACATGTGAGAGAAAGCAAACACATTCAAGAAGTTTCCACCTATAAACTGATTGTTTATCGATCACACACTAACATCTGATCAGTCTGACTGATCCACTTCATCCATGTGTTTAGTTGATTAAAAATGTCGTTATGTGACCTGAAGCTGCTGCAAAAGACAAAGTGAGAAAAGCTGATAAATCAACAAGTTAGGCATAAACATGATCTGACTTGTGTTTGTTAGAAATGTATGTTTGATGTCAAACAGCAACAAAGGGATTACAGATATTTTGTAGTTTGTTAAGATAAAAAAATCTGCCAGTTGAACAAACTGAGACTATTTTATATGTATATTCTGATAAATAGACAAGCTCACATCCATATTCTGTATTTTCAGTCATTTGAATTGCTTCTTTTGTCTTTTATTGTTTTACCTGATTTTGATTTTGATTTTTTTTTATATGCCATATATGCAACTGTTTATTTCTCATTGCTGATCAAATCCCTTTTTTGCAGTGGATTTTCTTTTTGTTTACTTTTTATCTGAATCTGAATAGAGGCTCCATCTGACACATGTTCTCTTTTACCTATTTAGAAATTCAATAAGGTTTTAGTGGGGGGAAAAATTCAGTGCCCAGCTAAGGTCCCTGTTGCTAAAGGAACAATATGCAAGAGCTGGTAACCTGTTGAATTCATACTCCAACCAAATAGGGGGCAGCATATCATTAGACTAACGGGTAGCTGATATCTTGGTCTCATTGTGAACTGATCTAAATATTAACATCTGCACGAAGCGAACTGCAAAATCAACCTTCTATTATTTTGAAACTGAAGCAACAATTAAAAGTCTTGTTAATTAAGATTTGTCCAGAGCTTCAGTACAGCTGTCGGTCCAGGTCTTTAAAGTGGATCAGACACCTGCAGCTGATTCACTAAAGACCAACAAAGTGGATCACATCAGTCCAGTTCTCAGATCGTCTCAATGCTGTCACCAGTTTATAAAATACTGAATGGTTTAAAGTCATAATAGCCACATTTCTGGTCTCAGGTGCTTTGTTTCCTGTCCCTTCAGGCCAAAGACAACATAAAGAGGCAGCAGCTCCCACAAAGGTTTTCATAGTAAACTAATTCTGTGGTTACTTATTAATGTTTGTATCTGTGCAATTTGCTTCTTCTTCTTTTGATTCAGTTCTATTACATTTGAGTTTATTTTCATCTCCTATTTAATTTCATTCTTTTTAAACTTTGTCTATCGTCTAATGTCTTTTCAAAGTGCGTTGAATGGCCTTGTTGTTGTTGCTCTACATTTTATAACACAATGAAACAAAACCAGTCAAGGCCCTCAGCAGCTCATGATATCAGGTTGTAGTTTATTGATTAACCCATTAGAAATTTCTGTAATGAAGACGTTTAATGGGTTCATGCGTTTCAGTCACTGAGGCCACGAGAGGGATCAGACTAATATAGGGGATAATATTTGCAGAGTCCTTCTCAGCCAAAAGAGTTAGACACTCCGCACATGGCAGCATTTTATTACTGTTCTGCTTTGGTACACTTGTACTAAGTCTTTTGAAATAAAAAAACAGCAACCCCAAATGAGAAATGATTTTGATATTGCACAGACATTGGAATAAACAGTAAGAAGTGAGTCTATTAAGTTTTTCTTTTGCTTTTCTGAGGTGAAATGTGTCGGTTTCTTATCTCCACTGCTTCAGTTTATATTTCTTCCCTCTGTGGTTTTTATCACTTTGTCTACGTGTTTTAGCAAAAAACTAAACCAACAAGCCCTAAAGTAGAATAGATGATGCAATTAAAGTAATGTTTTTAGGACGATTCCCAGCTGAGGTGTGTAACCGTCGTCTCGCCTCTATCCGACAGTCAGATGCCACCTTGAAATCACTCAAGCGAGACGAGATACAAACAGGCCAGTGACCTGCTGTAACAGCTTCAGAACACACATCAAAATAAGGAAGCTGGCACTGAACCAGGCAGCTGAAAACACTCCTCCAACACAGCATCCTCTCACAGCCTTAAAGAGGAACACAACCATGTGTGACGGTTCACATCATGTTCCTCTAACAGAGCCCGGCCGGTTTGTTCACACTCACACCTGTTTATGGAAAGAAGTTTATTCTCTCATGAATTCACCGCCACATCCTGGAAAGTGAGCGAAGACATTCTGAAAATATCGTCCTTAGAATCACAGTTATGTACATTATTACAAAGACTATAATTAACCCTCTTTCTATTTTGCAAATCCAAGCACATATGACGTCTGTAAGTGTTTACCTATCAATGATCTGAATGTGAACGCATCCCAGTCCAAACACAACAAGAGAATCAGCACTTAAACTGTTCAACCATAGACAGTATAAATAGTGACGGAGCTTCCAGGTCTGAAAAGTGAAGTTCCTAAACCTGCATTCTTTTTTAATGGCCAGCAGGGGACGACTCCACTGGTTGCAAAAAGAACTCTAATTGTATGGAAGCTTATGAGAAATGACTCTACTTCTTACTTTATTCATTGCCTCAATAAACATTTTCCCAGTTAGTTTATGGTCTCAATCACTAGTTTCAAGTCTTCTTCAGTACAGCATGATGTTCATTTTAGAAATGATGGTCCCACCTAGAGTTAAAAAGACAATAAAGTGTGACTGACAAGTTGCTACCACAGCGCATCCTCGGGTTCTCAGCAAGATCCAAACATGATAGATTTCCACTTTCACAAAGAACATCTAAACTCCAACAAGAAAAAACATACATCTGCTATCAACTGATACCAAACAACATGCAGTTTAATGGATGATCAATGAGCTTTTCATTCCCAAGCCACACTAGTAACCAACCAACCCTGATTTCTAAAGTGAACCAGAACAGCGTTGGGCAAAAACAAAGGAGGTTTCAGTTCACATTATCAGGACTGACTTTTCTTTCTTTATCTCATCAGATCATTTATTAACTAAATCATGATCTTACGTCTTCTACCTTGTTTATTTTTTCACCGTGTGACCAGTAAAAATCATTAAATTGCCCCAACTCTCTGGATAATTGGAGTACAATTTCAAAGGCTGGAGTCCTCTCCATCCTCTGTCAGGAGAGTCTCTCCCATCTGGACGGCTATGCTTTTATCTCTCAGGCAATTAAACTATTAAATTCTCATAATGAGTCAGCTGATGAAGAGTCTTCCATATAAAATTGGTGAGTGATGAAGGTGATTTAACATGATGTGTCACACCATTATTGGATGTTGAAGTAAATCTGTGTTTATCCTGTGTTTCACTTGGCTATGAAATACACAGGGGACAAAAAAGTGAAAGTTGACGTCAAAGAAAAATAAGATGTTTAGACTGAGCATGAACTGAAGTCACCTTTTCAAAAAGACATTTTCTTGAAGAGACAAACCACTTTGTCCAACATGACAAAACGTATACCCATTGACACACACATTTTGGCGCCATGTGAGAACCAGTGTTATTCTCTAAAACACTTCAACATGTGGAAGAACCAGGACACAAACCACTGACGACATCCACTCCTATCATCAGCCTGCCTCAGTTTTATAAGTTCAGTTTGCTTGGGAGCAGTTGAACTCTGTGCTCGTAAATATATGAGAGTATATCTGTGTATCACTGTGTATGTGTGAGTATTGCTTCCAGACAGATGAGGAAGTATAGCAGTTATAATATCTATGAAATGCAGCTTAATATTCCATTCAACAAACTTTAAAACTTCCAAATCATGAAGTCATTCATTCATTTCCAACATGGATAGTGAAAGGGAAATTCTTCTTTGTGTATCATTGTTTATGTTTTGTCTGATGAAGAGAGGACATGTGAAGGAGCGATGTGGCATCCGGTGGTAAATTCTGTCACGGAGGTTGGCAAAACATTTTAACAGCAATGTTGTCTACTGTTACAGTTGTATTCTCTGCTGGCCTCAGCTAATTTGACCATCTGCCCTCGTCCCCTAAAATGATATCCAGTTTGTCGACTGCCTGAATGCATGTGAACACAGTATAATCTAGCTCTGTCTTCAATGCAATGGGTCTCCAGTCTTTCCAAACTGGTCCATTTCAGAAGCCAAAACCTTGAAGTTCCAATATAAAATCTGCAGTGACAAATTCTCTGAAAAAAACAAAAGCATCTTGATATTCTTGACACTGACACTTTTGCCATATGGAGCCCAACCAGAGACGCGCACACTCCCCGTGTCGAAATGACAAACACAACAGCGTATCAGCACCATAACAACACACAGCGACAGCCACCTGAAACAGTCAGTTCCGTTTGTCTCCTCTTATCAGAGTGAATATCACAGTGAGCTTCAGATGGATTCTCATCGTTGCTCAATCGGTAGCCTTGAACTGCAGCAACAGACACTGCTGGTCTGTTGCTGAGCAAAGAAGGAAAACAAACTGTTAAAACTGTTCATGTCCAAGTCCTTGGCTGGCAGAACTATTATACATGTAACAAAATAGAAGTAGTTTGAAGGTGACTTTAAAGTAAAGAACACTATAGTGGGTTCTGGACAAACAAGAATCAGAAATTCCACAAACAAACTGAGAAAGGTACTGACATTTCTGAAAACACAGATTGGGATTTGAATGAGCCTCAGTTCCCCCAGTTCCTGTAGCAATCTTGCTTTTTAAATCAAACTGTTTGGTGAGAATGTGGTCAGATTGAAGATATCATTTCTATGTCTCAGCACTAAATGTCAACAGTGTGTGTCTGAACTGCTGCATTGTCTGGGTGATTCAGTGCAGAAGTTTGTATTATAAAGGAACACTGAATATGTGTGTGTGCTTGCCTGCTCTTAGGGCTGGTTGGGACTCTGTGGCCTGAGCTAGTCCCAACTTTTATGGGTGTGTTTATGTGCTCATGTTTATAAAGGTGGGTTGCCGTGCATGAGGGCTGTTATAGTGGCTCCTTGGAGAACATGTGGTGTAAACACACACACACACACACACACACACACACAGCAGCTAAAGCACAACAGTCCCTGTTGGTCTCCAGAGAAGTGCTGTATAGAGACAAAGAGAACAGAGAACAACAGTATACTGCAGAACTATCATGGTTAAAACATAGACAGGAAGTGGATGCCATGAACATGAACACCACAATAATAAAATGCATCTAGTAGAACAACACAAGCTCAATCTAATTTGAATCCACATCTGTCTGACAGAAAAGCTCTAACTCAAACTCTCTCAACACATGATTTAAGGTAGAAGACGTCACAGTCCCACAGTCCCATCACTGTTTGACTGGCAGTTTGTGCCATAAAGACACACCTGTCACAGGCTTTAGCAGTTGCACCTTGTCCCGTACTGCCTCTTCTAGCTCAGCTCCATTGTCCTTTTCTAGATTTGCCTCACTCTTTTAGAGAAGCAATGCAGCTTATAACTAAATCAGCAACACAAACAAGACTTTTCTAGAGAAAATGTTAGTTTGTCAAGTTTTTGTCATGGAAAACTTTGAGAATCTATTTAATTTACTGCTATCATCATTTGTACTATTATCATTAATTCAATGAGTAATCTGACCCTGTATTATCTGTTCCTGTCCAGTCCTCAACATGTGTTTGTGTGTGTCTGTCTATTACAGCTATGTAATGATCTGAATTGTTCTTAACAACAAAACTTTTTTTTTTAAAGTTAAACTAGGATATGAGGAAATCCACTTCACCACTCCATTTTTATGTTCACAAAACAATGAATCTAAAATCAGGATTATATTCTGAAATACTCAAGTGTCAGGACAAACAAATAGATAACACTGGGAGAAAAATAGAGCTGTGCTTGTGTGCATTTGTTTTTCAAAGACAACTGAAGTTAAGTCCAAACTAAGCCGTTATGTTTGTGTGCACGTCTTATCTGAAGGCCCCTGACTTTCCCCGTAGGAATAAGACAATGGAGAGAAAAAAAAAAGAGAAACTCGACGAAGAGGATGAAAATAACCTTCCACCATGGGAAGTGAAAGTGTCTTTCAAAACACTAGTTTCTCCTCCCGCTCCCCCTTTATTTTTCTGTGTGTCGTTGTCCAGGAGGCCAACGTTTGCCCATCGCTGCAGGGAAAACTACCAACTGCTGTTTGAGGGGAATTAGACTAAATACAACTATTTAAGAAGTTTTTAAAGATAAGGGCTTTAGGAGTTTAAAGACTTAGCAATACATTTTTTTTAAAAGTCCCATAATGAAAAGGTCACTAATTTAATTCCAACAACAGCGTGGATCCATCAGTCATGCATGCAAAAGTCTGTCTTTTACTCAACATACTGAACCTGGTTAATTCTGCATTTAAGGGTAACAGATAAAAAGCACTTATGTTGTCCCTTAAAATGGGGCAATAGAACATATTCAAAAATTAATACAATTCATAAAAATGTATGATGAAAAAAATGTTTGAAGCCTATTTTATTTCACAGTGCATGCTGTATGTGTAAGAATAATCATTATTAATTATTATATTAGTTATATAATGTGTATTTGAATGGATTAGATCTCCATGTAGGATAATACTATATATTTCCATCAAATTGAGGTTGGAATCACTATGTTTGTCAGGCGGCTACACTCCAGCAAGTCTTAATGAAGCGTACCAACATATCCTCTGTGATCTCACCATGCAGGTTTTCTTTTGATTCTTCCACAGCCACCCAGATATTTGGCTTCATGTGCTGTAGGCTGCAGTGTCTGTATGACACACGCTGTTAGACTTAAACACAGGTAAAGCTCTGTTTGCTTTCTGTTCATCCAGTTTTTATCCACTCTTGGCTGGTTTCTCTGCCTCTGTGTCCGAGGCCATCCTGGGTTGGGCCTCTTGGATTTCCTTCTTTGTGAAACTGTCTTCTTCTTCTTCTTCTTTTTCTTCCTCTTTCTCTTTTACTGTTTGACACACACACACAACCTGCAAAGTGTTGAAATCTCCACCGTCAGTTTGCTGAGGCCCTGCACTGGGCGGAGAGCTGTCCCACATCTGGATGTCTTTTCTGTCGGACTTCGAGATCTTTGCCTTTGCTCCACTAGAGTGAAGAGTCCCATTTCTTATCCTTGACATGGGATTCAAACCAACAATGTCCTTTGGCCCCAGCTAAACCCTTTTACTTGTTCACATATGAACTTTAGAAGCCTTTTGTTGAACTGCATGCAGCATGCCTGTCGCACAGGCCTGCAAGAATTTTTCCATCACTTACACTGTTTTCAAATTATTTATTTAGTCTATAAAATGTAAGAAAAATAGCCCTTCAAGAGCCCAAAATAAATTCTTTAAATTTCTCATTTTGTCTGACCAGCAGAGTAACTGATACAGTTCACTTGATAGACCAATCTATTGGTTACTGTCTGACTACTGTTTAGTTGATGCTAATACTTAGTGAGTATTACATGTTTGTTTTCATGTTGGTTTTCTCTATCATGGATGTTCCACAAAGCACAAATGGACCTCAACATGATGTAACTTAAGATGGTTCACTGAGAGCAGAAGCGGCAGAGGAAGTAGATTGCGACTGAAGATCAGAGAGCGATGTCAGCTGGACTGGACTTTTGGCTTCATGTGAACTGACATGTATTTGTAATTATGATTAAAGGAACCACACACTGGAACTGTGTCTTTTGGGGGGTCAGATTGTCAAGGCATCCAGATGACAAAGTCTTACTGACCCGTGTTGATAATGTATCTGGCCTTCGTGCCCTAGTGGTGCCTTCCTGAGCCCATAAAGACATGGCAGTAGTTAAAGGTGAGGAAAACTCCAGGCAGCTTCTCTCAGCCCTGATCCCTTTCCTGCAGCATCCATGAAAAAAAGTCTTCATTCTGACCCAGCAATGGCCAAACACATTCACACACACACACACACACACACACACACACACACACACAACCACACACAATGAGAGCTGTGCAGCCACGCTTAAATGACCATTCACCATGCACACAAATGCATATGTGCTCACTCATATTCACATAAACATATGTATGTATGCGTGATCTACCACATGTTCAACGTGGCTGGGCTCAAATGTAAGAGTGTTTATGCACATGTATGTAAATGTTGCCGGGACACACACAACATACACAAACAAGAACTGAAGGGACAAATCAGTGAGACCCACCTTTACAAACAGATATGGACATGAGAGCACACACACACACACACATACACGGGGTCCTGGCTGCCTCGCCTGCTCGGCTGGCTGGATCTCTCGGTTGCCATGGTGCCAGTCAGCTGGAGGGAGTGTGAGTGGGCGTCGAGGACGAGGTCTGCTGCTGACTCCTGGCTGGGACACACACGCACATACAAAACCACACACAACATGCAGATATGCAATCACACACAGCTACAGATCACAACACACACACACACACAGTAATGTATGCAGATATACTAGGAACAAACACAGATGTACAAGCATGCATGCAAAACGCATGTGGGCTGTCACATAGGAACACACACACACACACACAGAGCACATCCACACACACACATCCACACACACAAAAGGAGACAGAAGATTGTGCAACAAACACAAAGACACACAGAGATGTGCAAACATGCTCACAACACACACACTCACACAACCAAACACACAAGAAGCCACATGATGAAGAACCCTCAAGTGGATACATGTGCACGCACAGACACACGCATACACACACACACACACGCACGCACACACACACACACACACAAACACACACATGTTTACTCAGGTCACTTTTGGGGACATTATATTGGTGTACACTAATTTCCTAGAGACTTATGCCAAACCCTACACACACACACACACACACACACACACACACACAGGAGTTTCCACAGATGAATTGGAGAAACAAAAGAAACACTCCCTACAGTGAACAAAGCTGCCTGCCGACCTGCACTGACCACAGCCATTCCATAACCTCTAAACCAGATCAATGCCAGGTCCTGATTCTAATTTTATGGCAATCTAAAACCAAGCCATGAATTTAGATCTACATACTATAGAAACTGTGCTCAACCTGTGTTCTGTTTTATCCCACCAGAGTTTAACGCGGACTATTATGTATTTAGTTGTTAGATAGTGTGCTGTTGTCCTGTTCTCTAATGAGTCAAATGACGCAGGGCCAGTTCTGATACATTCACATTAATATGTCACTCCAGACCGGCAACAAACAGTTCTTTTCATTATCGACTAGTCCATTAATCAGTTTATCATTTGATCTGTAGAATATCAGAAAATAGCAAAGAATGTTCATCACAGATTCCCAAAGACAATATTGATGTCTTCATCATTCCTAAACCCAAAGGTTCAATGTACTATCACAGAAGACTAAGAAAAGCTTATATTCACATATTAGAAGTCAGAATATGTGAAGGTTTTGCATTTAGCTTTAAAAATTACATAAACAATTTTCAAAAGAGTTGAAGATTGAGTAATCCTTTAATTTACTAATTAATGGATGAGCTATAAAATAGTCAACATTACGGATGCAGTTAATTCATCATTATAAAACTTACTAAGACTTGAAAACTCTCTTAAGTGCCATTGATGGAAACATATTTAATTCATATTGGGTGATTTAATGTGCTGTATTTGATAAAATAGTATTCAATTCAATTTTATTCATATGGCACCAAATCACAACAGAAGTCATCTCAAGGCATATAGAGCAGGTCTAGACCGCACTCTTATAATATTACAATAATATCTACCCATCTCTCAGTCATGAACCCTGTTATTATTATTTCATGCTGAGAAAATGCTCTGGACAGCATGTTGTTCATTATTATCATGTTGTTTTTCCAGCTCAGTGATATCGTGGTTTTCATTCTGAGGACTTTTGGTTGAAATTTTCATTTTGTATGAGCAATAGCCATTCCATTTTTTCTTCAAATAAATACTTAATTTGGGGATTTAAATCTTTGTGTCATCTGTAACAATAACTCTTCCTGTTATATTTCACTATTATAAAAGTGACCTCAGTGTGACCAGAAACAATATCCACAATCACACTGAACAAAATGTACACTTGAGTTCTAAATTCAGTGTGCATCAGCTCCAGTGAGTGTGTGTGCATTTGTAAGGCAGCTTTATGCTTCTGAGTGACTTCAGATCGGATGAAAGTTCATGTTAGATTCATCCACACACAGACACAGTGTGTTCATACATGTACCAACACACAGACAGAAATCCTCAGGCATGCTGCCTTTCCTGGCCCGTGGGCAGGCTTTAAAGTCGGACGACAGAGGTCAAAGGTCGCTGTCGATTAATTGGATCTGGTCTGTGACATGGTCATGCTCAGGATCCGACCCCTCCTCTGATCTCTCGTACACACAGTGAACTGCCTTCACTGTCAGCTCAGTTATTAAAATTAGACACGCTGCTGCCAGTCAACACATTCCTCTCCTCTGGTTATTTTTGGATAGTAAAAAAGTGGACTTAATATATAAATAGCAAGTAAAAACTGGATGAAAAAGCAATGTATGAAAGCTTTAGAGTAAACAGCAGCACAAACTTTCTGTATTTTCTGTAGGTATTACTTTTTCCTAGATTCAATCTGACAGTTAGAACTAGTGTTTATAGTATTATTGTCACTTTTCAATCTAATGTCAATAATAATATCATAATCAATAAAAAATGGCTGCTGACTAGTGATCTCTAACAGAATGAGGATATCTTCTGTTATGATTAGATTTTGGGGGGTGTTTCTGATATTTTTTAGTAAATCTGCTTTCTAAGAAAAAAAATGTTTTGTTCTTCAAATTTTAAAGTTTTTCAGTTTCCAGTTGTTTTTAATACTTCATATCTTGCTGTGAGATACTGAATGTCTGTGTCAGTCTCAATAAGAGAACGAATGTGAAAAACAGCAAAAACAGAATGTGAACAGCAGAGACAATGGAAATGAGTCCAGGAGTTTATCATCTATCCAAGACATGACGTATCTTATAAAAATATATTATGAAGTTGTTAATTGAATAAAAACAATATATATTATCAATGTCCAGTAAAAACCTATACACAAGTTTGGTAACTGTCCTATTTTCTGTCTGACATGTCTGATGAAATGTAGGTTTTTGTCTTGTTATATTAGTAGTCAATTTAAAATAGTCAAACTAAACTGAGGTGCAAGATATAAAACCACTGTTAGAGAGTCTCACCTGTAACATAATGTCACAGGTTTAATTCCCACCACAGGTTACAGGCAGGTAGGAGCTCTTGAGCAAAGAAGTTACTGATAAGATATTCCTTTATTAGTCCCACAGCAGGGCAATTTGTCTCAGGAAAGCGAATCTGAAAAACACACACAGACAACAAATCCTCACGTACCTGCGCTTGTGTGGACATGTTGATGAGACAGGTTGACCCAGAGCTTGGATGAATTCAGGTTCTGTTAAAAGAGGGTGGGGGGTGAGAGGGTCACACTGTGTGGCAATATATGAGAGACACAATCCGTAAAAGAGATTAATGCTATTTAATTAACTTGACATACTTCAACAAACAGGAAGAAGATGAGGTGGTGTTAGTTATTCAGAGAAATAACGCCGAACCACTCGGCTAGAAAAGTCAGAGAATTTTTTAATATCTGTAAAGACGATTACTACACATTACAAACATATTGAAATATTAAATATTCATATTAAAACATGTCTGTTCAGCACAAACACATCAAAAGCAGGACAAACTACACCCCCTTAATTGGCCATAAAATTCAACAATAATAAACCATAGAATTCATGTGCTGTTCCTGTTTCTTGGAGGGATGTGAGAGAATTTTTTTCTTAAGCATCACCAAATGCTACAAGAGACACACTATCATGCTGAGGGAGATTTCCATTATTAAATCTGATTTTTTTCAGTGAATCAATTAATTGTTTGTCTCTGAATTGTTTAATCTAAAAATGTCATAAATTGTGCTTTAAGTTGCTTGATTTGTTCTACCTGGTATAACACTCAACAACATTCAATTTACTTAAGCCTTTGATCAAAAAAAGATGATGGATTCATTGATTACCAAATTTGGTGTTGTTATCTTTCTGCCAATTGATAAATCGATTAAACAACTCATTTCAACTCTGCAACACTGCAGAAAAACAGATATTGTATCAAGTTGTAATTTTGTATTTGCAGGTTCCTGCTGGCTCTCATGCCAGTACAATGTTCAGTTTAATAGTATCAGTATTTCTTCAACATGCTCTTCGACACGACACAAACTTTTCCTTTGTGCTCATTATTTCCATCATTGTCAGCCCTTAAACATAAACTAGCCGATACGATTCTCACTCATTTATTTCAATCGTGTGTTTCTTCCCTCTACATAAAAATATCAGCAGCCCTGTTTCTTTCCTCAGAGAACAGACAAACCACAACCATCTGGTTCTGTTCAGATAAGCCCTGTAGATGTGGAGTTGTGTCTTTACGTGCTCCACAGCTTAGACTACACACTTTTAGTTTGCCTGTACAGCTTGCACATCTTTTACAAAATACAACTGCTCTCACATGAAAACCTCAAATCCCCAGAAAGCTGTCGGCCTCTGAGGAATTAAGAGGAGAGATGTTATTTCTATTTCTCACATAATACAAAAACAGTGATCTGTACACAATGAGAGCAGCTTTTCAATACTGAGCTGCATCTCCTTTGGTACCATCTATTTTTCAAATGCATCATGGCTTAAAAATCCGCGACTAAGCCATCTCTTCCCTTCCATCTGCGTCTTTCCTGCATGACTGAAATGTAGTTAAGTGAAAGAATCATTGAGGACTGGCAGCTTTTAGCTGAATTCATCCGGTTGTCACTGTGTCTTAAAGCACAAAGTGTATATGAGTATGCCTTGAATACCAAAGGAAAAGTAAATACATACACAGAGAGAGTGACTATCTTTATGGCCTTGATGTTTTGATGATGCTACTGAAATTATGTCATTGGTTGAATTTGGCAGCAATCAGACTGCACATGAACAATTTAGCCTGTAAGTAGAAAGCTAGGTATAATGTTAGCTGTCTATTAATCACAGACTCTGAGTTATGATGGGTCAAAATTCATAAAACATTATATCAGGCTGCAAGAGGTTTGTTGTACAAACTAGGCGTTCGCATTTCATTGGATGGAAGATTGCAATATTAAGACTTCAGTGCTTTGTCACTGAGGTTTAAATGCACCTGATACAACACTGCCTGCCTCCCGAACAGTGAGATGATTGTATAAGCTGTACCATTATTGACTTATTAGAAGGTCTGTCTCATTACTACTGCGACAGAAGTACTACTGTTGGTTTTTGAGGCACTGAACACATGGTCTGGGTCCAAAAATACATTTCTGATCTGCTCCATTGTGAACCGTCCAGACCGCTCAGATGCTCTGGATCTGGTCTGCTTACTGTCCCCAGTCCAACACTAAACATGGACAAGCAGCATTCAGTTTTCACATGCTCCAACTCTCAGTGCGTCTAAGTCAGGACTGAACACTTTTCTGCTTGTTACTGATTTTTATCAACTTAAATTTCAGACTATTCTCATCTGCACTCTTTTATTCAATTTGAGCTTATTTTATCTTCTATTTTACTCTTTCAATCCTGTTTTATCTTGTTTTTCATACCACCTTGTGTTTCTCCTCTGAAAGCCTTCTGTGTCTCATGTAAAGCATTTTGAATTGCCTTGTTGAAAGCTGCTGTGCAAACACAACTGCCTTGCCTTGCCTGAGGTCCCAGATTGATTTTTGACTGTGGGCAGGGGGTGTGCTGGTGGCTTAAGTTATCAATAAAAAGCAATTCATATTATTGATGTCCATTGATAGAAGCCATGTACTGTATGTCCAGGTTTTTATTTTCTGGTAAATTGAAGGAAAAAAACCTTCATGTCAAGATATATAAAAGCTTTTCAACTGGACTTTCCAATGCATCACCAACAAGCTTAAAACAAGTCTGCTGACAGTTTGAAGATGTTGCCTACAAGACAGCGTGTATAACTGTGCAGAGGTGGAAAGATATAGAAATACTGTCAGAGAGACTCACTTGTAACATAAAGTCACAGGTTCAATTCCCAACACAGCCAGAAGCAAATATGAAAAATTGTCTAATGAATAAGGAGGCTGCAATTTTCCCTGCAGTGCTGTTGTTTTTGTCTGAAACTGGTCTTACTTATATTATGTTCTGCATGTGGCTGCTTAAAGTAGGCATTACTCTATATGCTCAGCATGATTACAGCTGTGCTGCAGAACAAACACACACATGGACAGCTCCAAATTGCGCACACGCTCACACAAACTTTCACACACAAACATGCAAACATACAGCACACATTAATATTCTTCCTTGCTAGTTACACATATAAACCCTCACACACACACACACACATACACACACACCGTGGGCTGTAATGAACCGCTGTATGTAAAGTGTGTTTATTCATCCTGAGGAGGCTGTTTCATGTCCACAAATGCCGCCTGTTGATAAAGTGAGACCCGCCTGCTGCCAACATACCAGCAGTCCGGTGCAGCCACATGTACAAGCATTCAACCAAAACACGACCAAAACACACACTGACATAGTTAACTCACAAAACAAGCTTTTTTTGCCGTTTAAGAGTAAAACCTGAACTCAACTGGCTGAGCTTCTGTCATCACTGATGCCTTCACAAATGTACACAGATCTCCATACATACACAGAAAACACACCCTCCCACACAAACGCAGACACAAATTAATGAGCAGCCGTATGTAAAACATGTTTATTCACCCTATGGAGACGGCTTTGCGTTCATGAATGCAGCCCGCTGGTGAAGCGTGACCTGCAACGATTCCCTACCTGCTGTCAACAAACGAGCAACGTACAGGCCCACAAACACACACAAACCAGAATTAACATATCGGCCATACAATGTTAGTGTAAAGAAAAAATTAGCAGCCCTGGCTTGTTTTTATAGCTTTGGTAATGGTTTGTGGACGTGACAGCACTGTGTTCCACGGCTTCACCACAAACTGATGGAAAAAATCAAAAAAATTTATGTTGACTACTTTTTTGGTAATGACAGTGTATCTACAATACTGATTGTTGGGATCAAATTACACGCACAGATAATGTTAATAAATATGAAAGCTCACAGTAGAAACATGCAGTGGACAAGGGAAATTTAAAATTGACAATATGGGGGATAACTATCACAGTTGTTTTAAGGTGATTGTGGTTTAGAAAATCTGGTTAAATTGCCTGCTCATGTTTCTGACCTTAATATTGTCGTTTTTTTCGAGTGGAGTATTCACTTCCCCACTTCACCTCTACAGTTAATCTGGAGAGCTAAGTGTTCTCATATCTGACGGAAATGAAGGTATGAAATATATAATGACAGAGCCAATAACAACAGGACCAAGTCTGTAAATGCCGTTTGCGAGCTCAGCTCTTTTATTTGTTAAGTGATCTGGCCCACTAAAAAGAGCCAGAGATTCAAATTTAGCATAAATATTTATTTTAATAATATAAACCTACTATAGATTGTTTGCTGCTGCAGTGGCTCAGTTTCCTACATCATTCTGACTTCATTTTCAGACCCTGTATTTGGGAGACAAAAGCAGTGTTTTCTTAATTTGAAACTCATCTTTGGTCTTTGTGAATTACTCAGAACTAGAGGTTACATTTCTGTCTTCTTTGTGAGTTATGTGTTTTTTTCAGGAAGTCTTTGTTCCAGTGTTCCTGCCACTTTATTGAATGCTTCTCATTAATCAGCAGCACCCTCTAGTGGCAGAAGGCATGATGTGGCTCAATTGAAAACCTGTTGAGCTTCTTTTGATCTGTTTTTTTTCAGGTGATATTAATTTTATTTCACTGTGATTTGGTCTGATTTAGTTAGACTCGTGTGATTTATTCCTTTGGCTCTTGCTCTTAAAGCTCTTCTAAGATTTTTTTTTTTTTTTTAAAGGATCAATACTGAAATGAATAATGATTTGCCTCTGACATCATTGTCTAATCCCCCTCAGTTCAGCTCCTGCAGCCGGGAATTAGTGACTGTTTACATTCAGATGAAAATGAACAGGTCATTTTCTGATTATTCATTCTGAGTTTGTATAAAACAGTAGGTGGTGCTGACTGAAAGAGTGTCAGTGTTTATGTTAGCGGGTTGTCTGTGAATACATTAACACCAACAGCATGACACACACACACACATACACACACACACAGTGGAATGCATGCAGTCATTCAGACACACACACGCTGAATCACAGCGGTATTTCTCTGGGCTGCTGATTGCTCCACGTCACAATTAACTGGGTCTTTTTTACAAATGAGAAACAGAATCAGGGAGTGGAATAAATGAAAAGGAGAGGGATGAAGAGGGAGTAGGGAGACAGATTTAAAAAAGCATCGTGGGTGGGTTAGAAACAGGTTTGATTATTAATGAGGTATTAATCCCTTTCTCGCTTTCTCTCTCTCTCTCTCTCTCTCTCTCTCTCTCTCTCAGACACACACACACACACACACACACACAGCAGCAGTGCTGTGAGGGCTGCAGGTTTGTGGTCAGAAAACAACAAGCTGGAGCCGTTAACAGGTGTGTGTGTGTGTGTGTGTGTGTGTGTGTGTGTGTGAGTCTGCATGTGTGTGTACCTTTGTGCAAAGACTCAGTCCCTCCTGAGCTGCTGCTGTGTGCTGAGTGGGGGTGGGAGTGGGAGTGTTTGTGAATGTGTGTGTTGGGGAGGCATGGGTGTTGGGCAATGGAGGGGGGAGGGACTGCCTTGGGATAACATTGTGTGTGTGTGTGTGTGTGTGTGTGTATCCTCGGGACAGGCCCGCCGCAGCTGGATCACCACACAATGGGATGGGTATGGTTGCCAAGGTAACCCCATCAGCCCAAGCAACCGTGGCAACTGGTAGCTAAGTAACAGGAGCCCAGCAACAAAATGGAGAGGGGGGATTAGATAGGTACCTCTGAAGGGGTGAAATTATGGGCTGCCAAGTGTGTGTGTCTGTGTCTGTGTTTTGGGGGATGGGAGAGCTGTTATTAAACTCAGGTTACATTCACATTCTGGATGCTGAACACCAGACTTTCATCCTAAAAAGCAGAGAGAGCTTCACCCACAACATAACTGATAACTTGAATATTTATATTTATTCATTTGGGACAAGTCTTTATAAGGCACAAATGTGTTTTAAGACAAGCCAAAAGGAATATTAAATATTCTGATTTCAGGGGGTGAGTTGGCCATGTAAAGCCACATTATTCTGATTCACAGTATTTGTGATCTTTTGACTTCTTGTCATCATTATTTCATGACCTCATCATTACAAACCTGATTCCCAAAAAGTTGGGACTCCACAGTGTTTACTGGCAACAGTTTTACAAAGTGTTACTGAGCCCATGTATTAATCTCCTTTATCCAATCCTGTGTTTGACAAAGTGTTGAACCTCTCTCCTTGCCTCGTTTGTGAACGACTGAGTCTTTCCATTATGAACCTGTTTACCAAACAGCTGTTTTTGGATCAGTCCACAACTTTTCTTTTTTCTTTTGTTGCTCCTGTCCCAACTGGTTTGAAACGTGTTGCTGCCATCAAATTCAGAAGAAGTAGATATTCACAAAAATCAATGAAGCTTATGAGGTCAAACATTAAATATATTGTCTTTGTACTGTTTCAGTTGAATATATGTCAGAAAGGATTACAAAATCATATTCTGCTTCCCAAATGTTTTGGACTGGTTGTTAAAGCCTACTAAGCTCTACTACTACTAATAGTTGTAAAACAATGAGGCCAGCACACAAGACCTGACCTTACTTAGATGATTTCTTTATAACAGCCAATCAACTGTGAATGTGGTACACTGATTATTTATTCCTACTTGTGCATAAAATGTGCCAAATTTACCCAATTCTTAGATTTTACGTATAACTTTGCACGTATTGTTTCCCATGTGAAATGCAAATATTAGACTTGACCTCAATGAAATAAGCAGATGTTTTTCCATAAGACTAAACTCTATAAAATACAGTCTACTTTAGAATAGACAAGAACTCCTGAAAATACATGTTCTGACGTGCAAAGAAAGGTAAGTAAGTCATTGCTTAACTACATCAAATATCTCAATACACTGACTTACTGACTGATTTTCCACTATATTATTATAGCACGTATTAAGAAACACCTCCTTACCCTGCAGACACACAGACACCAGGTGACTGACAGGTAGCTGTACTAGGCGCAAAACAAGTAAATACACATGGCAGCAGGTGGGGTATCAGATCAGAAGGGGCTGAGGCATGAGGGCAGGCAATTACAGACAGACATCAGGTAACTACAACATAAAAGTCAACAGTTTTTAGCAGGAATGAACGGCACCAACACGACAGAATCACAGCAGAACAGACAAGCTGGGAAACTGTGAACATCTGTCCTCTGGATGTAGCAGGAGGCAAATGAGGGAATGAGGTACAGCTGTGCAGACAGGTGAGTCGGTCAGGTGTTCTCTGGGGAAGAGAAACTCACTAAGGGCAACAAGGCAACTACTTTCAGAATAAAAAGCGATAGTGCCATTGTCTGCCTCAGTTTTATAATTCCACCAACCGATGTTTCTACTGCATACAGCATCCATCTTGTACTGCTTTTGTGCAAAGCCGTTAAACTCCCCTCTCCACAAATACTTGAGGCTGCAGCCCCTTCCTCCGGGGCTGAGGCAGTGCTGATAACAACCCCTCTGTCCGGCCTCACTAACAGCTGGGTGGCCCCTCAGCCCTTCACAGAGGCCAGGTTCTCACCGTTTTAGACAGGAAGACATTAATTACAGTCAGCAGAGAGAGAAACCACTTTGTCAGTCAGTCCATGAGGGAGAAGTGAGGGAGTCAAGATGGGGCTACACACGCATATACACTCTTCCACAGCCTCCATGAACTTGACTTTGCCACTTCCTTCCTCTGACTCTGTGCAGGGAGTGCAGTTCCTCTCCTCCTCAGCAGAGGGTGGTTGACATCAGGTGCTTCCCACAACCTCAGCCTGCCTCATAGTTCCAAAGGAAAATATGGACACTTTTCTACTTATGATCTGATGTTATCTTACTTTGGTTTTATACAGTCTATGCTTATCATGCATCAACCTGTGATTTTCAATGCACTGCAAAATAAGAGATGTATGGATTCATATTCCATAATGAGCAGACTTGAGTCCTGACTCATTAACTGTTATCAGATTTAACATATTGTACATGTTAATAAAACAGGAACCATGATGTCAACCCCTTCCTCCTCTCTTGGTCTACAGGTTGCATCCTGCAACCATATAATACCATTTATAATATCTCTAGCTAGCTTGCATTGCCTGACAGGTGTTGTCCTTAGAAACGTTACACCTGTGTCTAAAATTGTTCACCAGCATCAAAATCATGCTTTACTTTATGAAACTATTCTTTAACAACAGATTAAATCACAGAGATACAACTATCTGCAGCTCATTTTAGCCTGCAGCTAGTTAGCAGCTAACATTAGCCTGAGCGACATGTTGGACTAACAATTTATGAGCCAACATTTCTAAGCTACTTTAGCTAACATTTTCATTATTGTCTCAACATTTTGTAGGTCTTTTGACAGTTTACAGAGTATACCAAGTTAACTGTTCAAATTTATATTATAATAATAAAAATTATAGTTTGCTTACCTTATTTTTCTCCATAATCTGTTTAGTTGAAGTAACATCAGTTTCCTGTGTGACTGGATCTGACCAAAGACTATTTGATCAGGTTCGTCCAATCAGGTTTGTCAAATCAGGTTCATCCAATCAGGTTGATTGATAGGAAGAAATCATTTTTAAACTGTATATAGTATTTGTCAATACAGTCTGCACTACAGTAGTACTACAGTCTGTTACTGTAAAACTGCAATCTGTGTTAAATACTGCAGTCTATACTACTGTAATACTGCAGTCTGTGTTACCATGATACTGCATTATGTCAGGTTTTGAGTCCATCAGTTTGTGGTTTTGTGTCTCATTCTCTTCATTTCTACTTTTTAATCCTGCACCTTAGTTTAATATAAAATCTAAAAACCTAAAAAAATTTCAGGCAACAGAAGAAAGAGAAACAGAACTAATTTATTTGCATCAAGTCCTAAAATAAAAGCCATCAGAATGATGAATATATACTCCTGACATAACAGTGGATCTCAGTTCAAAGATGTATTTAGTAACAGCTCCAGGTCTTTCCTCATAATGCTGATAAAGATTAGAGTCTTGCTCCTCCGGTTTCTAAGGAAAAAGACATCGAAGTACATAGATAAAAAATATTTATATTCAATCTGATTTAGGCTGAGGGGTAGATTAGGAGCAACGTGTGAAGCAAAGAAGGTTGGACAAACAGAAGAGAAAGTCATGGAGAAAGTCTGAAGTGTCAAAAAACACTGTGAAACGTCATCAGAGGATCAAAGACACACAAATCAAACTCCACAAATATTGAAATTTAAACTAGTGCTAATGTTGAGGAGAGCAAAGTCACATGTGATGTAGGAAGTTACTCAAACAACCGAGCAAACATTGATTTGAAACTAAACTAACTAAATGATTGTGTTTCTGTGTGATGCAGGTTGTTACCCTACATTTTAATAAAATCATTGAGCTGTTGTTAAAATAATTATATCCCACATTTTTCATTTAGGTCAGCTTTAACACAGATGCCTGGATGTCATACTGATACACAAATTCTAAAATCAAAGCTTTCTGGGAAGATGCTGAATTAACACTTTGAAGTAATATTCATTTATTACTTTCACATAGAGATTATGAGATTATTACTTGTTCTTGGTTCTTGGTTTCCTTACCCACGACCAGCTCGGAGAACCTGGGTCAAACTGTCGCGTCGTCCGGCTGGAGGACAAACTCGACCTGACAGTGAGGACGCATTGTCTCAGGTGTTGCCAGTGACTGGTGGGATGTGGACAGACGGGTGGAGGCAGCGAGCGCAGATTTAAGGAAAATTAATTGTTTTTCAAATCTGTGTTTAAACTTTGTGCTCTTGGTGGACCGAGCAGGCAAAGCTGGAGGTACAGGCCTGATTTGGAGTGTTTTTGAAACTGCAGCTACAGACCTGGATGACCTCAGTTTTTCTGAGGACACGTGTGTGCCAACCAAAACCTTCTGCACATACAACAATAACAAACCCTGGTCTTCAAAACTCAGGCAGCTTTGTCGAGCCAAGGAGGAGGCCTACAGAAGTGGGGACAGGACCAGGGCAAGAACACACAGACAAAGGAGATCAGAGTAGTAAAGAGGAGCTACACTGAAAAGCTGCAAAAGAGCTTTTCAAATGACCCAGCGTCGGTGTGGAGGGGCCTGAGAGACATTACCAACTACAGGAGACCATCCCCCACATTGTGGACAACCATCAACTGGCTGACGACCTGAGTGTGTTCTATTGCAGATTGACTCTGACTCTGACATCAATCAACCACCTACAGACATCCTGCACGTCGAACTTACCCAGCTCTCTGTGCCGGCCCCCACCCATCAGTGGATTACTAACTTCCTGATGGACAGGAGCAGGTGAGGCTAGGGAGCATCACATTCAGCACCCAGACAATCAGCACTGGTGCCCCCCCAAGGGTGTGTGCTCTCACCACTACTCTTTATACTCTCTTTATACCAACGACTGCACCTCAAGGGACCCATCTGTCAAACTCCTGAAGTTTGCAGATGACACAATGGTCATCAGCCTTTGCATACAGACAGGACGTGGAATATCTGGCCCTCTGGTGCTGTCACAACAACCTGGAGCTGAACACTGTCAAAACAGTGGAGATGACAGTGGACTTCAGGAAAAACGCCCCCTCTCCATTCTGAACAGCACAGTGTCTACTGTAGAAACCTTCAGGTTTCTAGCATCCATAGTCTCCCAGGAGGCCCAGCAGAGGATATATTTCCTGCACCAGCTCAGGAAGTTCAACCTGTCTAAGAACTTGCTGATACAATTTGACACCTCCACTATTCAGTCTGTTCTCTGCACATCCGTCACGGTGTGATGCAGGACAGAGACAGACCACAACGGACAGTCAGGACTGCAGAGAGAATCATGGGTGCAGAACTGCCCTCACACACAACCTATCCCAACTTCTCCCCTCTGGTAGGCGCTACAGAGCACTGCACGCCAAAACAGTTTCTTCCCTCAGGCTGTCACTCTAATGAACACTTATCTAGTGCAATAACCCAGTAACAATCATTCACCTGTAATAATGTATTTTTTCATATTATTACATACCTCATTGATTATACACACACCATGGTTACAATGTAAATACCATCTGCCAGCACAAACCTTACATAGTATGTCTACTGTGTATACTGCTATACCCATCTACTTCTTGGACATACTGTCTATCTGTCTATCTGCACATACTCTGTATACTCTGCAATTTTTCTGCATATTTTGAACACCATCTTGGCTATATATATATATATTTGCACTAAATCTCAGGTTTTAGGAAAATGTTTATGTTCTCCTAGTCTTGTTAGTCTACTCTTTGTTGTCAGTTTACTCATATCATTAGCCTAATAGCATAGTTGCCTCAGTCATATTTGGGCATATATTGGCAATAAGGCAGGGTGATGCAGCACCCCGGTAGGAGAGTAAAGTTAGGCAGATATCGCAATTTGGCAATTATGCTATTAGGCTAACGATATGTAAGTACGGAGATCAAAGTAAAACCGGAGTCAAATTCCTTGTATGTGTACATATACCTGGCGAATATTGCTGATTCTGATTCTGATGACTCAATTTCCAACAGCTACTACCACTACTGCTTTTCTACTTCAGCTCATCAAACATGCTCAGACACAGTCCTCTGTTCACAATGACGCCAAAATCCCTTGAGCCCAAGGTCATGACCTCTGACGAGCTTCATTGACAACATCACTTCTCATGGGTTTTGTCCTCCTGCACCTGAACTGAACACTCACAAACACACCCAGAGAGTCTGACGAGCGTCATCATTTTTTAGCAAAACTTTAAGAGAGGTTACTTGAAACAATATGTTATTGTAACCATGGTGATCATGTGAACACCTATACAAACACACACATGTGGGGTACATTCACAAGTTGTTGTCACGAACATCCTGTGTGTTCTCGGCTCGAGGGCGCAGCGAGAAGTAAAGTGACAGCTGTGAACCATTGGCGTTATTTGCCATAAATTTCCTCTTTCCTTCCATGGTAAAACACACACACACACACACACACACACACACACACACACACACACACACACACACACACACCTCTCAGGCCACTTCTTCATCTCTTCTTTTCCCAAACAGACTCTTTCCTTGAAAGGCCTGTGGGTATTCCCCACTGGGAAAATACACACATTCAGCATCTGTATGGACATAAAAAAAACCCACATACACACATTGGATTGGAGATGATTGACATTTTTAATTATTACTTATATTAAACATAATTTTAGATCACTTTGACTTTACCTCAGATGACATTTTGACATACACAGACTAGTAGCTGTGTACTGTATATTGCTGTTCTTGTTTATCTATTCATTTGCCATTGTGACAAGTTAACACCAGGAAAGCAACTGACAGAAAAGACAGATTGATGGTATCATTGTTAGCTGGATGTGAGGGAAATTCATGCCGTAACCCACCAAAGCAGAATCGCACACAACAGCTGTAAAATGTAGTTGCCCTTTTAGTCACAGTAACACTGAAAGACTTAACATCTGATTCTATCTATTTTCTTGACAAGAAACTGAGATTCAATAACAGTAAAAACAATTGAGAGAAGCACAGGAGAGCTTCACACTTTTGTCTGGATGAGAACATGCAGCAACATGTCGGGTCACACGATGAGAGGAAGGAGAGGCAGCATGAACACAGAGAGAGGAGGAGGAGGAGGGGAGAAGCCAGACTCAAGGAGAAAGTGAAAGAATGTGAAGGTAAAGACGAGAATTAGAACAGAGGGGAATCCCTGAGCGAGGTGAGCTGGAGAGAAACCGGGAGTTTAGTTACTTTCGTGCTCTTGAAGCTACATGAGAAAAGATGTAAAAAGAAAAAAATGTTGAGATGGGGGATATTTGCTCTATACATTGTGCAAGTTGAACTGGCAAAGAGCCAAAGTTAATCTGAATTACTAATAGTTTACTGTAGCTGATCTGGCTGAAGATAAAGAGTGGCTGAGGATGGAATAAAATCCCAAACAGGAAGGTTGAGAAGATAGACAGCGCCATAGACACATACCTAGACGCCACATTGAGCGGGTTGGCCTGTTGCTGCGATAGGTCAGCGTGTCCGCCATATTGGATGTGGCAGATCTGCCCTGTAAACTAATGCAAGTAAATGGACCAAACTTCATAAAGCACCTTTCTACAAAGTGATTTAAGTTAATTCACCCATTCACACACATACTAATATATTTGGGGAAACAAAACAGAATTTTCTTAGAATTTTCCGTCTTACCTGTGAAAGGTAATCCCATGAGATCTGGCTTGGACTGAAAACCAGTTGGTACAATTCCACGCAGAACATGAATGAGGCATCCTTTCTGTTCACTTGCATAGACATATATGTGTCAATTGTTCGCTCTTGCCACAACCAACATGGCGGCAACGTCAACGTGTGATTCAGTGCTCAATGTGGCGTCTACATATATATGTCTACGGACGACACATTCCTAATTATCATTTGTGAGAACAAATTGAAAATTGATTTGTGTGAGGCTGTTTGTGTTGACTGCAAAAACAATGCTAATATTGAAGGCAGATTTTAACGATGTACTTCTATTGCTTGAAAGGTCAATAATACAAATAGTCTTAAGTGTAAAACCAGCACTGAGGCATGATGGCGCCAAGTGTCAGGTTCATGCACAGGCCAGGTGGCTCCCAGAAATGGGATTGTGGTGTTTATTGTTTAACTTTGCAATGGCGGAGGTTTAGGGACGTGTCAGGAAGACGGCATAATGCTGTGTACGTTTATGGCCGGATGAGGAAATGAGGAAACCATATGTTGAAACTACTACTGAAAAAACATGGACACCTGCAGTAGGTGAAGACCCAGGATCTATTTTACAGCAATGGAAACATGCAATCCTCTATAAGTCAAGGCCGCTTTTCACTTTGACATATTTTTAACCTGCAGTCTGGTGAGAGCGTGGGCAGCCGAGGTGGCCTGACAGAGAAGTATGCTGCACCTCCAAATGAAAGAGCTGATTTATGTTTCCAACCAGGGAAAGCAGGGAATCCTGAGTTCTGACGTATAATTGTCATTCGCTTATAAAAGAACATTATGCAAGTGAGGACGCAGCATTACAGGGAAAAACCGCAGCAGGTTGGTTAAATGGCAAAGACCAGGAGTGAGGAAACACTGAAGCGCAGAGATAAGTAGAGAGTTCATGTTATAAATAATGTTAATGATATGGTTGCAGGTAGAGCGTGTTCAGACTGGGTCATGACTGATTCCATGACTGCTGGAGAGAAAGATTTAATGTTGGACACGAGAAGCACTTTTTAACGGGGACACAGTTGTCAGCCCGTCGTGATGCTACACACCTGATGGAGGGAAGGATGTGTAGTAAAGGTTACATGTGGCAGGATTTCCTGAGGGGAACAACTGCTGGTGAAGTGAAGTCTGGGGTTGCAGACACCGATAATGTTACACCACAAGGAAGAGTCTGATCTTGCTCGTGATTATGATAAATTGCATGTTTGAAGAAACACAAAAAGTGGGCTCGAGGTGGTCTGAAAGAGAGACAGGAACATCACTTACTCATATCGTAAAACAAGCAACACTAGATAAAGAGTCCACGGATGAAGTGCGTGGCTTCAGGCTGTTAGAAACAGGCATGTGTTATCTACAGCATGGAGGTGATTCAAAGAGTTCAGAAGCAGAAACCACTTGCTTTGTGCCCAATTGCTTTGAAGATATGCAACATGCATCAAAATTGTCCAATATCAGGTCTTATTTAGCAGCACTTTCTACTAATTATTTACATCTGGAGTCACAGTAAATAACCTCCTAAATTGAAAAACTGAGGTGACGACATGTTTTGGACTTTTTGAGCCAACTTCCCAGACATTTACCTTCACATGTATTCTTTTGGAGCACTTTGACATAAAAATTAAATTCAACAAAAGCCTCTGAGAATAAAAAGAGAGACGTTGTGAACTAGCAGGCGGGCTGCTATGAAACTGAATTGGTAGACAGACCAATGACTGTGGAGCCACTTCACTGTCACAGCTGTGTAGAGAACATCCCAAAGGCTTGTAACTCTCAGCTAAATGCCGAGCTAATTACCGTACAATGTAAAAGAATAGAAACGTTGAGGAATGACAGGGACTAGTAGACACACGTACAGCCAAGCCGCTCGCTCCTCTGAAATCTGCCTCGAGGTTCAAGTATAAGTGTGTGGTATTTATCGCCATTAAGGCTTTCATCGCCACTTTTTCATCCACATATCATCTATCAGTGCTGCCGATTTACATTTTGCTTTATTGATTTTTAAATAGAGCAATGTTTGCTCATGGGTGGAAAAGGTAAACAAGCTCTATCATGTGTATCTGACTGTATATGGACTGTATCTATCAGGCTATGTGTGAATGTCTTTGTGCAATATTGTTTCAATACAAATCAACTGATCATATTATCATTCATGCATTTTGGCACTTTGTGTTTGGATCAAAATTCTCCGACAGGTCTCACTTAAGCTTCATCATGAGAGAAATGACGTAATTCACATCTCGCTTCTCAGCAAACACTTAAGTTCTGCTTCATTCCCACACAAATCAAAGTTGACAGAAGAGCACAGAGTGTGATTGTTTTCTCTTTTTTCATGTTTATTAGTCGATTTGAGTACAAATGTCCGGCAGCAAATAAAATGTGTTTTTGCTGCAGTTTCAGACACACAGACACACAACATGACAGAATGCATACCAAACACTGCCCTGCAGCTACAGCCTGACATGAACACACACAGACACACACAGGCACACACACACGCTCACACAAAATCAGCTAAAACACTCCATGCTGGCCTTGGCTCTCTCCATCTCATGTAGGAAGTTGTAAAACTGAGGGAGTGTCAACTCTAAAATAGATGAAGGAAGAAAACAGGAAACAGTAGATAAACAGACTGAGATGAACTGAGCACGGCTCCATCACACCGAAATACAACCGATGCAGATATATTGACAAAAAAAATCGGGTCAGTACAGAATTTAATAATCATCATTTAAGACACTCTGCACACCTGTTTGTGTTTTTTTTTTCAGGAATAAGCCAATCAAGAACTGTATATTGGTTAAGCTTTTCCAAAATGAGCAACAGGACAAGCAGCAGCAGAGTGCGCAAGTAAATCACATACTTTTTAATAGTACATTTCTGTAATCTCCTGCTGATTATAAATACATTTCTGCTTGTGCTTAGGTTAAAAAAGTATTTGTTTGTTTCTAATGTTTGAACAACTTCAGGTGTGCTTGATAAACCCAGTGTTTTCAGAAGAATCCAGATACGGTTGTTGCCATGTGTGCAAAAATGACTGGAAGAGTAGCAGGTGTAAGGGAGTAAGTGAGCATGCAGGAAACAGGGAGTCTCACTGTGCAGGAAGGAAGTGTGTGTGCCCTGCCATGATGACGATGATGAATGATGATTAACTCAATTAAGGATGATGATAATAACACAACACAGTCCCAACTCATCTGTCATAAAGTGAAACTGTCAGCTCCTGCTGCTGCTCATTCAGTCAGTCAATGCCAAATTGTGCAGTGTAAGTTATTGGACATTGTCTTTGTAGCCTAACAAAGTTTCCTAATGCTGTTGCAACTTCAGCTGACTATAATACTAATGTTAGTATTGGCTCAGCAGTGAGTGACCTCGGCTCATAATGTGCCATAATATTATTAAAATGATTAAGCTGAGGGTTCCCTTGATAAACCTGTATAACAGGTCACATCTGTAGCTCCATCATGCTGACATGTTTGCATGCTCATGTATTAGACTAGTACAGGAGAGAAAATCTATCATTGACAACAAGCAACAAAGCTGTCCTGTGCGTGTTTTTAGGTTGGTGATAACTATAACAATACGACACTGATTCCAAAACAGTTGGGACACTGTGTAAAGAAAAACAGAATGCAACGATCTGCAAGTCCTTTTTGATCTATATTCAATTGGATATGATACAAAGACAAGCTTTTTAATGACCAAACTGATATACGTTTTTTTGGATATACACATTAAATGATGAATTTGATGCCGGCCACACGTTCCAAAAAAGTTGACACAGACCCCTGTTTACCACTTAGTAAGAGTTTGGGATAAGATAAGATAAGATAAGATAAGATAAGATAAGATAAGATAAGATAAGATAAGATAAGATAAGCCTTTATTCGTCCCACAGTGGGGAAATTCACAGAACTGAAGACGCTATTTTTCAACATTTTCATTTGTTTCCAATTCTTGTTTGGTAATACAATAAATACAATGAATTACATGAACACGGTTAAAATGTTCTCAGTGTGTCAGAGGTGGCATAGAGTCACTCACCCATGTAAACGTTTTCTGTGGAATTCCCCTTTCTGACCACCAGCTTCAACTGGAGGAGGACAAAGTCTTTGTTCAACAAAGCTGAACAAAGAAGTGTGTGACTGTGTGTGTGGTCAGTCGAACGCAGTGTTTACATACCTGCAGAAATATGTTGCCCACTTTCTGTACTTCACTGGTACCAACGGTCACTGTGGAAGTAAGAAAACACACCTTGAGCACTATACTTCAGCAGGTAGTTTCATTCCATCACTGATGTTCAAGCTAAATAAAATAAACCATGAATGTCTCTTTCTGCTTGATCATCGCCTCTGCATTACAAAAGACAGTTTGTATGTAAATGTCTTCTCCATGTGATAACTTTCATTCAAAAATCAGCTGATCGATTGTGAAGATGTTTGAACAAAATGTGCAACCTGGATTCTTTATTCACTTCATACACAACCAGTATTATCTGTATGATCCATTTGAAAACAACCTGTGAGACAGACAGTGGCCATGTTGGCTCTCAGACTAGTCAGGTCTCCTGAGATGCTCGGTGGGATACAGCAGACTCACTGGCAACATGCAGAGACGCAGTTCTTGGGCTGGCTGAAGCTGTTTTGCATGTCAGTAACTGTACAGCCAAGTAAGCTACAGTACATACAGACACTCCCTGTCCACTCCCCTCATAAATGGAAGCATTTAAGTATGAAGCTCAGCTCTCCATTAGCTTAACATAATGCTAATCATTCTACTGCCCGGTGTATTAGCATTTCTATTACCTGCGAGTCTTAAGAAGTCATTAGGTTGTATGAATAAACAATGAGGCCTGATAGAGACCCATCGGTCTCCACATCTGAGGTGTTTCAAAGAGACTAAAGCCAGAACGAAGAATTAGGGGACATAATCTATGCTAATGACTGCTTTAGACTGGAGCCTCTGTGTTCATGAATATGTACAGTCAGTTTGAGAGGAGAGACAACTGCAGCCCTCCTGCTGTGTCCAGAAATAGATTGAAAGTGAACCTATAATTTTGAAAAGAGCTAAATTGGATGTGAAGTTTTGCGGTTTCGTTTTGTCTTACCTCCAAACTTCCACTCCATGTCAACCAGCTGGTTGACCATCAGAGTCTGTCCGACAGCCAGTCTGGACAGCGTGGCATAGTGCTCCCCCCACTGCAAAACACAGCTACAAATGTTACTCCTGTGCTCATAAAACAACACGTGGTATGATAAGAAGGCATTTTATGAGTGTTTGAAAGCAAAGAAGGCAACATACAATGAACTTATGTATCTTCAAACTGTAGTAAACAGGTAACGTTCAAGCATTTTCTGGTGGTGTGCTCATTGAATCTAGAATTATTAAATTGGAAGATCAGGAATTTATGGAAAGTTACCTCCTGTGAAAAGTGAGCTGCCTTGTCTTCGTTTAGTCCTGTAGAATCAACAGACAAACCAGGTTGGGTTTCAGGTGTAAAATGGTAACAATAATGAGTGACATGCTAGGAATTAGGTGCCATCGTCATAAGACATGACAGATAGTTGTAAGAGACTATCCAGCAGCTATACTTAACCCCTGTTTTCAAATTCACCCTGTTAATAATCGACTGTGTGGTGAAAGACCTGTACCTAATGTCACAAGGTCTTCTTTGATCTGCTGGGCTGTCAGGTTTTTCTTGAGGGCTCCTGAGGAGAAAAAGTTTTTCTGTCACATTATAACTAAACTTTTATGACAATCAAGTTGAGCATTGTAGGAAACTTCAAAACCCTTGCTTAGTTATGATTACTACAAGAAAATTCACATATCTCACAATGAGAAAATGATTGGAGAGGAGACTTTCTACACCAACAGGATCATGAAAACAGACTATGCAGCAATAAAAGAACAGTTCTTCATGAGGCGAGTTGTATTTGTCTTCTAGTCTTTATGCTAACCTAAGCAAATCAGCTACATATTCAGCATACAAACAACAGAGTAAAGCTCCTAATGAAACTTAAGACAAAAACATGAATAAGCACATTTCATTCCAGTCATTCCTTAAAGCACAATGTGTTTGAGGATATAGCAGGAATGTCAATCTATAGACTGCACCAATTTTAAATATTGTTGAATATCAAAACAGAAATGCTCAAAAATGACTAACTGAAGTAGAATTAGATTAGGCAGGCAGAGTGCCAGAGGGGACATCCAGAACAGAATTACAACTGCATTATCTCAATCTTACACTGGGGAAGAACTGGGATTTTTTATGTTTTGAATGGATGGATGTGTGTGTTTCCCACCCTGTGGCACCAGGAGGACACTCTTCATCAGGTTCCTCAGAGGACCCGCACTCATCCCGTGTTCCCCTGCAAACTCACTGAGCCGCTGCATGAACCTCTCCGTCTACACACACACACACACACAAATGCATGCATTCATTTGCACACACACACAATAGGACAAGCAATGTTTTACCTCGGTTCAGTTATCAAGGCTAATCACTGAGTTCAAAGTCCCATTAACATCAAAATTGTGTGTGTGTGAGAGAGAGAGAGAGAGAGAAAGAGAGAGAGAGTGCTTACCTCTTTAGGCTCCAGCAAGAACTGGAATAGAATTTCAGTCAAACGAAGAAATTGCTGCACAAAGTTTAAAAAAAATGAAAGTCTTAGTATTTGAAAAAAAATGTTCAGCTGTGTTTGGTTTGTTGGAGAAAAATATTCTTTGATCAACAATTTAAATAAAGAAATGCAAGAAAAATTTAACTCATCAACAACTCATTATGGAGTGATACTTTTGTAAAAATTGTGGTTTTCTTGAGAGACACTTTTTGTATCTTTTCTAAGACTTTAAAATGATATGCATGCATAATGAATGATGTTTGTGCTTCTAATTTATGAAAATATGAAAAAGAAACTGCTAAGTAATCCCGAATTATTACAGAAATGTCGCAAAACCTAAAGATTAGAGCTTGTAATTAATCATTTAGTGAGTTTGCTTGGGAAGAGACAGCTGAGGTATGTTTCAACACAACTTCTATGATTAAACAAAACTTTTATAATCAAGTTATATACACCTATACACAATCTATTTTACTTAGTATTCAATTAATTAGTAGAGTATGTCTGCAGTTTGAAGTAATACACCCTTTCATCTTCCCATAATAGTTCCAAAAATTTTCATTTTAAGGTTATAATTGTTGTCAACATTTTCTTATAGCAAGTTCAGCAGTGTGTAATTTTCTGTTAAAAATGATCGGCTGACAAATCATGATCAATATTTTATTTGCTTCATAAATATTAGTATCAATATTGGTATCAGTCCAGTTTTGCTCAGGCTGTCTGATGGGTTTGGTCAATTTAAATGGGCACTTCTGAAATTGAGTTACAAAAAAAAACTAACCTTTTGACAGTTAATTAAA
The DNA here is from genome assembly GCA_037975185.1 of Centropyge bicolor. Lineage (NCBI taxonomy): Eukaryota > Metazoa > Chordata > Actinopteri > Pomacanthidae > Centropyge > Centropyge bicolor. Next base: position 2,673,182 of record JBBMOC010000011.1, on the reverse strand, counting down.
GTGCACTGTAAAATAACCTCACTCTAGTTTTTAATTCAAATACAGGCAACCAGGATTTATGGGAGTCAAATTGACTTTAATGTTGTGTTTAATGACCCAGTAGAAATAGTCTGCTGTCACATGATTCACATGTCAGCTGATGCGTTCAAGACAGCTCAGGTAAAAGTAAAACATGCCCAACTCATAACCACTGCAGCCTATTCTTCACCGTTAAAGCCTGAAAACCATGACAGCTATTCACAAACATGCTCGAAGGAGAAATAAAACTGAGACGTTATTTCAGACTCAATTAGCTAAGCTGATGCTTTTAGCCTTCTGAAGAATAAACCAGATGTTGCGGTAAAAACCTGCTGTATTTACCTGCTCGTTGAGTTTGTTCAGGTTTTGGAAGTCGGTGCTGACCGAATCTGGTAAAACATCTTTAGTAAAATTAAGCTGCATCTTTTTTTATCAGTAAAGTGTCCCTGAAAAACCGTCAGAGCAGCTTTGCTCTGCTGTGCAATCCAGTTCCGGGTTCTTCAATGCGCATGCGTCAAAACGAACCTGATCGAAATAAAGGCAGAAATTCAGATATTTTGTCATACAATTGAGGGTTAGACGACAGAAAATCGATTAAAACTGTCAGCATAAGAAAATTATATATTGTTTATTTCTGTCTGATGCTCATTTGTTTTTCATAAAAAGTTGGAAACACATGGTGGGAGTCACATTCATGTAGTTTAGTGAATTTAAGTACAGTTTTGAGCTACTTTGTTTTCTACTTTTCCACTTCATATCAGAGGGAATTGTTGCATGATGCAGATAAGAGTTTTACATTGAAAACACATGATGAACATGAAGACAAACTTTGACACACTAAGTTGTAGCTGGTCATTGTGGAGCTAGTAGTTATATATTTTTGAGGAGTTTAGTCCAGTGGTGGAAAAGTTACTTAGTTATGTACTTAAGTACAATTTCGAGGTAGTTGAAAGGTTCTGTACAAATAAACTTTCCTTTGGATACTTTTAGTTGTTAGTTAACAACAGAAAATGGGAGTTGACATTCTCACCTGGGAAAACCTTGATGACTCTGAGCGACCAATCTGCTTTCATGTGTCTCTGCAGGACGACTATAAATGGACCAACCCACTGTGGAGTTCACACGGTGTTCAAAGAGACACACAGGCAGAGACAGCAGAGGGACAGAGAGAGAGAGAGACAGAGAGAGAGAGAGAGAGAGACAGAGAGAGATTGACTCAGAGAGACAGAGAGAGAGAGAGAGCTCACAGAGACAGAGAGAGAGAGATTGACTCAGAGAGACAGAGAGAGATTGACTCAGAGAGACAGAGAGAGAGAGACAGAGAGCTCACAGAGAGAGAGAGAGAGAGAGAGAGAGAGAGAGAGAGAGACAGACAGACAGACAGACAGAGAGACAGAGAGAGAGACAGACAGACAGAGAGACAGACTGACTGACCTACAGACACAGAGAGGGACTGACTCAGAGAGAGAGAGAGCTCACAGAGAGAGTAAGAGAGAGAGAGAGAGACAGAGACAGAGACAGAGACAGAGAGACAGACAGAGATTGAGTCACGGAGAGACAGAGAGAGAGAGACCTTGACTGTCAGTGGGTCAGAGTTGCTCAGCAGACCTGCAGCAGCTCTCTCTCTCTCTCTCAGACTCTCCGGCTCCTTCCAAGGAACTGAACAAACTCCGGATTCGGACTCAAGTTCAAAGCTGATTTTTCGCCTCGTGTGACCACAAGTTTCTGTTGAAGTTGACTCTGCGGACAGAAACACACCTTCTTCAGTTTCCTGCCTGGATGAGGAGCGTGGATGGTTATGTAAGTACGGGAGGGAGATTTTTATTCACCGAGCCACTGATTTAAACTTCACGTAGAAACTCTGTGCATACTTTTAAAAACCACATGTGAGGCTGTTTGTTGCTGCTGCTGCTGCTGTGTTTCTTTCATTTATTCCATCGTGCACTTTACAGTAAAGTTTGCAGCTCGGCTCCTCTTCTTTTTTTTTGCACATGTGCACAACAATCCGAGCTGCATGTAGATGCTGTTCAAACTTCTGTTCAAGCAAACATCTGAAACACCACCACAGCCGTCATGCAAACACTCACACTGTGTTTGTATTGCGTTTACAAAGGGTTTATTATGGCCGCCCTATAATAATCCTATAATAATCTTGGAATAAAGAGCGCATCTGCTGTGACTTTGTTGCCTGTTGAGTTTCAGCTTCCACTAATCACAAAGTTTATGATGACTTTTTATTATTTATAAAACGTGTTTCACTTGTTGTCACATAGTGTTTGTGAATGTTTCTTCTAGTGCTGGTTGGTGAGATGAAAGCGATTCTCAGTCTCATCCGGCCATAGTCTTGTTTTAAATCTGCCCAGGAGTGATTGATCAGTGTTTTTCAAAGCTCCTGCAGGTTTGACTGCGCTCTCATGTTAGATGTGGTTCATGCATGAGTTGTCGGGAAGGCACGACAGGATCGTTTTCATTGCTGCTGGCTGTGTTTCCTGGTTCTGCACATGTCCTGATGGTGGAGGTTCACAGGCTGAACTTCCTCCTGGGATTGCTGCTCTCCTGTCACTTGGTCATTTATTAACAGAGCTGTTGCTGACAGAACAACAGTCTGGCAGATCAAATGTAAGAAATAGAAAGTGTGTTCATGCATGTTGGAGTCATTGGAGAGTTCAGAGAGAAGCCATGTGGCACAAAGTGAAGGGGAGGAGTCATGTGGATGTGGATGAGATCAGTGAATTCACTGCAATCATTCGTGTGACATCATTCAGACAGGTGAATCATTTTACCTGGACAGGACTGACAGATCTCCACATGCCCCAAACACACTCCAGTAGCTTACAACATACGCTTTATTTGTGATTTTCAGGCATTTTTTAAAAAGTTATTTTACACTCCAAGAAACATCAGGTGTAACAGGTAGATTCAGCTTTCAGGACCAGAACATTTCTGCCATATCTGTCTCCGGAAAATTCAAATAATAAATGTCAGTATCTGGACCAGGGCAGTGTTTAATTTTCATTGATATAGATTATAATTACAATTTAAAATTTCATTTAAAAACCCAAACAGGAAATCTAAAAATTGATTTCAAAATGGATTGATTCATTGATGTGAAGTGTATGTGATTTGAAGGGTTTGTCCCGGTGCAAAGAGACAAAATCATTCAAATTTTACATACTGGTAATGATGTTTTAATCCCATGCCACAGTAGTTGGCAGTTTCACATTAATGTCAGACCCTACACACAAAGGCTGAGCGGCCCGTCGCTGTGGATCCATGTTGCTCTGATCTGAACAGACAAGCAGCAAATCTACACAGATTTTGGATCTTTCCAGAAAATACGACTCAACAATAGATAAAATGTCTTGTTAATAAGATAAGATAAGATAAGCCTTTATTCGTCCCACAGTGGGGAAATTCACATATTGTGATTTGTGCAGTGAAACATTTGCTGCATTTAGTTTTTAGATACCAAGTATGTTGTCTGGGATGACGGTATATTTTTGCATTGACATCACACAGGAGCACATTTGTCGGATAGTTTCTTGTATATTTGAAATCTCACCTCAAAAGAGCATGTGTGACGTTCTTCCATAATGAAGTGAGGAAGCTCAGCTCATTTTGTGACTCAGCGATGTTTGCCTTGCGTTTGTCTCTGTTAGTTCAGGTTAATCCCGCAGAGATCAGATCTGTCACCTTCTCATAATAGTTTGACAGTGCCAATGGATTTCACTGGAACAGTGTATTATCACATAAATGAGTCACACTGTGGTGTTCATGAGATGGTGACAGTTATTGATCAAGTGATAGACACTTTGGATCACACCCACATTGTATTACCTCATACGAAAATTCATAGTGGCGATAATTTGTACTGAATTACACGTCTTTTCACTAAAGGTCTTTGATATTATCAGAGAACTATCTACCCATATATGTAATCATAACCAATATTAATTTTAGTGTACACGTTGATAAGCAGTGGATTTTGTCAGGTTTTGTCAGTAATAAATGCTGCTGTGAGTTTTTGATTAAACTTTTATTATAAGTTCTGTGTATCAGTTGTAGTGTAGGAGATTTTGATGAATAATTGGCAAAAGGTTTTGTAATGAAAGTTTTGCAGATCCCTCTCAAAATTACACAAAACCCCCTTTTTTCACTTTTACACACGTATGTTAAAGTGGCAATCACAAAGATTTCAGTACTGGTTGATTTGGTGACCCCTGTGGTCACAGCAAGTATGGTTTAATACTACAGGTCATGAAATCTTTTGAAAAACTGATAAAGTCAGATCTTCTTAGTAAGACTGAACACTTACTCGACCCTTTACAGTTTGCCTACAGGGCCGGCCGAGGAGCAGAGGATGCCACTGCCACTTTATTAAACTTTGTTTTAAGCATCTTGAAGGGAACAAAAATCATGCTAAGCTGCTATTTGCTGATTTCTCGTCTGCTTTTAACACAATTCAGCCTCACATTTTAATCGATAAACTTCTTAACAATTTTGAGGGGGGTGAATGGATGCTTGTCGGGAGAGATGTCATTATCCACTGGGTCTCCCCAAGGCTGCGTCCTCTCCCCTCTCCTCTATATTTTGTACACTGACGACTGCCGAAGTCGGCATGAAAACAGATTCATTTTAAAGTTTGCTGACGATTCAGTAATAGTTAGCCTCCTTCACAATGATGAAGCTGCACATGGTCCTGTGGTGGATGAATTTGTAGACTGGTGTGACAGTGCTTTTCTCCAGTTAAATGTACAAAAAACTAAGGACATGTGCATTGATTTTAGACAGAAGCCATGTAACACCAGCCAAAACACAGTAATCAAAGGCCAGACAGTGGACACGGTCGAAAATGACAAATATCTTGGGACAATCCTGGATAACAAGTTAATTTTTACCTGCCACTCAGAAAGCCTACATAAAAAAGGCCAGCAACAACTGTCCTGTCTGTGAAAACTGTCCAAATTTCAGATCGACAAATCTCTGATGATCTTATTTTATAGATCATACATTGAATCTGTGATGACCTTCTCTCTTCTCTGCTGGTTTGGCAACCTCAATATCCAGTCAAAAAATGCACTGTGCAAAGTGATAAATACAAGCAATAAGATTCTGGGAGTACAGCAGTGCACACTGTCAGATCTGTTTAAGAGACAGATAATTAGAAAGGCCAATGCCATTCTTTCTGACAGCTCCCACCCTTTACATCATGAGTTCCAGTTTCTGCCTTCTGGCCCCCGGCTCAGACTTCCCCGTATGAGAAGCAACAGGTACAAACACTCCTTCGTCCCCACAGCCATTTCCCTGTTGAATTGAGGACAGGGTTGGAGGAGTCGGACCTGATTTTATGGATTTATGGCTTCTTATAGGCAGGTTTTCCTATGGACTGATTGTCATTTGCACTGTATGCACTGGTTGCACTTTCCCCAACTTGGTTAGGCTACATGAGTTGTTTTTACACTGTATTATCCTTCCCTTTTAGATATTTTATCGTTTGTCTTCTATATGTTTTTATGTTACATGTCTGTACTTACTGCAACACAAATTGCCCCACGGGGACACTAATAAAATATCTGAATCTGAATCTGATCTGAGGTTGATAATTGACAATAATTGGCCCCTTCATCATTCTGTGAGCAGCTGTGGTCTGATTCTCAGTCCCCTGCAGCTCTTCATCTAACAGCTGATTGAAAACGGTTGTCTTGTTTTGCAGATGCATTTTTGATGAACGACAGCTGTCTGTGATAAGTTCTGACAAACACTGAATTTTCTGTGATTGCTTCATAATAAAAGTCAACTCATGTTCTGTCAGTTTTGGGGTTTGGACCTCTGGTCTGTTTTTTTTTTTTTTTTGCTTAGTTGATTGGTGCAAAGTTGAAAATATCACGTCATACAAAATGCATGTGTCACGTCTGAAGCAGCTCAAAGGTTCACTGAGGTTAAAAGGAAAATGATGAAGCTCATAATGGTTGAAATGTGTGTTTTTGCCCAGAGGCTGTGATTAACTAAAAACCCGTTGTCAACAGAGTGTCTGGCGCTTCGAGTGTGGTTCACCACATTTAGGCTGCTGTCTCTGTTGCTGGACACATTTCACTCTGTAATCTTCTAATTACCCACTTGTCACAATAATGTCTGAAGCCAAGATGTTTTCAGGAGAGCTTTAGAAATGTGGCAGGACGTGTGCAAGATTGACTTCCTGCTACTGAATGGCCTTTGAGGAAGAGTCTACTGCAGCCGCTCTAACAGTCGTATGAATGGAAGGCTGATGCATGATGGGTAACTTCTAGCAGTTCTGTAAAAGGTGCACAGTGTAGTATATGCAAGAAAGGAGACTTCTTCGCTGTCTGCTGGAGGGATGTTGTCTGATCACCATGAGCTTGTCCTTGTCTCTTATATTGGAATTATATTAGAACAGAATCTTTACATACATACAAGCAATGAAATGTGAATCAATCCTTTGTCAGAGTGGCATAGGCCTGATGTCTAATGTGGGCGCATGAGTTCCTCCTTTGTGACATTTCATCTTAGTAGCAGTGAGATGTCACATGATTGGAACATGATGTTGTTTAAACTTCCTGATACTACTTGGTATCAGGTGGAAATGTTGCCAGTTGCTGCTCTCTCCGTTTCCAAAATTGAAAATCTGTTTACCTCTTTAAGTGGAGCTTGAGTCAGCGGCAATGAATCAACAGAACTGATCATAGAATGAATGTTTTACAGTGAGCATGTGGATCAGTCATGGCTGATACCTGACCCACCTGTTTGCACTGATGCTCATCACTCATCAGTTCACCACTCAGGATCATCTCTCTCTCTAGTGTTCTCACTTGACCATTTAGCTTAGATATGCATTTTAAGTTAGCAGCAAAACCTTCAACGTGAAGCACCAGTGATGTTTGAAGCTCCAATCATTTTCAGTCAAATAGTGGTTGTTATTTTACAGGAGTGAAACAGGCTTCAGGGTCTTGATATCGGCTGCACATCAGCGTCATCAATGGTTTTGTTCCCTGCAGAAAACACAACATATTATTCTGCTCATCTAGTTATGTTTATAGTTTTGGTGTTATAATCTTAAAATGGGAGCTCAGGCCAGTTGCTCTGAGAGTCCTTCTTGGTCCAGGCTGCTGAGTGGATGATTTATTGTATGAGCCAGTGCGCCTCCAGAGCTCAGTCTGTACAATAGGCAACAAAGTAGACAATGTATAAAGTGTAGGGCCCAATCTGAGCTGGAAGGGGCCATAAAGTACATGACAGACAAGGAATGCAGCCCCCAGGGAGAGACCATGAGGAGCTGACCCCCCCTCCAGCACACACACACACACACACACACACACACACACACATTCATGTTCATAGCCTTTGGGGAGTGAACAATCCCCTCTTGCAATGCGGTCCCTAATCTCTAGCCACCAGGCACAACTTTGATGTGAAGCCCCCTCCCTCGTCCTCCGCGTCCCCTTTTCCTGGGCCCCTCACTCTCTGCCCTCCATCCTTCCTCACTTCTTCTAATTCATTCTTGCTTCCACCTCTGTGCGTTTCCAAAAGCTGCAACATGCTTCTGCAGATATATAGTTATGAAGGCCTCATTACGGATGTCCACAGAATGATTGGTCGCTTCATCAAACTGTCATCAGTCGTCTCCTGGGAAAACCTGATTGGTTGAGCAAGAAGGGGCAAATAACCACAAACACATTCACAAACATTTTTATGTTTGAGGTACATCATGTGTTTAGTTTGCTGCTTGTTCAGTTCTTGCAACATAAAGCTGAACAATATTGATTCAGGTTTGCAAAAGGCTCAAATAAGTAATGCAAAACCTGACATAAGTTTTAAAAAATTAAATCCACAGCCAAGGAAAATATAAAAACAATATTAATTTAAAATAAACCCTTCAGTATCTGATCAACTCATATGAAGCATACGAATATGATGTAAAAGATTGTTTAATATGTGAACGTTTCTCCTGACTTTGACCCCTAAAAGATGTATAAGATTCAATATAAAAAACAAGTAGGGCTCATCTTACTTGTTTTGCTGTAGGTTCAGTTGGTTGCTTACATTTCTGATCGCATTCATCCAGATTTAAAAGTGGCATTTACATTACAATCAGTTAGCTGTGAGGATCTTTTTTCTTATTGTAGAAATGAGATGTAATCTGTAGATGTGTTTTTTTTAGCCTGCCTCACCTGAGCAGCATGTGTCACCAGGAGAATCTGAACGTGGGTTAAATCAAAGCTCTGAGCAGACAGACACTTGGCGGGTACCTGTTGGTTCTGCTTGTTGTGTGAAGGTGAAAGGTCGAAGGAGTGGGGGGGGGAGGGGGAGTCAGCATCCTGTTTGAGTGATGCACCTGTCCTTTTGACTGGTGGAGAAGGGAGAGCCCCGCACTCATCAACATGCATTCATGTCACCTACATCTGCACGCTGTGACTCACGTGGAGCAGCATGGCCTCCTCCAGCCGCCGTCTGAACATGTCTTACTCATGTTGGAGGGACATAAATCTGTCACACTGTGAGGACACATAACATAAAACCATCAAACTTCAGGGTCAAGACTTGAGATTTGAAGTTCATATTCATACACACACCACATGTAGTTTGAGAGTTATGTGTACTCATTCCTCCTGTCGACTCTGACCATAAATATCCCTTCATAGAGCGACTGTATGGAGGCAGAAATCCGCCGTCCTCCTTCTGTACAATTCACGGTTTCGGCCTTCACGTGTCTGTGAGGATCCGTGTGGTTTCTTTTGTGTGCAGTCAGTCGGCGTTCTTACATGCCAAACAGATACTATAGACACATTTACAATGCATGTACTTCTCACTCTTTTGACCCTGGATATCTTCTGCTGTGTTCTTCCTAGGATCAACTTTGAGACAGTTGATCAGGTTTTTTTTTTAAAAACTGCAAATGTTGACAGCTTCTGTGTCTGATCAGGTTCTGCAGGTAACATCATTTAGACACTCAGTGGATTTTGTAATGCTGAATGCTCTGACATTATGTTTATTTTTAACCTTGAGATCATTTTTTTCTTCAATCATTCCAGGTAGAAAATGATGGTGAAAAATGTCTCAATATCCAACATGGTGTCTTTTGTTTGACCAAGTTCACTATTTACAATGATGTAAAACAGAAAAAGAGAAAATGAGAGAAACAGCAGCCTTTTTTTGTCTTTTTCCCCCCTTGATAAATAGCTTAATGGCAAAATTGTTGCCAGTTAATTTTTGGTCAGTCGACTAATTGACTAGTTTTTTCAGCATTATTTTTGTTATGTTCAATTCAATCCAATAAAACAGCCCTGTATAATAAAGTTATACATGGGAATGATTTAACTCTGTTGTCATTTTGAAGTCATGCACTGCAAAACTCTTTTTCCAAGTAATTGAGATCATCTTAAATTAAAATCTCGTTTGACTTGTTTCAAGTATGTGTTGGATCAGTTAGTGCTGACTGTGTTTCGGAGTCGCTTGCCTCATCTCTTACATTGAACATTGGAGGCTGAAAACCTGTTTGGGCAAAGCTCACCTATTACCTGTGTGAAGTTTTGTTATCGAGAAACAGGATTGGCAATGATCTTATTTTGGGTAATTTGAGATTGTTTTTACGACTTGTTCATATCTATAACGATTTCACTTTGGGCATTTATGCAGTTTGTGGTGTTGTATTTTTCTTCATTAAGGTGGTTCTTATAGTTAAAATAGTTTAAATCCCACCCTCTTACACAGTGACGACTGTGTTTAAATTATACTATGATACAGAACTGTGGTTTGGATTGAATTAATTATATAAGATACAGGTGTTTCTATTTTTCTGGTCACTCAGTTTCCAAGGTGCAATCACGTCACTGTGGGTTTTTTCACGTCTGTATTTCTCTGTGTTACCATGTGATTTGTTTCTGTGTCTCCATGCAGATGAATGTGAGTTAAACCAAAACTGACAGCTGGATACCTGAGGTCTGCAGGTCTCTCTGCACAGGCTTGTTTGACAAAGCTATTGACCCGTCCTACCTGAATGCACGCACACACATACTGTACATTGTAAAATATCCACCAGCATGACGACTCAAAAGAATGTACAGTCACACGATGCAAAAAAAAGTACCACATACACAATGCATGTACTAACGCATACACATTCATTATCCATTATGTTCACTCCCTCTCGCTCTTAAACACACACACACACACACACACACACCCTGACAGGCCTGTGTATCTGTTTACCTCAGGTTTGTATGGGCATGTCAGGTCGGCTCCTGCGAACTCGTGGGGAGGTGGAGAGGCCAGCGCCGTCCTCTCCTGTCTTTCTCCATCTTTTCATCCCTCCACTTCTCCTCTTTTTCTCTCTGTCTCTGAGCCATGAAGCTGTGTTTCTTCACAAACTCTCATTATTCATCAGAAAAAATAAATAGCATAAAAGAAAGTCCTATTGGTTTTTCTTAGTAACTGTTGCCAGTTGAAGATGCTGTGATGTGCTAAAGAACATGCCAGACCAGTACATGTTGAATGTAGCTCACAGTCCAGGTTTCAGTCACTTCATCGAGACTGGAGGGATTTTTTTTCACATTTTAGTTGTGAAACATTTGAAAGGACTGTGCAAACGTCATTTGCTTTATCTAAGACCTATCGACCTCCATTCAGTGTTTCAACAGAGTTTGCATTCATGTTGGTTTTCTTTGTTCCTCAGCTCCTTCATGCTCAGCAGACCTTCAGTAAACGCCTCATTGATGCTGTTGTTTCTGGTGCTCATGAACTCACCGGTGAACACTTGCAGGCTGGTTATGACTGCCGACATGACTGTTGTTTTCCTTTTTCTCCTGCTCCTGTTCTGGGATGCTGGCACATAGTTTGTGCTTTAAGGTCTGAGTCAGACTCATTATAAAAACCCAAATGGATGAGGCCTCTGGAGCAGCATCATGTTAGATGAGCACAGTCACAGAAGCTGTGGATATTTGTGTTTTTGGCAACCACAAAGGATTACGTTCATATTGAAAGAGTCCATTGTTAATTTTCAATGTCTGTTTTATAGTGAGAGTCTGGATGTTGAATGGGCACCTGACTTTTTGCCAGAGTGTTGTTGCTCTTAAACCATAGTTGACATATCATAGACATTCTAAATTGTTATTGAATTAATAATGAATGTTTGAAGAATTGTCCAATATCAATATGGCTGATTTTCGACTCTAGAGCCAAAGTCCTGCTCTTCTTCCAGGTTATTTCTCTTTCAAAATAACAGCAGAAACATGACTCAGTAATATCATTAAATATACAAAATTCAAATTTAATATATACTCTTGACTTAATGAGAATCACAATATATGTAAATAAATATAGGGATACATTTTCTGGAAACTTTAAAGATCTAAACTGTCACTGATATTTCATCCTTGTAGATCTCATCTCTTTATCCTGTCTTCTAAAGGCATTGGTTCTATCGGATCTCCGAGCGAGTTAAAGTACAGATCACTTTGTTGATCCAGTACATGAAACTGAACTAAACCGCTTTATTTTCTCATTGTTTCCTGGTTTGTGTCTCATCCAGGTTTGAAAAGGAGTCAGGACAGCAAGTGGACCAGTCGACTGCGACAGCGATGCCTTCCAACAAATACTCTGCCGCTATCATGGAGGAGAGCAACAACATGACGGCCACCGTGAGTCTCACACACTCACACACACACACACGTTTGGCCTTCTTTATCCCTCATTAACATAATGCAAACTCAAATTGGTTCTCACAAAGATAGATGTACGAGCACACACAGGTTTCACAACAGCCAGCAGAGGTCACAGTGCAGACTTTCCTTTGTGTATATGTAAATACGCAAGGGAGTTAAGGCCAAATCAATTCTCAAAACTACAAACACACACACACACACACACACACACACACACACACACACACACACAGACAAAACTGCTCCCCGTACCTCTCTTTGCCAGCTGTGGTTTAAGAGAGTGTGTGTATCAATGCCAAGGCAGATGCCCACACAAGAGTGCCAGCATGTTATATGAGTCTAATTGAGAATGCATGTTGGCTGTGAGGATGGATGCATGTGCCACACACACACACACACAGGGAGGGAGGAAGGAGTGGAAACAAGGAAGGACAGAGGGAGCAAAGGGGCAACGAAAGGAGAGGAAGGAAGAAAGGAGGCGAGAAAAGAAGAAGGATGGAGGACATTAGCACAGCACACTAGTGTCTTTATACTCACTGAAAGTATTTAGAGCAGAAAAGACACACACACACACACACACACATACACATTTCCTGATTAACACACTCCAGAAACTTTCACAATCTCACTTTGTTTCACATGTAACCACACACACACACACACACTTTCACTTTCACACTTTCACAACATGCAAGCACACACACACACACACACACACACACACACACACATATATACACACACACTTAATGGGGCTCCTGTCGTCCGTTACTACTTCTTCCTCTTTTTCAGTCTCATATATCACTGGGTCTGAGAGGGACACTTCCTTCCTTCCACCATCTGCTTTTCTTTCCCTTCATCTCTCGTTCGTTCTCTCACCAGCTCCTCTTCTTCTCTCGCTCATTCGCCCTCTCATTCTCTCCATCTGTCTTCGTTTTCTTCTTCTTATCATCACTCCTTTAATCCCTCTACCTCTGTTTGTTGTTTGCGCGTCTCCATGGTAGCCGGCCGAGCCGCCGTCATATCACGTGTGACATCATGACTGGAGGTATTCACTTCAAGTTTAGACAGTGTGACGGTAGGCGGGAGATCACTTATCACCTCTTAGATTGGACACTTAAAGTGACATGATCTGATGGTTTTATCCAGAACACTTCCTGTGTCAGGAGTGCACACAGCTTTCATAAGTAGCGTTCCTCTACCTGTTAAACTGGCAGTGGGAGGAGTCACCTGTCAGATGTATGAAGCTACCAACATACAGAAAGGTGCAGGAGTTCAGACTGAAGAGGATTTTTAGACAGCTTGTAAACATTGAGGTTGAGAGTTCAGCAGTGGAGAAACCATCACCACAAGGTCCTTTTAGTGTCCTGGAGCTTTCAGTCTTATCACTTGAACTTTGAACTTTGAGCTTCCTTAAAGTGCTCAGAAAAAAATGGAAATTTGATCATCAAAATTTGAGTAACTGTGCAAACTGATGAAGATCATGTGATATGATTAAAAGCTCTGGAGCTGCTACTAAATGGAACTTGTGGAATATTTTCACAATTCATTAATACATTTTATGGCTTTCAGACTTTTTAATTCACTAAAGTTACAACTAACTAAGATCTAAAGCTCGACTTTAGATAGATGACATTAGCTACTTAAATACACGACTAAATGAATGTTTTTGTCACTCTTTGTTTTTAATTGGAAATATGCTAAGAGATTTGTTAGATGCTGATGTCAACAAATCTGGTACTATCATATTATTATATTGGCACTGGAATCTAGCTAATTACAGCACATGTTATTCCTCTGTGATGCACAACACATTGAATCTTATTTAATCAAAGATGACAAGCTTCAGAAATAGTCCTGCAACATCTGGCTGAGCCTCAAACCTCCACACACCTGCATTGATGGGAGGATATGACTTCAGTAATTCACTGTGGGAAAAAATGGAAGCACATCTTTGAGTTATTTAACTTAAAGCACCAAAGAGGACAGAGATCCTGGGTTAGTAAATCAACATACAGGCTCCACTCCTCGTTCTGAACTATGTGACCTTGCTTTTTTTTTTTTTTTTTTTGAGCCGTTTCAGCATCACAGACAAAATGGCCGGAGGCATAAATTTAAAACAAATCATCTGTGTTGCACAGCTCTTTGTTAACATAAGAAAACACTCTCCGAGCCTTGAACCCCCTCAGGTGACGATTTCGTGCACCCAGCGTTTTGGAACAGTCCCGTTTCTAATGTTAGCCGGAGACCCGCATTAATAATCATTTAGGCCTTGCTAAGATGTTTTGACAGCGCCGTCAGAGCGCCGCGGGGCAGGCTGTTGCTCCGTGTGGAATGTGTGTGTGTGACGTAGGCGGGTGGAAGCTGCACAATACAAGGCTTTACAACACTGCTTTACCACTCACACACACACACACACACACACACACACACACACACACACACACAGAGTCATGCAGGATGCATGAGCTGGGTACACACATGTTCCACACACTTCACACAGTAGCAGCAGTAGTAGTAGAAGTAGTAGTAGTTGCAGTATTTGCACTATAAAAGAGAGCCAATGGGGAGGCACAGGGGGAGAAGAGGATCATTTGTGCTACTTTAATGCTTCATTGGACATGTTCACGTCTGGCAGCAGCAGAGAGGAGGAGGAGGAGAGATGGATATCCAGGACGGCAGGTTAATGGAGGATGATGATGAGGATCGTCTGCATAGCTGCCTGACCGTCACATTTTACATTCAAAGGAGTTAAAAGAGCAATTACACGCAACACATTTGAAGAGTTTGGCTGACTGACAATGTGGAGAACGGAGGGGAGGGGTTACATGCTTCTGAAGGACGTGTGTGACCAAACATGTCTTGACAAACTTCAACCTTGAGCAGGTTTGTGTTTCTGACTTCACCCATTGGCTTCTGAAGAGAGACTGTAAAGCCCATCTCCAGCCCAGTGGTCCTGACACACGTTCAGCAGGCCTCATGTCACATGTCAACATTTTCGCCTCCACACGATCACAGTCAGTCGGTTGGAGTTGGAGTGTTGGAGTTTGTTGGCTGTCAGATTTTACCCTATTACCGTACAGCCTTGATAACCAACTTAACCAATAACAATATACATGTTAATGTTATTTCTGGAATCGCGTTGAAATGAGACATTCAAATTTTGAGGTTACACCTTATTGTAATTACATACCAACACACTCTTTACAGACCTCACCACGTTTAGCATTGACGTTAATGTTGCCCATAAGTTTAACATTAAGAACAGACATTATAGCTAAATAACATGGTGGGTTTTTTGAAAGGTGCTATATAAATAAAGTTTGATTGATTGGTTGATTGGTATGTCTCTGTAAAACAAAAACCACCTCAAACTATTCAACACTTTAATATATTTTGTCTAACCTCATTTTCTACTGTTGTAATTTGTAGTGTTGGTAAAAATAGAGGCAGAACTGAAAATGCTGACATCGGACAGTCAGCAAATGGAGACTATGGGGGATGTTAGACAGAAATGCCCTGAGGTGTGTGTTTGTCTGCCAGTTTCATCTCAGAGGACGATGAGTCATGAGCTGATTAAAAACCCAAACATGCAAATCAGGTCAGAAAGGCAATGAAACATGGAACAGTTGTATGCATCCTTTAACACACACACACACACACACACACACACACACACACAGCTGTTGTAATACTCAGCTCCCAGGTGTGGATGTGTTTGACCTTCCTGTCTGTCACTTCTCAGCAGGTGGCTGCTGTAAATACAAAAACTCTTACCTGTCTGTTTCAATAACGGTTGAAGACAGATGATACATGTTGACCAGGACGAACCTGGTGTGAAAACAGCACATGTGGCGAACACTGGTGGAGAAATCCAGCTCTGTGTTCCAGCTCCAACACCCTGAGCTCGATCATCCTGTGTCACTTTAACCCAAATGGATTCTCATGTAGCTTCTGAAGACTTAATGGAAATGTCTTGATCATTTCTCTTTCAGTCGAGTTGTTTTGTTGGGAGACTGAAATAAGCACTCCTTGGTTTTGTTTGCACTGGAGTGAAAATGTGCTCAAGCTCAAACTAGTTTGCAAGATTATGAAATTGCCTCTGCATCAAGCAAAAAAACATTATATTACACATCAATTATTGGCACTTTTGATGATTTTTACAACAGTTAAATCACAGATAAGTAAGTTCTTGTTACCTTACCTTAGCTTAGCTTGTCTGTTATGTCTTTTCAGCAGATTTGGTTGGTATCGTTGTTTAGTTGTGTTTTTATGGTTCATTTTTATGATCTACTGAAAACCAACCTTATTATTACTTTGTTTTTGTTGTCAGTGTGTAAAATATTTCATCAGAACTGGTTCCAGCTGGTTCCACAAATCATGATCTGTGCCTCTGAGGCGGGGGTGTGACGGAGAACACAGGTCTTATGTAGGACAGTAAATCATCCACCTCTGCTTCTGTTGTGAGACTTTTGAAAAAGACCTCTCTACCACTACTGGACATGTCTTTTATAATGTTTTAAAAAGGTTAACAAATGTTGAGAAGCCACACAAATAACACTGAAAAAAGAAAAAACAGACATATTTACGTAATCCCAGCCCTTCTTGGCTACAACCACACAACAAACAATGATCCTGTTTTTTTCTACTCTGCTCCAATATAATTACGAAGTGGGAGAAGCCGCAGGTTCCAAAATATTTTCCCCATTGTTGTTTCCCACTTGAATTTTGCTTTTGATGACATCTACAATATTACAGAACCCAGAATCACATGAATCTCCTGAATGAACACGCAATACTGCAGAGTTATGTTCAACATTGCTTCTGAGAAATCCTGCATGTCTGTCCACTCAGGATGTAGTGAGTAAGTGTGTGTGTAAGTACTACAGGACCCATCAGCCTGGTATGTTTCAAAGTATATTCAAAAACATGAAAAATTCAGTTGGCTTTACTTGCAAATGTGTTTTTTTATGCAGAAGAAATCAAGCGATTTATACAAAGGTTGATCTACATAATAGTCTGATGCAAATTAAGTAAATCCAGCGCAAAGATTTTATCACTTAAGTTTGATCAGGCAAAAGAGCGTGGGTAATTAATTCTATGGGTAATGTCTTGTTTTTGAATGACTCAACGGCAGTGAGTGGCAACCAAAATCAACCCTCCAGAAATAGAGCTTGAGTTCCTTCTAATTTATCTCTTGTTGACTTTGGATCAGATGTGTTTGAGTAGGAAAGACATCATTAAGATTGATGCATATTATCCAAATCCTTCAGGCTTCCTTGGACATTATCTGTCCTGTAAGAAGTGTATTTTCTGCGTCTGACCTTTGGACTGTTTGCATGTGGTCACCAACACCAGCAGGGAAAAACCCCAGTGGAGTCAGAAGTCTTTTTGTTTCCTTGGGCAACTGCCAGGTGTGAAAGTGTGTCAAGGTGAAACAGGAAGTGAGTGAGATGAGCCCCGAGGTCGGGATGCGTCTTCCTTTCTGTCATGTCTTGTGTTTTAGTGTGTTAGTCAGTTGTAGGAATGTGTGCCGTGGCAGCTGAGGCCACGAACGTACAGCTGTGCTGCAGAGACTCAGATTTCCTCCAGCTGCAATCTCTCATTCAAGACTATTCAGTATCAGTGAGGTCATGAAGGTCGAGTCCTCTAAAATGTTCTTTTTTACAGTTAATTTAAGAAGAGATTTATTGCGCTTTTTTCAGATTTAAACCATATGAAGCAGCATATGTCCAACTTTTACAGACTGAAAATATCCTTAATTTAAAATTAAATATGCATGATTGAAAAGCTTTGTTTAATTTTCTATTGATTGATGGAAAAATCACATTAGAATTCTACACACAGCTACAACTCATATATTACTCACTTATTCAACCTCATGTTATTTCATAGACTTGGACGCCTGCAGCTCCAGCCTGTCCGGACAGATGGACAGATTCTTACTTTACACAGTAGTTGTAATGCAGCATAAACATCTGCGATGGCTTGAAGAACAGCTGCTCCTCTCTCATCTCTCTCGTCCTTCTGTCATCGCTCGTTCCTCCTGTTAATCAAACCTTCTTTTCTGCTCGCTCTGCCTGTTTTAAAAAGATTAACTGAGCAGTTTGAGCATGTTTGCTCTGTTTGTGTTGGTCAACAGAGCCCGATATGCAAAATGTTCAAGCAAATTTAATGGATCCATATCAAAAATATATATTTTTAAAGTGAATCCTGTATGAATACATGAATAGTGAATATCTCATTTTGTAAATTTTAAAATATCTGTTGGTCATGCTGCATTGCTCAGACAGTGTGTTTGTCCCTTTGTCTGACACTTTGATCCAGAGCAGGATTTCATAATAACATGTTGCCAGGTTGCCACAAATGTTACCAAATGTTTATATGATTCAGCCGTCAGATTTTCCCCTCGATGAAGATTACTGTCACACCCTTAATGTAATGGAAATGTTCATTGTCTCTCAAAGATTGTTCCTGATGTGTTTGGTGACCCTGCTGACCTTTTCTCTCTCTCTCTCCCTCTCGGTGCCTCTCTCTCCTGTCCCCCGTCGGCAGCTCTCACTCAGCTGCCTCAAGTGCGCAATTTATTCTCAAGTTCACCGAGTTCATTTATTATAGGGGAAATTTGGCATCGCAAGCGCTCTCGAACACCACACGCATTCCCTGTTTTACGACGTTTAACAATCACAAACAGCCTCAGATATGCGTAGCTGTGATTTGCCTTAAAAAGTCAGCACAATCTCACAATTTTCCATCTGTTGAGCAGCTGCTGCTTTTCGCCTCCTTTTCGTTCTCCGTTTGCACCAGGACTCTTGTATGAGACTAAAAATCTATAAATAAATAAATATAGCATAATAAGCAGTTTAATCCATCCTCCATATTCATTGACCCCAACACGCTGACTTGAATTTTTCCTGTTGGTTTGAGTTGAGGTATTTTTGCATTTTTCATTCAAATCACATATTATTTAAAGGATGCTGAGCCTTTCTTTACGAGATTCATATTAATGTCATCCATGTGTCTCCAGTTAAGTTGTCCTACCTTTGCACAAAGATAGGAAACAGGGCTTAAGTGGGTTATGGATGCATGGGGCTCAAGATCCGTTCATTCAGGTCATTTCTTTACAGCAGGAAATAGGTTTTTTAGCTTCATGTGTCACTGAACCACAAACAGAGGAATGACCTGTATCCAGCTCTCCTTAACACATCTATGCTATCACTTACCTGTGTGAGAGTGTAAAGGTAAACACGGGTGAGTTTGGTGTCTGTTTTCATAGTTTAACAGCAAGATGATTTTTCAAAAACATACTTTGTCTTTCAAAAAAAGTTTCAACCCTCAGAAACTCTCAGCTCTTTTCTCTTACACACACATACACACATGCATATTTACATGCGTTACTAGCACACACCCATATGCATGTGTAAATGTCCTGCAGTGCTGCCTAAGTACCTCAGTATTTGTCTATTTGTGTTTGCTCTTCCTCTAATCTGAGTGGGCAGTGGGAGCTGGGGGGTGGCGGGTGGGGGATCAGGTGGAATCAGTACTTTAAATGTTGTGCCGTAAGTCCAGACAGAGCTGAGCTCAGTCGCCACAGAAACATGCCCGGCAGGTTTCACACGAGCGATGAAGTGATGCAGAGAGAAACAGTAATAAAGGCTTTCCTGTGCGCCTTCAGGCCTGATGCTGGTCTGTCTTTACCTCACGGATCCTGCTGGCAAACAGGCCGCTCAGTCTGAACAAATGACTCACAGTGAGCACGTCACACACTCATCACCTGCTCTGGTATTCTGGTTTCTATAGTGTTGAGTCAGCTGCTGATGGACATGCAGCCACGCTCGACGGCTTCCAACATGTTAATTTGTTGAATTACTTTGGCTCTTTTGCAACTTTAGTGTTTGTGGTTTTTTAAAATTTTCACACCATTTTTGTCAGAGCAGGACCAGAGCGTGTTTCCTGAATTAAAACAACAGCCCCAAGGGGAGAGAGAGTTTGGCTCCATGTTGCAGAAGATATTCACGCCCTTTTGGGTTTTGTTGCAATACCTTTTGTTTGGTTAACATGACACAAGACAGATTATATTCCATTAGCGTAAAACATGTAATTTTAGCCATGCATGAACAGTATACAATATACAGTATGTGCAAACTGGCTTAACCAACACACAGATACTGGAAGTTATCCAAGTGGTTTTTGAAGCAGGAGGCCCAATTGGAAAGTCATCAACAGTAATCATCTCTTGCTCTTTGAGGATTAGAAGATTTGGGATGTTCAGCACTCAGCCATGATTCGACAGGTTCTTCACTGAGCTCAGCATTTTGCGTGTTGCTGATAGTTTATGATTATAGAATTACGTAACTCTCATGTGACAGTTAATAGCAGGAATCATACCTGCAGCCAGAGGCGCTGCTGTGTGCTCCTCTTGAACAGTGTGGACAGAATGTGTGACAGTCTTTATCTGAGCCTTTGGGGCTTGTTGAGAGTTGACGTCTGTTACTGAACGAGCAGCATTGAACTCATCATCCTCGACTCTCAGTGGGTGGGCAGGTGGAGATGAGTGAAGGTGGGTTGTCATTGGCAACACTTCCTGTTTGTGTCTGGGTTAGATCAAACTTCAGACTTCCATATGAAGTGTGAGGAGGTTTTCAAAGTAAAATCCCAAATTGTTTTGATAAGCTTCTCAATGTTCCTCATCATAGAAAGATGGAAGTTTCCTGCATAATGCAACATTACTGTGGGTTTATGTTATGACCATCAGCGTAATAGAAGACAGTCATTAAACCCATAGACCCAATAGACCCAGAACCTCTCATTTATATCATTTAAATCATTTGATTGTGAAATCAGTTTTTCTTTTAAAGTTTGCTGTTTGGATGTTTGCTAATGATATGCACTTTAGGAGTTGTAATTAACTTCTCACTATAGGTATTTATGCATAAGTTTGTGCTTTGAACTCAGTATCAATGAACCTGATGATCTGAAAATCTGAGCATCTTTACAGTGAGAGTCTTGTTGATCAGCTGTTCACCTTCCCTGCCGTTGTTCTCCCTCCAACCTCAGGCGCCGGTGAACGGAGACACACTTCCAGCTGAGGGTCTGTCAGAGAATGACAGTGGCGTGGAGCTGACCAATGAGAACAGCCCTCTGACCGCGGCAGAGCCACCGTCCCCCTTCAGCCCCAAGCAGAACGGAGACGCCGCCTCTCCTCAAGGTAACACGTCGAGTGGACAGAGGTCAAGCATTCAGACAGTCTCTGTACTGCAGCAGTACAGTACCTGTAATTCAAAAATTTACTCTACCAAGGTCATAATTTTCATTCAGGACACCAAGGTCATGTCCTCCCTTTTCAAGGAATTAGGGGATTGTAATGACCTGAGAAGGACCTGTAACAGTTATACATAAACTAAACATGATGGATTGTTTGGAGGGTAGATTATTATATTTAATCGTTTTAGTCAAAAAACATAACTTCATATCAGTTAGACAGCACCAGAACATAGACTCGGCCACATTGTGAGGGTGTGAGTGCGTCATGTCACGTGTGTAAATATACAACAAAATACAATATAACAGTTTAATCAATTTAAAAATGTGGAGTTGTTTCTTATTAATTGCTGCCGAGTGTGAGACTGATGTCTTTTTCTGCAGACCTGCTGAAAGTGCTCAGTGTTCAAAGAGCCTACAAGTCAACATTCATGAATTTGTGTAGTTTCCGAGAAAAGGTGAATCATTAAATATTAACCTGGGGTTCAATGGAACGGTTCTTTCAGGGGATTTCCCCTGCAAATCAACAGCTGCTTACAAACTGACCAAATATAAATAACCGACCTTTGTCCCCGTTTTCCACACTTATATGAATCATTCTCCTTATTATGTTTACATTCTCTTATAATGACTACAAAGAGTTCTTTTCAGTAAGTATTAGGAAATTTCACATGTGTTAAATCAGTCGTTCTCACTGAGTATCAGGGAACTAAAACCAGAATATAATATTTTTTTTTGTCAAATTGTTTGCTGTCAGTGATGGCCAGAGACACACATTTTGCCGTCAGTCTGGTCTTTGGAAGTTAAAACACACATCAGTTGAATTGAAGTAAACTGACTGACTTGGTCGCCTTGTCTGTCTAAGACTGAACACATTGACCTCATTGTTTCAAATCCAACGTGCTGCATTACAGAAACAAGACAGACAGACAACTTCATTAATCCCTTTGGGAGCTTCCCTCTGGGAAATTGACATCTCCATCATTTCTCCTATATTGCACTGTTTAGAATACAAAATATAAAGTAGAATGTAAAGTAGAAAATATAAAAAATCTTAGAATAGACACAATAAATTAGGCAGTAGAGATAACAGAAGTTTGAATGTGTATACCTGAGTGTGTACAAGGTACAATAGCAGCAGTGGTAATGCTAATACTATAGTGCATTATGGTAAATATAATCTAGTAATATAGTACTATAATAATAATACAATATAAAATAATACAATATAGCATATACTAGTAGTATAATATAATATAGCATATACATTGTATGACATACATGTCCATGTATAATGTAATGATATAGACAAAACAACAGAGAAAAAGTAGTGATGTCTTCTTTCTTCTTTCTGTCTGCACTTTACCTCCTAGAAATATTGATTTCTTTTCTGCCATCTGTCTGACCGTCTGTTGATCTGCTCTGTCTCTCCTCCCAGATGTTAACCAGTGTTCGAGGGGAAGCAGGAAGAGAAACAGGAAGAAGTCAGAGGAGGAAGAAAGTTCCTGGGACTCCTACAGCGAGGTGTGACCACAGACACACGCTTGATTCGGTGGAAGCGTCTGAATAAATCGTTGTGGAGAAGGATAAACAGTGTGTGTGTGTGTGTTTTCAGGACAAGTCTTCAGGAGCGTCTCAGCTGAGTTTGAGACAGACGCCTCGACCCAGAACCATCTTCCAGGCCGGTCTGACGCCGCACACACACACCAAACCTCGCAGACAAACCCGCAAACAGGAGCACAGCATGTTACTGGTAAACACACACACACACACACACACACACACACACACACACACACACACACACACATCCTCAGTTTTCACCCCATGCAGAGATGTTAGTTCATAAATGTGTAATGATTAAAAACATTAAACCAGGTGACGTTTTCCATCCGACTGCTCAGATTAAAATACATGTTATTCACCCACACTTTCCTCCCTGATTTCCCAAACCAGTCGAAAACACGACCTGCTCTACCTGCTACCTGTCAGCACATGCCAGGATAAACACAAACATAACCACGCGTTCTTTTGAGCCTCGCGACTCGCTGTCGATTTTCGGTGTGCAGTTTGGAATGCAGGGGAAAATTGGAAAACAGACAGTTCAGTCAGTTCAACTTTGTTTTAACTTCCCCCACATCCTGGTATGAAGTGAGCAAGAGGAATGATGTCCAAAAGTATGAAAATGTGGTTGTATCCAGGTGGTAAAAACAAATAAAGCGACGGTTAAACTCGTCTAGGTTTAACCTGTTGAATGCATCAGAGAGTAACATTCATCTGTTATTTTTTGTTTTAACTCTTCTCTGTCCTGGTTTTGTTTCCATGCAAATGTTGTGCAAAGCATAAGCAAGTTGCCAATAATTCTGCTGCAAAAACTGTTTACCTTCATCTGCTGTCAAGTAAATAATGTGAGGAGGACACAACAACATGTATAATGCCAGTAACTGCTTTGTAAAGCTGTTCTCTAGTTATTGGAGTTTTATATTTACATGACCTGCCTTTGCTTCATTCACTTAAACTTTGGTGGACTTGTCTGCTGTTAAACTTATTTTTTTAATTTTTTTTATGGCTCTCGTGATGCAGATGCAAATAGACACAGGGGTTCAGGTTTAATATAAAAAGCTGGATCCATCTCTGTCGATCCATTTTCCTCTATCTATAAGTTGAATTGACTTGACAATTCAAGAGCAGGGACCATATGAAGAAGCTGCAGTGTTTTATGGTGGAGGTGATACGGGTGGTGTGTGTATCCTTGATCTGTGTATGTCTTCCTACCAGCCTGTCCTCTGATGAAGAGGGCTTCTGAAAACACACTTAAAAACACAAGGGGGGACGTGACAGCTGAGTGAATGGAAATGCAGCATAATTACTGAGTTCTGTAGAAAAAAAAAATCTGATGTCATTTCCTCTGGCCTCAGATCATTGAGGAAAAGATTTTGTTTGTCATTGCTTTTAAAAATGTACAGGTCTCACTTTGTTCTCACACAAATAGTCCTTTTGGTCTGATAGTCGTCCCTCAATCTCCCTTGTCTCTCTCTGTCAGTGTGGTCCTCGGGTGGCAGGGGTTGTCTCCGGTGGGGTCCCAGAGACCCCGCGCCTGGAGCTGATGGAACAAGACTCCAAGGACTCGGCTCAGAGCAGCAGCACCTCGTCCAGCTCCGAAATCCAGCCAGAATACAATGTAAGATGTGTAAGAACGTGTGTGTGTGTGTGTGTGTGTGTGTAATAATGGGGGAGGAAGGATAGAGGGGAGAGAATGAGATAACAGGACTAGAGACTAGACTTCCATTCACTTTCAGAGGCAGATGAAGGACTTGGAAGATCTTCAAAGAACTGAATGAAACGGAAACAAAAATGCCTGCTGGTGCTGAACATGTCTGAAAATGCAGATTGGCACGTTTGAACTGCACTTATGTGGGGAAGGTGACTTTGTTTTCGCATCACGTTTACTCGCATTTTAAATTATGCACAATTCATCCTCGTGCAAAGCAACAATAGTCCTGGACAGGATTTCAGATTTTTCTCCAAAAATTAAGTGATGAGTGTTAATTCTGTCTGTGTTGATTCAGATTAAGATGCAAAGTCACCATTTCTAAACATCTTCTACTATTAATGGAACAGATTTATTGTGCAACCTGGGAGGTTTAATGTCTCTGAGCGCTATTGTCAAAGTTCTAAACAGAAAAAGACCTTGAAAGTGCTCCGAGGCATGATGAGATGAGCAGAGGAAAAAGGGTTAAGGATGAGCAAAGGGAAAAAAGAAAGAGACAGACAGGAGAGACAGAATGTTTTAAAAAGAGGAAGTGGAGGTTTGGCAGTGATAGAAAGAGGAGAAGGGTAACTCCCTCCGCAGACCACAGAGCCTCCTCCACCTGGCCTTGTGTTAGTGCAGGTGGCCACAAACACACACACACACACACACACACACACACACACACACACACACACACACACACCCCTGGCGGTCATCATGACCTGAATGAAACTATTGATACAGAGAAAACACAGCCAGCCTGTGTGTGTGTGTGTGTGTGTGTGTGTGTGTGTGTGTGTGTGTGTGTGTGTGTGTGTGTGTGTATGTGTGTGTGTGTTTGCACATACATGCTCCCCTCTCATCTGCGTGCACGCCCTCTCACACTACACATGTTGTGTATGTTGTGGCATCTCTGTGTGTTTCCGTGTGTTTTCACTCGAGCCCGGCTCAACTCACTGGAGCGGAGCATCCTTTAATGGAGTCAGACTCCATTACAAAGCCTAATGGCTTTTTCTCTCTTAAGGTGGACTGAAGGATCACACAGCCTGGGCTCAACTGGGATTTGTTTGCAAGCATAGAAATCCCATCTGCTCATAAAGCGGCACTCATCACTTTCAAAAGAAAGAAAGACCGAAAGAAAAATGGGTCAATTATGGTATTATCAGGGACGTTGGATGTTTTCTATGAGGGGGTCTGCACACAAACAGACTCAAGAGCAAAGCTAACAGCAGCAATAAAAGAAACACCTGAGCAAATAAGCAGAGTATTTTCAGAAAGGTGAAGACTGATGGACAAGCTCTCTTTATGTTTGTGAAGCTTTAAGTCATTCTTTCTTTTCTCTCTTCCACATAGAGGTCAAAGGTCAGGGTCAGCGGTGTGATCCAGTGTCCCAGTTCAGGCACAAAACTATTTGTTTTACCTCAAATGGTAGCTAGACCTTCTCCTTCTGCGCTTATCTCTCTTCCATTTCTCAAACAACACATTAGGTTTTGTAATCTTCTGATACCTGCGTTCACCTTCTCAGCAGCGTTTCCTGTAAACCAGATAAAACTATGCAAGATTTCTTCCAAAATGTCTCCTCTCCCCTCTTGTTTTTTTTTAAGTTGAAGGAGAAAGTTCAGATGTTTCTTCTCAAATATCCACTTATTTCCACTCCTTTTCTAGTTTTCTCTTTTCTACATTTACATCTGAGACAAGAACGGTGTTCAGTGTTGGCACGTCCAGACAGTCTTTTCTTCTGTCTTCTTCTCTTTCTTCTATCTTCTGTTTCTATACTATAACTGGAGTCGGGGTTTTTCAGCTTTTGCATAATATAGATATCATTGCATATTTCTGTCAAACCATTAATCCAACTCCCTTTCTTGTCTTACCTCCACTCTTCCTCTCCACCATTCGCTGATATTTCCCCTCTTTTTTTATTCAACACAGCATGACAGTGGTAGGTCTAGTAGTGGTGGCCTAGTGGCTTGTAAAGCAGACTTGTAACCGGTCAGGGGTTGGCTTGAGGAGGTTGAGGTGGGAAAGTGAGAGCGGCTGTTTGTCCCAGTCAGCACCACTGTGGGCCCCTGAGCGAGGCCCTTAACTCCCACCTGCTCCCTGGGCGCTGCACCGTGGCAGCCCACTGCTCCCAGTATGTATAGTTAAAAAGGTAAACTATAAATAGAATGGGAGCAATGCAGAGAAGGAATTTCCCCAAGGGGATCAATAAAGTATAGATTATTGTTATTAAGAGGAGACAATATTTCTGCTTCTCCTCAGTACCTGCAGTATCAAGGAAAGAAAAAAAGGCAAACCAGTAACTTGATCTTAAATTGATCTACTTTTCTGCCCACTATCCGTTTTCTTCACACCTCAAATCCTTTGTTTTCCAGTGTCTCAAAAACAAAATGTCATCCCTTTACATCAAACATTTTCTCTACTTTTATGTCTTCCTGTACTGCAAGACTTGTCTTGTATTGGTAGATTACATGACCGTGAGCTTATCCTCACCCTCTCTCCCTCTCCTGGCCTCCTCCGCCTGTATCCTCCCTCCTCCATCCAGGACAACAAGGGCTTCGGTATCGGCGAGCTGGTGTGGGGGAAGATCAAGGGATTCTCCTGGTGGCCTGGCATCGTCGTGACGTGGCGCGCCACGGGCAAACGGCAGGCCAGCCACGGCATGAGGTGGCTGCAGTGGTTTGGAGACGGCAAGTTCTCTGAGGTGAGGCATGAAGAGAAAACAGACAAAGCGAAGGAAGTGAAAATCAAATGTTTGTAGCTCTCCAACTTTGTTTGATGTGGTGTTTTCCTCTGCAGGTTTCAGCTGACAAACTGGACTCCATCACTGCCTTCCCCAAGTTCTTCAGCCAGGCTTCCTACACCAAGCTGGCCTCCTACCGCAGAGCTATCTTCCAAGCACTGGAGGTAGGTGCATTTTTTTGAAAAAGTAACCAACAAATCAGTTTAGTCTGAGACGTAAAGGAAGGTAAAGGTTCTTCAGTGCCGGTGTCTCCTGTATGGAGGAGGAGCTGCTACATTTTGACAAGGCCGTCTGATCAGTAATTTGTCCAAATTTGACAACTAAAGAAAAACAAATTCAGAACTGGAGGCATCACATTTTTGTCCAATCAAAAAAGTCCAACTTGAATTCCTAGAATCAACTTCAAAATCACATTGCCAGAAAAATATGAATCTTATTGACTGATTGAGACTTTCGAGAGAAAAGGCTATGATGCAGTAAAACTTTGAAAGAAAGAAGTTTTCAGATCTTTAGTTGATTGATTTACAAGGCAAATGCACAACCAAGGCTAATATGAACTGATATGAACCGTTATGATCATTCTGACGACTGTGAAAGTCTGTAATTATTCTATTATATTAGTATTCTATTATAGTATATTGGTGGTTATTTCCATTGTGATGTTTTCAAGCTCGTAACACGATGACTGAAAGCAATAGAAGAGAGGTACAAGTGTGAAGTGTGCTGGTGTGTGTGATCCAGTGCATTAGAAATGAAGTGTGTGTGTGTGTGTGTGTGTGTGTGTGTGTGTGTGTGTGTGTTGGTGAGGTGTTTCAGATCTGATGTCCACTGTAAAAGCAGGCTGTTTGGTTTCCCTGCCAAGAAAACACTGGTTCACTGGAAGTGCATTTAGGCATGTTTACACCACAGTGTTTGTGTGTGTGTGTGTGTGTGTGTGTGTGTGTGTGTGTGTGTGTGTGTCGCAGTAGCTGAGTAAAACAAACACAGATGTGTGGTGAAGGGATTCCACGTCTCTATCTACTCGATCTCATCCTGTCAGTAAAAGGAGAGACGAGTGAACGAGTGTCAGGCAGGATGACAAGAAAATGGAGGAAAAAATGTTGTCTCTTGCACGATCAGATTATCAAGCAGACAGACACGTTGGCGGAGGAGAGACAGACAGAAAACACAGCAGTAAATGTGTGATTGCACCTCAGATAATGAATCTGTCAACATAAAGTAGTGCAGATACAAATCAGGGTCGTTCTCACTGAGCTGTAAAGTCTATTTTATCTTCTCATCTTATTTTAATTTTGTGGTGTATCAGTTTGAAACAGTGTTAATATACAATACAACTTCCTCTGAAAAGAGGAAATGTATCAGAACAAGTGAACCAGACTAACAATTAGACCTGTGCCAATTTTGAATTTCTTTTTTGGCAATTCTTGATAGATCAAGTCAGTTTAAAGATTTTCAATGTTTATAATCAGAAATGCCCCTTTGACTATTACCATCATTTTCAAATTGCAGGGATGCAAATGTAAGGTGGTTGTTTTTGGACCAAGTTTTATCAAAATCCTGTTAAAAGTGAAAGTAAATTTTTGACCTTGACGAAGATGTTTTCATAAACACTGGGCTCCAAATTTTTTCATGTAAATGAAAGTTCGAGGATTGAGGATTGAAGACGTTATGACATGTTAACGGAAGAAGACATATTTCAGATTCTGCACTATTTTGAATTCAGCAATCAAATCATTAACAACAATTAGATAATTTAATATGTGAGTATTTTTTACTGTTACTGATACTCCAAGTACATTCTCCTGATAATACTTATCTTAACTGCTTAATGCCACTTTGTGTATTTAGTTTTCATCACCCATAGCCATCCCTTATGTTGTGTCACATCTTTTAATCTCTGCCTCTCTCATGCAGATGGCCAGTATCCGGGCGGAGAAAACATTTTCTCCCTGCGAGTCGGACAATCCAGAAGACCAGGTCAAACCCATGCTGGACTGGGCCAATGGCGGCTTCCTGCCCAAAGGAGAGGAGGGACTGAAGCCTACACACACTGCCGGTGAGCAAGGCAGCAGGACCAAACTGTCAGATAATGTCCCTCACAAACAAGCTGCACATGTTGTGAGGCCCAATTTTGACATTGAGCCAGAACATAATCCAGCTTGTGTTCATGTGTCCTCCTGCAGACAGTAACCCTCTGGACCACCAGGTCCTTGATGTGTCCCTGCCGGAGTATTTCCCCAGCGCAAAGCGGCCCAGAGTCAGTCTCTGTAAGAACAAGGCCGCCCCCGAGGAGTCCTACAGCAGAGGTAGAGGTCAAAGGTCAAACCTACTCTACACTTCCAAAATGTTGATATATATATTTATACACACATTACATCTGTTCATTGACATGTGAAGTATTATTTTTTGCTGTGTGTTTTTATCTTAGACTACTGTTATATTCTATTTCTTTATAGAATATAAGATGTTAAATGTCATATTCTGAAGTTAAATAGTTCTTCTGTATAATTGAGTATAATGGGACAGTTATATTTAGGATCAGATCGTACTTTTTAAAAGCCTAAAATCTCTTTTTTCGTAGTGTTTTTTCTTGTGTTTTTGAGTTTGCATAAAGATTTTCATAAGAACATTTGACTGTTCCCAATATGAGTTGATCTCAGGTTTACACAAGCAGAAAAATCACATCTTTTTAATTACAGACTTCAGAATGTTGATGTTGGCAGGAATATGCAGGTTTTAGTTTGACTTGTTTTTATTCTGTTAAGTTAAAGAATGAGAGGAAAATATTTATTTGAGTTTGGCATCACAGTTAAAAATACATGCGTTATAAATTGTGCAGGAAAATATGAAGCTCATAAAAATGTGTCTTTGACTTGTTAACTTTTTCAAGTTGTTTAACATTGTCCTTTTTTCTGTCAGAACAAATGGTGAATGAAGTTCTGAAGAATAAAAGAAGTATAGAAGGTAAAGACTTTGTGTTTAATGACTAATGTGAATGAATTTGTGAATCAGAGACATTCATTCATTTCATTTGCACTGAGTGATCCGTCTGTGTGTCTGTGTGCTTTGGCAGATTTCTGTCTCTCTTGTGGGAAAATGAGAGCAGCAACCTTCCACCCACTGTTTGAAGGAGGTCTGTGCCAAACATGCAAGGTAGACCAACAAACAACACAAACAACACATTACACCAGATAAACCCTGAACCATGAAATTTCCAACTAGACCAGTCAAACCTGTCATCACTTCTTCAGCAGTTTGAAGCTTCTGGGAAAAATGGGAGAACTGATGATTTGATAGTTTTATATATTTTATCTGCACCTTCTCTGCTGCACACTGTAAATAATTTAATATCTTTTCAGTGCAATAACATAGAAATTTCTGTGCAATAGCATTCACATCTTTATTCTCATATGAATAATAGTATGTTTATTACTTCTGGATGCCAAAGACAAGGAAAACATGTAACATAATGTAAATACTTTACCTCACTTGTCACTTTATTGTCTCTATGCCACTTATTGTTTCTTGTTTATTATTATTATCTTTTAATTAGCCACTTACTGGTATTTATTTTGGAGTTACTGTTTACTGTCTGTTACTGCTGCTGTGACAAGCAAATTTCCCCTAAGGGAGATCAATAAAAGTTATCTTATCTTATCTTATCTTAGTTCTTTGAGTTTCACTAAAGTCAAACATTTGAAATTATGTCAATGTGTTTTTTTTCTTCGTGTGTGATCAGGACGTTTACCTGGAGATGTCCTACATGTACGATGATGACGGCTACCAGTCTTACTGCACCGTTTGCTGCGGAGGTCGAGAGGTTCTGCTCTGCGGTAACGCCAACTGCTGCAGGTCGGACAAACACACACGCATCAAGGAACAGCACATAATGCGTGAACCACTCTTTGTCCATCGATGTGAGTAACTGTCTGTTCTGTTCACCCCCTCTCGTCTCCTCCCTCCTCCTCCAGGTGTTTCTGTGTGGACTGTCTGGACATCCTGGTGGATCCCGGAGCGTCTAACAATGCTCGGTATCTGGACCCATGGCGATGCTACATGTGCCAGCCGCTGCTGCAGTACGGCGTCCTGAAGCGACGGCACGACTGGAGCCTCAAGCTGCAGGAGTTCTTTGCCAACGACAACGGACAGGAGTTTGTGAGTCACATTGTTCTTTTTCTGTTTCATATCTCGTAATCTCTTATTTCTTCTTATACAAGAATTCAAGTCAAACACAATAGATTTTACTTGTGAATTTGTCGTGATCAGAGGCCAAAAGTCAGACTTATCATCTGAGTCAGGGCCAAGTCAACAAACTCAAAACAGCACCTGAACAACCTGTACAACAGCCCTGCCATATAAATACTAACTTGAAGAAACCTCCAAAGTTCAGTATTAGTAGAAAGATTTTAGTGGATTGCATCATAATGTAAAATTGCAGTTTAAAAGGGATCATCATTCTTGCAGTCATGAAGATATCAAAATGTTTCATCATGTAGTGATAAGACAGTAATAATCATTTTTCACTGCTGACAGTTTTGGACTGTTTCATACTGCTTCAGAAATAATGAAACTGGAGAGCCTGTTACACTACTGATAACATCCTGAAATAACAAATTCAACATACGTGAACAACATATTTGACTTATAAAGAACTACAGCAGACACTGGAGATGAGTTTTCTGTTTCTTATTCTGAAAATATCTTGTGCCAACACAAGAATAAACCTGCTCCATGCCTAAAATATGATTTATCTTCCAGGAGAAACCAAAGATTTACCCAGCAGTCCCTGCAGAGCAGAGACGACCAATCAGAGTCCTCTCCCTGTTTGATGGCATTGCCACCGGTGAGGACGACTGTGTGTGTGTGAGACAGTGTGTGAATGTACTTGTTCTGATATCATCATCCAAACTGTGTCTGTGTTTGTGTTTTTTAGGTTACCTGGTTCTAAGGGACCTGGGTTTTAAGGTGGACCAGTACGTGGCATCGGAGGTGTGTGAGGACTCCATCTCAGTGGGTGTTGTCAGACATGAAGGAAAGATCCAGTACGTCCATGATGTCAGAGACATTACAAAGAAAAACGTAAGAAAACAATGTAATGAGTTGTTTGTAATAAAAATATCTGGCACACCAATTCTTACAAAATTTCCAAGGAACGCAGTTTTATTACATGTTAAATAATTTGTCGGCATTTGCACTCAAACAAAACTGTTTTAACCCAAACATGACTAAATGCAAGAAGTTTAGTGACTGATCTTTGGGTTAAATGGTGTTTTTTTTGGCATTTAGTTGCTGATTCATAAGAATTTCAAAAGAACAGAGCGTTGAGTGATCTCAGTTGGTCTCATCTGCAGTAGGTGTAAAATTCCACAGTTGGTTCTCTGTTGAAAATGAGGCTTGTACAGGAAGTGATCGGTTGTTCCAGGGCTAAAACAGACAGTTAAAGTAGAGGAAAGTCATGTACTGACAAGTAGCTCAGAGGACTGTGTGTTTGCATGTGCGAAGCTTTGATTGTCTCATATTGTGTCACTTTGGGGAAATGTATTTACAGATGCTCTCATATCTCAACACAAATAAGGTCTGAGTGATTTTTTGCCTTTGAAAGCTGCTCAGGTGTCAGAGGGCATAAATCAAGCGCCCCTTAAGCGTTTATGTGTCAGCAGCGATGTGTCAGACAGACCTTTGATTCTTTCAGTCTGTGTCTCAGACACAGGTGTGGGGCCAGCTTCTGCCCGCACAGAATATTCACAGAAATAGTCTTTTAGGAAACATACTTACTTTTGTGCTTGATGGTGATACGAGAGTGTTGAGCCCCTTCTCATGTCTGTGTGTGAAGTTTGGAGTTAGACTGAAAGCAGATCCAAAGTTGAAGATGTGCCTAATAACACATAGAGAGTTGCATCTTGTTTATTCTGTGCACAAACAGAAACATAAAAAGAGCAATTTTGGTATTATTTATGATGAGCGAGACTTTATCTGCTCAGTCTTTCTGCCCAACTTTTCCTCTGTTTGCCTCATTTTGATCAAATCACTGCCACAAAGTGCTGTTGTTAGTGGAAAGAAAATAGGCGAAGCACGTCCTGTAACTCCCCCAAACTGCCACTGCTGTTTTCACATACAGCACACGCAGATGCTGCGTTAAGCTCAGCTCGTCTCCTCCGGACTCCAGCTCTGTATTTACTGCACAGATGTGAGGGTCAGTTCAACTAATCTACGTGCATTCGAACATGATAAGAGACACACAGCAAACAGAGGCCGGCAGCTGCAGTGACGTGGTTCAGGGCAGAGGACAAAGAGCAGCTTCAACCTCTGTAAATCCCCTCAGGAACCCTTTCACTTGTTAGTCACGCTCTGTGTGTGTGAGAGTGTGTGTGTGTGTTGTGTGTGTGTGAGTGTGAGAGAGAGACAGTATTTAGGGGTCCGGGGCCCTGCTCTCTATTAGCTGTTATGTAAGAGATTAAGAGCACCCACCTCCACCTCCTGTTCTCTTTCTCTCTGCTCCTTAATTCCCTTTTCTTTCTTCTTCATCTCTTTCATTCCTCTCTTTCCTCATTGTCCTCTGTAAAAGGACTCTTGTGTACGGAGAATTATGTGAAAGGATGAAAGAGGACAAAGGGGGAGCAGATGTTAGAGTTTAGATGGTGGGTTCAATTACTTGTCTTGTGCCTGATTAAATGAATAAATTACATTTAGAAGCGAGTCAATTCATTGATTTGTCAATCAACAAAAAATTCATCAGAAACTATTTCAATTATCAAATTATTGTTTAAGCTGAGTTTTAGACTGTCTGTTGTCTGTTGGACAAAAAATCAGCTTCGGCTTTGAAAAGTTATGATGCACGTTTTGTACTATTTCCAGATATTTTGTTGAGGAAATAATTAAACCACTAGTCTTTAGCCAACAGCTTGATGAAGTTTTAGCTGCAGCTCTGTTGTTGTTTGCAATTTACTTTGCAGGTCAATAGTCATTGTATGAAACCTTTTCTATTGAAGTTCATATAAGAGACAGCAAGTTATTGAGAGCTGATCCTCAGCAATCATTAGTACTGCAAAGAAAAAACATCTGCATGTATGAAAGGTTTAATCAGTCTGAGTATTGGATCATTCTTGGTACACAAAAATTGAAGTTGAACTGTTGTTTCAGTGTCATTTTGTGGTTTTATTCATGCAGCAGCTGTCAGTCCCTCAGTCTAACACTTGGTGGTGCTGTTGTCTCTCTCAGCTCCTGGAGTGGGGTCCGTTTGACCTGGTGATTGGAGGAAGCCCCTGCAACGACCTGTCGATCGTCAATCCCGCCAGGAAAGGCCTCTATGGTAGGTTACCTGGAAATCATATCAGAGGCTGTGTTTTCAATTCTTATTGTGAGCTTTAATCATTCAGGTGAGTTTGGCAGTGCGCTACAGCAAACCACAGATCAGTTCATTTTTTCATCGTCCTCCTTAAAATGCATCGACTCACTGCTGTGCAGCAGCTGTAATTAAAGTTTGTTCTGGCAAATTACTCCTTATTTAAAGGCACCCATACATCCAGGAGTTTGTACAGTTAATGTAACAGTGAAGTGTATTGGAAACCATAATCATTTTAATTTCATTATTATGGATTTAGGTGAATACTTTTTTGTACCCATGGTCATACTCCATGCTCTTATTTTCTGTGGCAAACATGGTCAGTCTTAATTATATACTGAGTATTGACTGTGGGAGGTTTCAACTTTAAAAAGTTTGCTGGATTGGCCACTGGCAGGTCTTTATATTCCCAAACCCCGTTAAGAAGCAAGCAGTTGTTTTCTCAGACTCTGACTGTGTTTTGTCGCTCCAGAAGGCACAGGGAGGTTGTTCTTCGAGTTTTACCGTCTGCTGAGCGAGGCCAAACCCAAAGAAGGAGAGGACCGGCCGTTCTTCTGGATGTTCGAGAACGTCGTGGCCATGGGTGTTAATGACAAGAGGGACATCTCACGATTCCTGGAGGTTAGTTATACTGAGGATAAACAGCTGTGAATATCACCAACATGAGCCAGATACGTCCATGAATCAAAGATAATTTTAGACCAGAAAAAAACTAATTTTACATCTCATTCTTACAGTAATTCACACATTTAAATAGGTAATGAACATAAGGCTGTAGAATGAAGTTGTGCACAGTGACGTCTCCTTTGATCCAGTACAAGTCATTTGGTTTCCTGTGAGAAACAAAGAAACAAACGCAAGAAAAATTGTTAATAAGCAGAAACGTGCTGGAGAATGATTTTAATTGCTGTGTGTTTATGGTTAGGATGAGTTTATGAGTAATTGCTGTGTGGGTTTTTTTGCAGTGTAACCCTGTGATGATTGATGCAATTGAGGTCTCTGCTGCTCACCGTGCCAGATACTTCTGGGGAAACCTGCCAGGCATGAACAGGTTGGCAGACTCTCCTCAGAAACATGTTCCAGCCCTGATTTTTCACATATGACAGCAGATAAATGGAGTAAAGCAGACTGAATGTGGTGACTTCTCCTTGTTTCAGGCCTCTGTGTGCGTCTGGGATGGACAAGCTGGAGCTGCAGGACTGTCTGGAGCACGGCAGAGTTGCAAAGGTTTGATATCTACAGAACTCTTACTTGCAGAATGGCGTCTTGGTTGCACTTGTTTGACCGTGCCTTTGTTGTTTTGATAGTTTGGGAAGGTGCGAACCATCACTACCCGCTCCAACTCTATCAAACAAGGGAAGGATCAACACTTCCCTGTCCTGATGAATGGGAAAGAAGACATACTGTGGTGCACTGAGCTGGAGAGGTGAACAGGAAACACAGATCAAATATAGGAGTCATTTCAATGAATGAAACACTGATTTGGACTGATGAAACAGATTGTAATGGTGGTTGTGTATTGTTTTTGCCCTGCAGGATCTTTGGCTTCCCTGTCCACTACACAGATGTGTCCAACATGGGCCGTGGTGCCAGACAGAAACTCCTGGGCCGGTCCTGGAGCGTCCCCGTCATCAGGCATCTGTTCGCACCACTGAAAGACTACTTCGCCTGTGAATAGACTCTACCAGCAAACCACTTACTGTATGAATAAACACCAGCTTTTCTACTGTGATACTGGCTCCAACAAACACCAGCCACCAGCCACGTTTTGTAAAAAAGCTGGAAGTTTTTCACAGCCTCCTTTGCAGGCAAATAGCCAGTTTTACTAAAAATCAGTGTAGTTGGGAAACAGTGGAAGTTAGTTTGTGTCCAGCCCTTTCTGGATCCAGGTGATTGTGCACTGCAGCCTAAGACACACACAACACACACTAACACAGACAGACAGCACAGTGAAGCACCATGGCTGTGGTTTATTACTACCACATAATGCCGGAGAGAGAGGGAGGGTCAAAGGTCAGGTGTCTGATTCATGAAAGTGCAGCCAGTCAGTGTCAATGACTGTGTCATCATGACTGAGGTCTGCAAGGTGCTTCAATTCTCTGGAGGCTCAGCCGAGCTAAAAGGGAAAAATGACGACACCTGACTCTTCTTTTAACTTTAGGCCTGTACAATAATTTGAACAGGACTTTTAAAAAAAACATTGTTTTTTAGTTGGCAACACTTAGTAGTTGTAGAAAATAGAGAACAACATGGCAGCAATGGTACAACTTTTTATGTGGCTCTGTATCAAACTTCTTTTAGTAGAGTGAAACATTTCAGAGGTCATTCATCCCTCGTTTTAGCTGACGATCAATGTGATCATGTGATGAGCAGGCGGCTGATACAGACTGTTAATCCAAACAAAAACACTTAAGTTCGCTTGAACCAAAGTCACAAGTTCAAGTTCTGCTCCCTTTTCGGGCTCCCTGCTAAATATCTACAACTATACTGGATCAAAAATGGTTGGCATCTGTTCATTTTAATCAAGATGAAACAACAAGCTGGGAGCTGTAGTTGTTCATTGCTAACAAAATAATCAATAGTCTTCTATCTTGTCTTGTTAAAATGATAATTGGTGAAATGTTCCTATTTAGATTCAAATATGGAAACTTAAGAAAACCTTAGGACCATGTTTGAGTGTTTCAGAAGGCCAGTAAATGAAACCCTCAGTTGGAAAATACCTTTAGCAGTGGAAGCTGGTGAACCTCAAGCTAACCTGGAAATGAAGCAGGATTTTGGCTTTATAGTTAGACAAGCTTATATTCATAGGTTCATAGTTTAGTTCATGTAATCTTTTGTCTTTTGCTTTGTGTTCATATGAGCAAAAATAGGTTCCTAAAAAAAGAAAAAAATATTTTAAATGATATAAAAACCTTTTTGTATACGGTAGATAGTGTGAAACTTAAACTGTTATAATGTCACAGCAATGTCTCCCTGATACCGACACAAGAATACTTGAAACAAACCAATGCAAAAACAGAGATATAGAGAACGGGTTTTTGTCTTTTGCCAACCATTCCAGACAGCTAAGAATTAAAGAATGATGGCATTTATCCTACTGTAGATGCTTATCTTGAAAATTGAAATCGTTTACTGTAGTGGCTGGATGCCTGTGTCTCCACGTGTGGGCGATTCTGGCTTAAAGAAATTCACTTGAATCCAGAAAAGAGTGTCACAGCTGTTCCAGAAAAAGAAACGCTGGGAAACACTGGTGAAACGCAATTGTTTTGTACACTAGCACTGACTACTTTTTGTTTAAAGGAGTTTTTCAGTTTCTAAAAATATCTGACAAAGGGACTACCATGAAAATCTGCACAGTTTATCTTGATGTGACTGATGGACCAAACTCACAAAAACTCAGAATAGTCCTCGGAAATATCTTTTTTTTTTTTTTTTAACTGGAAGATGTTTAAATGCTGTCGGCTGTCACCAAATCATACTAAATGGGCATTACCTCAGACAAAGGGGCGACTGTACATCACTCCTTCTATAGGATCTCTGTTCTGTGAATATATACTGTAGCTTTCTGCTCCCATATGCCCTGTACATATATATGGCCTGTATTTTATCACTGGAACTTTTTTTACACAAAGTTTTGCGTACTGTATCGACAGAAAGGTTTACAAGTGTTTTAAACTCTCTTGTTTGACCACAAACTACATTATTTTTGAAACAGAAATGCACAAGCCTTCATAATTTTTCTGTCATGTTTAAATGATGACTTAATTTAGAAACGTTAGATATCTCTGTGGTGCTTAAAAAAACCCTGAAAGTGCCAGGAACCTCTTTCAAGTCTGTTCTTCAAGTCCTTTAAAAAAACCAAAAAGTTAATTGTTTACATGCTTCATTAAAACTGCTGAACTTGTTGAATGTTTTGCTTGAAAACAGTACGCAAAAAAAATCTAGATTTTTTTTCTTTTCTTTTTGTAACTGCTCTTTTAAGACTTTTTATATTGAGAACACATATATTATCCCAGTTTAAAGCTCGCTTCAAATTTTAATGTTGCAGTACGCTATAGAGAATATTAATCAATAGCTTTTTGATAGTTCATGTTTTTTTTTAGATGTAAACAGTTTGACAAAAGAGTTTGTTTATTTGTAGGCTTGAGTGTGAATGATATCCGAGAACAGTTTGTTTTACTAGAACCTTTTTGTGCTTTATCTTTTATCAGAATCACACTTGAGGATTTTTTCTTTTGCTTTTGTTTTGCCTTTTTATGAACCTAAAGTACAAATGCATCTAAAAAGAACAGACTGTGCTATTTTTATACTTCATTTGAAATGTTAGAGGAAAATGTTTTGTGTACTTCTTATAGCAAACTATATATAAATTTTACTCAATAAAACACAGCTGCTTGGCTGCTGAAAACAGATGTGTCCCGTGTGAAATGTTCAGCCATGTGTGTGCACTTATGTTTAGTTTGCTTATTCTCAGGGACGAACGTTCTGTAATTATTTTTAGTGACTCCATGAACTGTTCAGTAGTTAAATAAGAACAATGACAATTTCAATTAGTTCATTATGTGATGTCTTAACAATGTTTGTCTGAGCAGCTTTTCTGACTTATTATTTATTAATACCAGCATTTGTTTGTCAATTAATTGTTTCAGTAGTAGTTTAATCAGAGATGTGCCCATAGTATACTGGTTATGGTTGAAAATGGCTTCACCTTCAACTAAGTTTGAACTATAGACTGTATATAGCGTATTTGAATTTGAATACTTTACAAATATTTACAAATAAAAAAACATATAGCCAAATTTAGCTTTTTTTTTATTTATAGCAATAAGCACAAAGCTTAATTACACAATAAAAACAACAAAAAATCATACATACATTTATATTTATAAAGTCATGCATTTATTCTTTAAAAACTTCAATAACTGCTTGTCTGATCTGGTTACCTCTAAATTTATTGCACAAAAATGAAGCATGATATGAAAAAACACCTTCACTCAAAGATAGTTGATTTATCTTAAGGTTAATGAGAAAACGTCTTGTCATCTGAGTATACATGAGAAAATGTACAGATCGAGAAGTTCTGTCAGAGAAAAGCACTTATCAATGAAACGCTTACAATATGGAATACCACATAAAATAAAACAGGACGTTGAGGTGATCACAGAATCTGTCTTGTATGTATGGCTTCAGAATTACAAAAATGTGATGCCTGCACTTTCAACATTTTTTTTAAAAAATGCTGTGTCGTGGAAGACAGTAGGATGTCACAATGGTCAAATCTGGATGAAATAAATACACAAATAAGATCGATTTGGACTATTGGACGTGAGTGTCGGCTTTGGAAGAATGTTGCTTCTATCGAGGCTGAGGGTGATGTATAAAGACATTTTTGACCTTGGTAGGATTTCTGTGTTATTCCTGTGAAAAGTGAGCCACTGTAATTGAGACATAAATTAAAAAGATAATTAGGATATCCTGGTAAAATCTGACTTTTGTTGGCATTGAAACTGAATTTTACATTGATTTCATAGAAGACTGCCAAGTGAGGGCATATACAATAAATAAAAAACAAAAAACAACAGTGGTCCTGATACAGAGCCGTGTGGCACCCCACAAGAAGCACTCTGCCAATCAGAGATGCTAAATAATTATGAATGAAGTCACAGGAACACAGTTTTAGTGATACCAACATTATTTGTCAGACAGTATTGTTGTAATCAGTAATATCATTGTTGAAGAACTGAAGAAAACTTTGAATACCTTGAGATGTTTTCGTAGATTTAAGGCCAGAATGAAGAGGCTGTAAATCAGGAAGCAGTCTGTTAGCTCTGACTGAAATTATTCTCTTATGTTGAGAGAAGACAAGCAGGAAACTGTTCTGTAAAGTTATTAACTACATCTTATGAGCTTTGATAATGTCTCTGTCAAAAGCAGCCATATGTTTATAACATGGAATAAGATCTCTGAGTTTAACTTTAAGGCTAATGGCACAGAGTTAAGTTAAATGAATGAATTCACCAATTCAAAAACGGCATCAATCACTGGCGAGAAACTCGCTGTGAATAATTAATAATCATAAACACATTGCTATTAAACACTAATTATCGTATACACATTTACTCCATATCGTTAAGCGTTAGCTGTGTCGGCCAGCGGCTAATGTGTTGGCTAAAATAAAGACGCAAAAGTTAGCTACGAACGCCATTGAGGACGTCTGGCTAACTGTAGCCCACTTAGTTTAGCATGCTAACGGAGCGTAAAGATGAAATCTACAGTGGTTGTTAGCAACGTTTTACGTTACTGTTACGTAACGTTTATTCTTAATCAACGCAGACTAGTAATTTCTTTACTTTTTGAGCCATTTTTTCGACATGACGCAGTCAGTCAGACATTTTAACCGGTGTATCGGCGGGGCGGGGAATGTTAGCTGGGCTGGGATGGAGGGACGCGCTCGGACCAGCTATCCACTGAGACCTACAGTTTAAATGCCCACACGGAGCCAAACAGAGGGTGAGTGCACCGGTTTTTGTCAACCGCGATATATCTAAAATACATTTGAATGTAATGCTGAAACTCAAATTCCAAGCTATGTCTAAAACACAAAGTTTGGTTATGTTACCATACGCTAAGTCCTACGTTATAACAGACGTTATGTCCAATGCGGTGAAGTTACGTTAACGTTAGCTCGTGTTATGTAGCCGCACTAGCTAATGTCTTTACGTGTTTCATTTATTTCAAGCTTATTTAATTTCGTTCTCAAAATGAAGTAATTTATCTGAATAGCAGGGCATTTCCAGAAGCCAACTACCTTGTCTGCAATTGACTGAAGCTTTTTACGGCTTTTATAAACGGCGAACGTCATTTTGACTTCATGTACTTAAGTTTCAGTCAACAGTTTTATCAATGAACCGTTTTGATATGTGGTTTAGTTTAGAAGATTATGAAAGTAGTGTGCATATTATGTTATACTGTATTTATACCTTAACTGTCTGAGTTAACACGAATGAATGTGAATGTGAGGCTTGACCTCTGTGTTTATTCTCTGAACTCTACATCGTCACTTTGCATGTCGGCTCACTTTCCCTCCAGCGTGCTTCATCATGGCGGCTCGCTTTCGGCCAACGTTGTAGAATTTCCTGCTGATCTGAGCTCGGTTTTTGTGAATAACGTTAGCGTGACGCTGGTCGTATAATCTGACCTTGGATCTGTTACCGGAAACAGTCTCTCTGCTTTCGAACTCATCGGTGCTGGTTCCATTGATTTTATTGGTCAGGTTGAGACCCGCTCTAGTCTGATTGGTGGAGAGACAGGATGTCTCGCTGCATTACACACGGAAATAGTTGTATTCGAACGACCGTCGCAAAATAAATACATGTATTTACTTCGTCTAATTTGGAAACGCAGTCCCTGTTGTTCAAGGTTGTTCAATTGTTTCATATGTACTTTGATGACTGGTGTTCTGTTTGCAAGCAAGACAAAAAAACATTGAATTGTCCACTACAAATGATAAGAAGTAGTTGTCTTGGTCATTTGTGAAGTCTATGAGCAGAAATAAATGCAATTGGTTGTTTAATTTCATTTCTAATCTCATTCTTAACATAAGGACAGCTTGACTAATGAGGCTGTTGAGTAAAGGGACACAACAAAACTGCATCACCAAATCCAGAATTCTGTAGTAGTAGCTTGCTGTTCACCTATTATAAGATGAAGCTGATATCAATTGTACTTTTCCAAGATTTGAATGCAGCTCCAAGAAGTGAACATAGTTTTCCGTGACAACATCATGAGTATTATTTTTTACCTGGATTTACTAATGTTACAAATCTGCTGAAAGAAAAGTAGTTAAATTTGGATACAAAGTTTTTACTGTAGGGATAAAGCTGTTTATTCTGCGACTTTCATTCATTGCATTCCATTTTTGCTCTATATTTTTTAACTTTCACCAAGTCCAGAAGTCATGAAAAAAGCCTGGTAAATGCACAGTATAATTTTAAATACCTTCCTCATGATTTCTGTGATGTT
Source organism: Centropyge bicolor (assembly GCA_037975185.1). Taxonomy (NCBI): domain Eukaryota; kingdom Metazoa; phylum Chordata; class Actinopteri; family Pomacanthidae; genus Centropyge; species Centropyge bicolor. Next base: position 2,630,871 of record JBBMOC010000011.1, on the reverse strand, counting down.
TCTGTGTTATTTTCACATCATAACATGTCAGGAAACACACTTGAATTATTGTGACCGGTTGAGGAATGTGACTTCTAATTCAAACCTGTTGATTTGTTTAGTAATGGATCCGTGTTTACTTTTGTCTCTTCTGTAAAGACACATTTAGGTGGTGTTTGTGCAGTTAGGAGATGGCAGGGTATGTGGCAGTGAATGTGCCTGTCAGTTCAGGGCAACTGAACCACTACGAGCTGCTGGCTTGGCTCAATGAAACTTTACAGACAGGCTTCACCAAGGTGGAACAGGTTTGCACAGGTAAGTCCCCATTCATGTGTGTGTTTTTAATGTGTGAATGAAACCCAGCAAACAATCCATGCTGTTATATTGCTATATTACTGAGTGTCCGTGCTCTTCTTAAGCTGGATGGCCTGTGAGATGAACACATGGAGATAGCACAGATGGGATTTACACAACACATAAGAAAGACTGTGGTGGTTCTAGACAAGTTACTTTACCTTGCTTCTACAGAATTCTCATCAACATCAAATAGAGAGATGCCGCATCTCAAAAAATGTCCAGAGAGTTGCACTGCATCAGATAAACAAACAAATATAAAGGCCTATATATATCAAGCAAACATAAAAATAGACAGTAGAAGATCAGTATCAATGAGTATCTCAGTATCAGATTTTATATACTCTGGTATTTTCTTAGTCAGTCTGGCCCTTGTTGTTTGAGTTTGCACGAAATATTTTCAAATCATGGCTACCAGTTTATTGATAACGTTTTTTTTTTTGTGTGTGTGTGTGTGTCTATGTATGTATGTCTTTATATCAATATCCAGGTGCAGCCTATTGCCAGCTGATGGATCGATTGTTTCCTGGGTCCCTGGACCTTTCTAGGGTCCGGTTCCAAAGCAGTAACATGGTTGATTTTATCCATAACTATAGCTTACTGCAAGCTGCATTCAGAAAAGTTAGAGTGGTCCGAGTAAGTATTTTTAACAAATGTGGTGAACAGCCAGTAAATCACATTTAACCTTTGCTCAGTACAGTGAACAGGCTGACTAATAAATCAGGCAGATATGAACTCATCCCACATCTAATGGTATCGCTGAATATGTTGGCTGATAAGTAACAAGAATGTACATAATAGAAATATCAAAGAAGAAGGAAGATTTTGAGGTAGTTTAGAAACAGGAGCTCCAGACATTTTGTCACTCTTTCAGCATTATGGTTCAATTGTAAAGTGCCACATTCAATACAGATACACAACACAGACATACAATACAGATGGTTTAACCTTTTAGATATTTATATTATTATCAGCTTCTAAAATCATAATTGGCCCCACCTCTTTCTTCTCCTCAGCACATCCCAACTGAGGCACTGATGAAGAGAAACTCTATGGTGGCTCTGCTCTTCCTGCAGTGGTTTAAGCTGTTCTATGACGCGAACAACAATGGTAAAGAGTACCATGCCTTGGAGGCCAGAGGTGGACAGAATATGTTACATGACTCAGGTGGGAGCTGTGTGTCAGTGGATAAATCACACATTAGTTACACTGATGTTCCACATAGCGAAAGTTATTTGTTTGTCACACTTGGCACTGAGAGTGTTAGATTTAGATTGAAAATTTGTTTAGATTGTTTAGATTCTTAAAGAAATATGAAACCATATTGTCACTTGAAAGGAACTATATTTGTTACCAAGGTTATGGGGGCACATTAACTTTTCACATGTTATAAAGGCATTCACAGTTGCTCTGGCAAGTCTTGATATATTTGCACGGTCAATATTTGCCCTTTTAAAGGCTCTTTCAGACTTGCAAGGCATTATTTGAGTCTGATGTCAGTTGTACACGTTAGTCTTATGTTTGAATAAACACCTGAGTGCCTTATAAATAGAAGTCATAGCAAAAACATGTTGAACAGGGTCCATGTATAAATTGAATGCCATCACATTATCATAAGGTTACAGCAGTGCAAGGTTAAGTACACATAGATATAAAATGCACATCTTGTTTGCCCTAAGTGCTGTAATTTACCACTTAAGTAAGATGTTTTGTAATAATATTAATATGATTAATAATATAATACGTATGATATTACCTATTATATAATATTAAGTAAAATGGAAACAGTTGAAAACCTTTTCTTTAACATATGACATAAGCAATATTACATGTTTCGTGTATATGAAGCATTTATTTGCATTTACATGTACTCAGTGTCTTTTTCCTTCCATTTAGGTGGTCATTCCTCTCATCAGAAACTGGAGATTATTGTGAAGATGGAGGGTAAAACAATGGAAGAGCCAAGAAAAGAAAAACCAGGGGAGAATGTGAACATGAATTCAGATATCATAGTAATAATATCAGATGATGAGGATGATGTGGGGGAAGTGACGATGGAGCACAAAACAGAGACAATGAAGACAACAGTGAAAGAAGAGTTTGTACAGGCACAGGATTTTACAGAAACAGTAAAGAAGGAAAATTACCACAGCAGCAATACCTTGTCGGCCTTCATCAGAAGATACTGTAGTGACAGTGTGGACAATTCTCAGGACACTGAGGTTTCAGGCCCTTCACTCTCTGCCATCTTGGGTCCAACCCACCCCAGAGACATCATTCAGGTCTGCTATCACACGCCGTATTGCCTCTACCTGTATGTGGGGGTAGAACTGGGTGGAGGACAGAGCACAAGTGTCGTCCTGATTGGCTACCTTGACCAGAGTTCAGGGGTCAGTGTGGTGAGACTGCTGGACACTCTGCAGATGAGTGTTGACACTGTTGATCCTCAAACCTCAGTGGGCATGGACACTGACACTATCACAGGCACACATACTGCAGATGCTGACGCACGCCTCCTGATTGAGATGTTAAAGAAATTTGGTCTTCCCCTGTCCAACCTTGTTGTGTTTTACTGTAACGCTCCACACCCAGTGGTGAGCCAGGTGTTTGTATCGCAGCTCCAGCTTTTCAGCCCTAGGTTAGTATCACTCTGCGGCCTCCCTGGGATGGCAGGAAGAGCCTGCCAGGCTGGACTTTTGGCTTCCTTTCGTTGTGTGGTTGACCTGATTAGAGACATCCATGGTCACTACTCCACCTGCACCTCTGTCAATGACAGTCTGAAAGGGCTGTTTTCTGATGCAGGGTCTCATAACCCATCCCAACCTATCTCTGCACAGTGTTTGTTCATCATCAACACATTGCAGAAGATGGTCAGCAGCTGGACGGATTTAGTGGAGTATTTTAAGTCACTGAGGCAAGCAGAGGACACTGACCACATCAGGACCCAGCTCATAGATCATAAAGTCAAGCTGCACTTCCTGTTCCTCTCCCAAGCTTTGGAGCCCCTCCGAGCTCTCCATGAACTACAGCAGTACAACACAGTGGATGTGGCTGTGGAGCTCCAGCTGACCTCCATCTTGGTTCGCTCCTATGCAGGCAGTCTCCTCCAGCCCTCCATTGTGGAGCACTTTCTCAGGAAGCGGGAGCTGCACATCCTCCATAATGAAAAGGATCTGCTTCCCACAATGAAGGTGGACATAGGTTCTCATGCCAGAGATTTCCTGTGTGGCACCACTGTTGTAGACCTGGGTGAACAGGAGCGGAGGGACTTCCGGAAGGATGTAGCAGCTTTCTATAAAGCAGTACTTGAGAGTTTAGTGGAGAGTATTCCTGAGCACCTCGGAGATGTGGCACTAAGAAATATCAGCAAAGTCCTGAAACATCCTGAAAATATCAGTGTAAGAAGATTTATCTCCATAATACACAGTGAGACTTAATGTAGCCAGCTGTAGCTTAATATTTGTTGAACTTGTATTAGGCAGGTTGATTAGATAAAGTCAATCATAGTGGAGATGCAGTAGATATTGAGGCACTGCAAAATCACAAAAAACATAAACGTCTGGAGTGGAAAGATGTTTATATGCTAAGTACTGTAATGTTTACATTACTCTAATCACATTTTTCCCAAATTTAGAACTTTTCTTCTTTAGAACTTCTTTTAACTGGTAATCATGCATGTGCTGTGCTTAGTTTAATGTCACTGTACATGATTTTAGGCCTTTAAAGTACAATTTTTATACCTTGTCTCGTGCTGTCAGTTGGGCACATGTTAAGTTACCTCAAAGCGTTCATTTTGTTTTACAACATATTACCACTTTAGAGAGAGAACTAACTTTCCTCAATAGTGTTGGCTGTATTGTATCTAACAAAGAGAGTTTTTAACGTTATGCTTGATTTTTTTCCCCCTCAGGATAATAAATTATCCAGACATATGCTGTCAGAGTTGGGGGTTCAGCTGGGTCTGTGTAAACCTGGCTCTCCAGAGACACACCAACTGGCAAATGACTATTTCAGTGTCATCGAGACAATGAAAGAGGAACAGATGAGAGGAACAGGGGAAGGACTTTGCTGGGCAAAGGTAAGCCAACAACACATTAAATCAACATCTGCCAACCACAGTATTAGAAACGTACCTTTTCTCTGTTTTATTGTCAGTCTAATTTTTTAATAGTAGTAAAAACAGTTAATGAAGATAAAGTCAGAGTTCAGTAACTTTAGTAGACATTGAAATTAAATGTCTTGTGCTGTGGTGTGTGTACAGATGTTGCGTGGAATGAGACGGCTCTCTATTCTGCACATATTCCTCCTGACTTTCCTGGCTCTGCCGAGCTCTCTATGCAGGACGCAGGTGTTTGCTAAGGTGAGTATTAAAATGTACACCTATTGAGGAGCCTGAGTAGTTTAACAACCAAATCAGAGGGCTGTATTCACAAAGGGTCTTATCTTACCACCAAGACTCCTCCTAACCAAGAGTTTCCATCTTAAAAGCTATTGACAAAACTGCTGAGAGTAAAGAACTGAAGAAGTAAGGGAACGCTGGAGTTAAGAGACGGGATGAGGTTGACCCAATTTCCTCAGATGACATGAAGTGAACTTCCTCACTATGTCCACAGTGATTGGTGTTTGACAGGTTGCCAGCCTTGGTCAGTAAATATGAAATAAAATATTGATCAGTACACAGGAGTGTGAGGAAGAAATTAAGCAAAACTTAGGTAGATGGATGGATGGATGTAAAACTACTGGCCCATTTTTCATGGCACTTGGTGGAAGGGTGTAGCATGGCCTGCGTTTTGAATCCATATCCGAGGTGGGAAGCACACTAAATATTTAATTAATGGTTGTTAAATGGTAGGCTAATTGAATCCTTGTTAAGTGGCCTCCATCAAAATGTGGACTACCAATTAGGAGCTACTTTTAGGCTTGGGATGTTTTGTGAATATGGCCCCAGATCAACATTTAATCAAAAAACAGTTTGAAGATGACAAGACTGAATACTGAGGTGATTTTACATCTTACCAAAGGGACTGTTACGCTTTTAAAAGGTCATCTATAAAGGTAAAATTAATTTTACATCACATTGTTGAATCTAGTAGTTTAAACACACGTTTTGTTGGAATTCATTAGCTTCCAATCCAATCCACATAGCCTATCCTTCATTTTTGAACTGGAAAAGATGACTTTTTTTCGTCACATTTTGATAGTTCAAATTTCAAATAGAAAGTGATAACCTTAGCATCAATATGATGTCAGTGCTTTGTTCTTTAATCTCTTAGTTATGTATTTTTGAAGATAAAGAGATTTGTGTGTGTGTATTTGCTCCTGTCTCAAGGTGTTGAACAGCCCAGAGGTTCTTCCTGACAGCAAGGAAACCTCCAAAGCCTTGCCTCAACCAGACAGGGGGGCAGGAAGACCCAGCACCCACAGAAGGAAACTGCCTGTCCAGTTAGGTCATGGTGGCAAGAAGAAAGAAGAGGAGGATGAAGACACATCAGAGGATAGTGAATGTTTTGTGTCCAAACCCGGAATACATACTCCTTCCAGAGAGGACAGCAATATGGAGTATTCAGACGACACAGACAATTCCTCTGGTAAGACTGTCAGGTATAACTGTCACTGTGCCAGTCATGCTAAAAATGTATGGTACCAACTTCATCAACAAATATTTGACTAATGGAATCTATCATGATGCCAACAGCAGTTCCTTTGTTCTTGATATTAGCAATCAATGTGATTGTTTTCTGTTTTTCTCAGATGTGGTTGATATCACTGAAGAATCCAAAATGAGTCGGACCAGAAGACTTACAAGAAGTAAGAAATTATTGATAATATTGATAAAAGGGTTAGTTTTAATAATTTAATAAGTTATGTACATTTTTGTATGCTCACATTGATGTGTCCCCTTTTTAAATGCACTTCATCCACGATAGAAACCTGCCTCCTTCATCAGTGTGCAATAGAACAGTTGCTACAGAGACTATAATTGAGAATCGATTGGCTTTTTAACAATTACACATGATCTTCATTAATATGTGAATAATATTAGCAAGATCGTTGACGTGGCCAGATGTTCACACCACAGTGAGTTGATTGAACAGGAGTGGAGCCTTTATGAAGAAATATTTAGAAATATTACGAATTTATAGTGCAGTAGATTCAGTCACTTGTTGTCACTGTTTTCCAGGTCAAAGAACTCCACAGATAGAATCTACATTCATTGAGAGCAGTGATGATGATGATGACGATGACGATGACGATGACGATGATGACGACTCAACAGAACTGCTGGTAAAATCTACTAATAATTAATAAAGTTATTCAGATAAGCAGACTGTTATAGCTGTCAAGTCTTAAAGCTTAAAAAATAATCTGCTTGTTATATATTCTCAAACACTGTGTTTTGCAGTATTAAAATGCAAACACTCATTGACTCAGTTTGCATTCAATGCTTTGTTTTGAATGCAGGTAAAACAGAAAGGAATTGCATCATTTATACAAAACTAGTTCAAGTTCAAAAGGATGTTTTTCTATGCAGTGTTAGAAACTGTCAGTATTTATGCTTTAAGTTTGTATGTGTGTTTGGTACAGGATATGACAGGGGAGCTGGTCTGGGGTCATGTGCAGGGATTCTCCCCCTGGCCCGCCGTCATCATATCCTGCAAGGAAGAGGATCAACTTCCAGGGAAGAGGATGGTGAAGTGGTACGGACAGGCAATGTCCTTTCAGATGAATCAGGTGTGAGATGCAAAGATTTAATAAACAACTGTATTGTCCTCTCAGTGTTTGTGTTACAGCACAAAGTATAGGTAGGTAGACAGTGACAAAAAGCTACATAGAACAAATATAGAACAGCAATAATGACACCAAGAGCACATTGCATCAGCCATCTTAGCGTCCTTGGTTAAGATTCACATCATGAATAATGAATAAACAAATACATTCATTTTACCCCACCTGTATGCTAAAATCACAAATACATACAGCATTACAACGTTGACAGTATGTTAACATGAAGGCCACCATTGAAAACATATCCAAAACTAGAAAAGCACTCAGAGAGCGCAGACTTCCGCCAACAGTTCCAGAAAAAATTCCTTTTTGCCCACGCATTGCCATCCATGTTAAATTACTGATATATATTATCTATTTCCGTTCTCTGCACTGATGTCTTGTCTCTGATTCCAGATCGATCTGCAGGCTCTGAAACCATTTACTGCCTTCACCCAGCACTTCTGTTCCAGGTCCTTCAATGTCCTTCTTAGCTATCGGGATGCCATCTTCTTGTCGCTGCGGGTCTGTGTGTCTCACTGTGTATTTTGTGATATACCTACACAGGACTTGTTGTTTTAATTGCCTTGACAACATGCCTGTCTGTGGGATTAAATTCTTCTCCTGACAACAGATCAAACCTCACCAATTCCAGTTCCACTCACAAATTTAAAGCTGAACTTCGGTAGTGTTCCTATGTGTTGCTTATTTGTCCTCCTGCTTATATATTTATGTTTGTGTCTCCCAGGAAGCAGCTCAACGTTGTGAGAAGCAGTTTTCAGCAGGACTCAGAGAAGAGCTGCTGAAGGAGATGTTAGACTGGGCTGTCAAAGGCTTTAAACCAACGGGGCCACATGGATTCAAACCAATGGCTGCTAAAAATGGTATGAAGATTTGATTAAGAGCCTGAATAGATTCACTCATTATTTTCAGACTGTGGTGGGAAACATTATTGTTTTTGATAAAAAAAAATCATGGACTTCTCAGTGACTAACTGCAGAAGAACACCACGAACAAGGTCTGATACTCTCATTCAATTTCTAATAAAATTAGTCTTTTGTTGAACTCTGAGGTAGTAACAGAATTGAAGCATTCATATGTATCTATGTCCATACTTTGTTGTATATTAAATACAAATATAAGAAGTTGAATCTTTATGAATTGACAAAGTTGAACATTTATTTATTCATTAGCATACAAAAACTACAGTTCCCATGAAAATGTGTAGGTACTCATGGCATTTTAACTTGTTTTCTTGTATGTTTTTAAAATTCACCAACACTCTCATTCAGTATCAGTCTCCCAACCCTAGCTGTCATCTTTGCTTCCTAAAAATGCCATCTCTGTGAACTACTGACTGACTAGTGGTGATGTTGAACCTGATGTCTGGGGCTTATGGGAAATGATAGTTGTTAGAGGCAGCTAAACACGACTTTGCAAGAAAAAGTCAAAAAGAGTTCAAACAAAGGAATCTGAGTGAATAACTTAGAGGAATGTTTGATAAAACAAAAGCCTGATAATAGTAGATAATGGTGACTTTACTGTTGTGTAAGATATCTGATGGTCACATGTATGGCTGTATTCTCTCCAGGTAAAACAAAAAGCAGACCAAAGAAGAAGAAAAAACGTTTCCCGAAAGCCGACTCCTCTCATCCCTCTGTCAGCTCCTCCACCCCGAAGAGCAGCAAGAGCAGTATCATTGGCACTGAGCTGAAGGGAAAAGCAGAGTGGGGAAGAGGGAGACGCAAGGGAGGGTGGAAAAGAGGGAAGGTTCAGAAGAAGAAAAGCAGTCTGACCGATGGATTTAATGACGACACATCAGCAGACTATGTACCATACAAGAGGAGGACCAACACCAAAGCTTACAATAAAGTCACGGAGGTGACCAGCATTTACACCCAGCCAGACCAAGAACTCAGAGGTACCAAACTGAATTTAGGCATTAAAACATGCACACACATTCAGAGACTTTAATTCCAAACTGTGTTATATAACATTTTCAAATGACTTAAAAACAATTATACAATTCTTGTGGTGATCATGTTGAAGGATTGATGTCTTGCTCTTGATGTGGTTGCACCACCTCATTGTGAGTCCAAGTTTGTCTGTAAGGTTGTAGCTAGTTCCAAACTAGCTAAGCTTAGAGAATGTCTTAGCTAGTAAATACTTCAGATGTCTAATCTTATCAACTCAAAGTGCTTTACAGAAAATCAGAGTTATTGCTTTCTTTCCTTCCAGAGAAGACCATCTCTATTATCATGGACAAGAAACTGGACATCGAAGGTGAGTGTTTTTTAATTCTAGATCTCTCTAGAAAATTTCCGCTATGAAATAAGTCACTCACTTCATGTCAGTTGTTTGATTTGTGTTGTGTTTACATGTGCACAGTACTGTAAGCAGTGCCAACAGCCCACTGAATCTCTTATATTCTTTTACATGATATTTTAGATGTTTGAGTACTCCACATTTGTTATGATAAAACATAATAAGCTTACTGTTGTATGTAACTACAGCTTTTTTGTGTCCCTATAGATAACTTCACTTACTCGCACATTTGTTTCTCACTCACTTCCTCCCGTTTGTATCTGTCTCTGTATTGTGTCTGCAGGCTTCTGTTTGTGTTGCGGAACTGACAACATTGAGATATTCCATCCTCTTTTTAAAGGAAGCCTGTGCTTGAAGTGTAAAGTAAGGAATTATTACCTTCTCTATATGTTACTGCCAGCAGTGACCAACAGGAAGGGTTTGCCAGCGCACTGTGTGTCAGATGTAGAAAACTGTGGACTAAAGTATTGAACACTCTTTCCTCTTGTGTCCCTTTAGAATAACTTTACAGAGACGTTTTATCGTTATGATGAAGATGGATATCAGTCCTACTGCACCATCTGCTGCTATGGCATGGAGGTCATACTGTGTGGAAACGATAGCTGCTGCAGGTTGTTCTGTTCATATCCTTGTGTATTCTTCAATCTCGGTACCTTAGAAAAAGGTAATGTCTGTAGTTCATTTTTTCTTTGTTTAATTGTCTCTTCTTGCCTCTCCTCTCCTCTACATTTGCAGATCTTATTGTGAGGACTGTCTTGACATCCTTGTCGGTTCAGGGACATTTGAGTCATTGAAGCTGTTGGACCCGTGGATCTGCTATTTGTGCCAGCCTCATCGACCCCACGGTGCTCTGATTCCCAGAGAGGACGGGAGCATTCGTGTGCAGGAATTATTCGCCAACAACAGTGCCATGGAGTTTGTGAGTGATCCATGGATATGGACCATTTCCTTAACTATGCAAACTCACCTGCACTTGGAATACTTTCGCCGATTTTCAATCTGCTACATTTTTTCATTACAACACACACTAAATGTCTAAATATTAAGATAAGATGAGATAAACCTTTATTCGTCCCACAGTGGGGAAATTCATCAATGTAATAATACAATAATACAATGTTAATTCTCAACTCTGCAGTGGCAAGATTGTTCATCACAGGCTCAGTTACTACATTGTGTCAACCTTTTTACTCTTTAGGAGCCACACCGTGTTTACCCGTCCATCCCTGCCAACCTGCGCAGACCCCTCCGAGTTCTCTCACTTTTCGATGGCATAGCAACAGGTGAGCACACACACCTGCGCCCCCGTTTCTCAATAACAATGGATTTTAAAAATTAAGAGAGTTTCTACAAACATTGTTGAATTTGAGTATGTGGTGTTAAGTCAATGTCGGCTGTCTGTGGTGTTGTAGGTAATGCTGAATGAAATTTTAAATCATTTGCATACTTGACTTTCTGTAAATCAATCTATAAATATTAGAAATCACATCACAAATACTTGGAATTGTTTGCGGCAGACATAACTCTCAACTCATATTAAACCTAAAATAAATGTACAGGCTACCTGGTGCTGAAAGATCTTGGCTTCAAAGTGGAGAAATATGTTGCCTCAGAGGTTTGTGAGGATTCAATTGCTGTGGGAGTCGTGAATCACGATGGGAAGATCATTCATGTTGGTGATGCCCGGGCCATCACCCTGGAACACGTATGTTCAGAGACACACACACATTTTTCTGACTAAACATATTTGCATGCTTGTACGTAGTTAATAATGTTAATATTCTTCTTTGTGTCTACCATATTTCTGCTGACAATGTCATCTGACCCATTTGAAACCATTGTTTTTTTCTTTTGTTGTTTTGAGTCATTTGAAGATGCCTTAAAGCTTGACTGATGTAACTGAAATGAAAGTTATGACAATAATGAACTAAACCAGTCCCTTGTACCTCTGTGACCATCCAGATCCAGCAGTGGGGTCCGTTTGATTTGCTGATTGGTGGAAGCCCTTGTAACGACCTCTCCATCGTCAACCCCATCAGAAAAGGCCTCTATGGTATGTAATTGTGTTGTATGTGGGCCAACAACAAAGACATTGATTGTCCACAATTCCGATTTGATTAATCACCATCTTAAAATGCCAAACAGTCACTAATTCCATCTTAAAAGGTTATTTGGACAAAATGAGCAGTTTGGACACTTGGAGCGTGGTAACAAAACATTTGTCCTTATTATTTGACTCAAATGACTGTTCAGGTGATGAAATTAGATAACTCAAAGGAAATAATCTTTAGTTGCAGATCTAATTAATTATAAACAGATTAGATCACAATAAATATATGTCTGACCTCTTCTGGCTTTTGCAATGCTTTGATCATATTGATCACTTTTAGTGTTTAGACTATAGTCTATAGTATAGACTTGTATTAATGAATGAGAGGGTGGTGGCTGCTCTTCTTTGCTGTAAGTCATTCTTCTCACCTGCAGAGGGCACTGGTAGGCTGTTCTTTGAGTTCTACCGCATCCTTCAGCTGCTGAAGCCCAAAGAGGAAGACCCCAGGCCATTCTTCTGGCTGTTTGAGAACGTGGTCTTCATGAACACACATGACAAAGTCAACATCTGTCGCTTCCTTGAGGTTTGCCACTTTCCGCTTCTGCAATTCTGGTGGATCCTTTTATCTTCAGTGTTCTTCTCTTCTTACTCTACATAACATATATTATGTTATACTACATTAGTACATTTTACCACATATTTTATACCCCATAGTATATTCTGTTCATATGTTTTTATTTTATTATATTTCTATTATATGTCTAAATGCAAACACTAAGTTTAATTACTTTACCATATTCTGGTGTGCACTGTTATTGTTGCTGGTATCACATTACTCTTACATGTACTATACTTTGCCATCTTTGCCACCACACCACTATGACACTTCACTTAAGATATTGCATTTAATTGATTAATTAGTTCTTGTTAGATCTTCTTCTCTACTTGTCTCTTTCCCTTTTTCCCTTTCCCTTTTCTCTTACATTTTCCTCTCTTTTCCTTCCTTCCTATTTTCCTCATCCCTCTTCCATCCTCATTGCACAGTTGTTTTTCCATAACTGGCATTGTGTAAACTCATTCTTTGACAGTGTAACCCGGTCCTGGTGGACGCAGTCAAAGTTAGCCCTGCACACAGAGCTCGTTACTTCTGGGGAAACATCCCAGGGATGAGCAGGTAAGACCTTCAGTCAATCAAGAATTAAGGGTTAAAAGAATCTAAATGAATGTTCTATATATATTACTGTGCAAAAGTTTTGCAGGTGTGAAACAAATGCTGTAAAATAAGAATGCTTTCAAATATATTAATTGTTTATTAATTTACATAATGATACGTGAGCGAACAAAAGAAAAATTTAAATCAAATCAATGTTTGGTGTGACCACCCTTTGCTTTCAAACCAGCATCAATTTTTATAGGTACACTTGCACAAAATCAGGGATTTTGTAGGATTATAGTCAGGTGTACGATCAACCAATTATACCAAACAGGTGCTAATCATCAATTTCACATGTAGGTTGAAACACAGTCATTAACTGAAACAGAAACAGCTGTGTAGGAGGCTTCAAACTGGCTGAGGAACAGCCAAACTCTGCTACCAAGGTGGGACTGTGGAAGACAGATTCATGTCACAGGTCATATACCATGGAAAGATTGAGCACAGCAACGAAACATAAGGCAGTTCTACTGCATCAGCATGGTCTCTCCCAGACAAAGATTTCAAAGCAGACTGGGGTTTCAAGATTTGCTGTTCAATCATTTTTGAAGAAGCACAAAGAACCAGGCAATGTTGAGGATTGTAGATTCAGGCCAAAGAAACATGTCGGAACTGGCAGAAACCAGTGGGACCCAGGTACACCCATCTACTGTCTGGAGAAGTCTGACCACAAGTGGTCTTCATGCAACAATTGCAGCCAAAAACCAACATGGAAACAAGGCCAAGCAACTCAACTATGCACGAAAACATAGGAACTGGGGTGCAGAAAAATGGCAGCAGGTTCTCTGGACTGAGGGGTCAGAATTTGAAATATTTGGCTGTAGCAGAAGGCAGTTTATTCACTGACGGGCTGGAGAGCGGTACAGGCAGAGTGTCTGCAGGCAACAGTGAAGCATAGTGGAGGTTCCACTGTATTTCTGGAAATGGAGTTGGAGATTTGGTCTGGATTAATGGTGTCCTCAGTGCTGAGAAATAAAGGCAGATACTTATCCATTATGCAATATCATCAGGGAGGCCTATGATTGGGCCCCAAATTTATTCTGCAGCAGGACAATGACCCCAAACATACAGCCAATGTCATTCAGAACTATCTTCAGTATAAAGAAGAACAAGAAGTCCTGGAAGTGATGGTGTGGCCCCACAGAGCCCTGATCTCAACATCACGCAGTCTGTCTGGGATTACATGAAGAGACAGATGGATTTGAGGAAACCTACATCCACAGGAGATCTGTGGTTAGTTCTCCCAGATGAACAACCTACCAGCTGAGTTCCTTCAAAAACTGTATGCAGAATTGATGCTGTTTTGAAGGCAAATGGAGGTCACACAAAATATTGATTTGATTTAGATTTCTCTTCTGTTCATTCACTGCATTTTGTTAATTGATGAAAATAAACTATTAACGCTTTCATCATTGAAAACATTCTTAGTTTACAGCATTTTTTCACACCTGCCTAAAACTTTTGCACAGAACTGTATATTACTATAATAACAATAATATATTAATTAGGGGTGGTGAAAAAAATCCAGAATCTGGGCATTCTAGACACTTATTGTTGTTTAGTATAACTTTAGTATAACGGAAAAAACTCAAAATGTGGACGTTTATTTGCAAGTGTAGACATTTGTTTTCTGTTAAAACAAGTAACTCTGAAGTTACAACTGCACTACACAGAGTTTGAGCTTTGTGCTCAATAAAAGAGAAGATAGGTAATTCAGCAACTGACTTTTTTTTTTAATGGTGCAATAACTTTGTGGTGTATTTTGGGTTACTGCTGTCACATGGAAAATTGATAATCGGTAATCGAGAATTGTTAATAATCGAAAATCGACTGGCAAACGAATCGGAACCTCAATAATCGTAATCGTAATTGAATCGAATCTGGAAATCGGACAGATTAACCACCCCTAATATTAATGTCCTGTAGCAGTAGAAGTATCTGTATAAATAATATTTTTATCCTTCACTTTTTAACTAGATTTTGTGGTTTGTACACTTCTTGCTTTTATGTGTTGTCTTTTGTCTCTTTTACTTCCCTGTTTCTTCTTTCCTCATGTTGTAAATTACTTTCCAACACCTGTTTTTTAGAAGCGTCATATTCTGTAAATAAAGTTTGTAAGTTTGCTGCTTTTCTGTCTTCAGGCCCATTATAGCCTCCCAGACGGACAAGCTGAATCTCCAGGACTGTTTAGAGATCGGTCGAGAAGCCAGGGTCAGTGACTAAACCTGCTGGTTCAGTTTTATATGTATAACACATATGATTCTGTGTTATCTACAGCCTCTCTACTTTGCATAAGTAATATGTCTTTTTTCAAAACAGTTATTATGAAAATGTTTGTTATGGTGCAAATAATCATTATTTTATTGTTGTTGTTTTATTCAGGTCGCTAAAGTAAGGACAATCACCACCAACCCAAACTCTCTGAAACAGGGCAAACACGACGCTCTGCTGCCTGTCTTCCAGAACGGCAGAGAGGACAACCTCTGGATCACTGAGCTTGAAAAGTAGGCATTGTGATATTTATGTTTAAGTGTGTGTGTGCAGTGGATTCATTCTCTGCTGGTGTGTCTTTGTTGTCCCTGTTGCTACTTAGCACTATTGAATTATTTTAAATTATTGCAGTTTTTACTGTTATGTGTTGACTCTGGTTGGTGAGCTTAGCACTGATCGCTGTTGTTGATCAAAAATGTGTCTACAGTGGATCATTTTGAAGTATTGCAATAATGTATTATCCTACAGTTTAACATGATGTTTTCAAAGGTCTTGTTTTGTCCAACAAATGGTCCAAAACCTGTTGATTGCCAGGAAAGACTCTACTTTGTATACTATACTTTGTACGAAGCTATAACCAGAGACTATTTGTCATTTTTGCTTGAAAATGACTTGAATGATTTATCAGTGATCAAATTGGTTGCTGATGGATTTTCTGTTGATAGAACTAATTCATTGATCTAGTTGCATCTCGAAATTTAACAGACTGAGACATCGACTAACATATATGTGCCTTCTCCCTGATTGTTCACCAGAATCTTTGGTTTCCCCAAACATTATACCGATGTGAGGAACATGAACCGGATGCAGAGGCAGAAGGTGCTGGGAAAGGCCTGGAGTGTGCCGGTCATCCGTCACCTCTTTGCTCCCCTCAAGGACTATTTTGCCTGTGAGGAGTTGCCTCCTTTGACCTCCTCCACCTCCCCAGAGCTACAGTATCTGAGATAGGTTATGTGTTACATACTGTAGTGTGTGAGTGTGTGTTTGGAGGGTACAAGAACTACATGGAACATAAATGGTCTGTACAGTTGACTTACACAAAGCCAGTTCACAGACAGACTTTTGTGGATCACTGCCGCAGAGTTATTTTATCTGCTATGCGCCTGAGTCTCTTGCGTCGTATCAAACATGCAGTTTGTGTGCACAGCAGTCACTTTGGCCAAAATGGGGGATTATGCTCCAGTTTTTGGCACTGCCACTCCTTTCTTCCTTCTCCCAAATGCTCAGTAACTGTTGATGGTGCTACTAACCAGAAACCAGCAACATATATCAGCTCAGAAGACTAAAAAGCCCAGCTGAAAAGCAGTGGCAGGGTTTTAGACCTTCATCTGGTTAATTCTGTGCAAGGAAGTTGTGCAGGAGGAGAGAAGGTCAAAGGTCAAAAATAATGGTGCTATATGTAGATGATGTTACACACAATGCAGTTGATTTCCTGCTGGGCTGTGTGATCAATGACTATTGAAACTATTTGTTTCTATCATTAATGTATAACATGAATTGTGATACATCTTAAGATTTAAGAAGAGATTTTTAACCATTTTTTAAATACATAGATAAAAATAATTTTCACATGGTGGATGATTAAATGAGATACATTCACCACCATCATCATTTTAATCAGTTTTTAACTTTGTCACTTTGTTGTGTTCTCTTAACTCTGTGAAGCAGAAAATAATTGAGTGTAATTTTTTTGTGTTTTTAGGAGGATGCATTGAACTGTATTGATTGTTGTTGCTGAATGTCTTTGTTTACAGGTGTGTTAGTGCACTCCCACTTTTACACTTAACAAAAGTGTGATAGACATGAAGTCCTTTTTGAGTCGTTTTGCTGCTGTGGTGCTAATAATGAAAAGCCAAAGCTGCTTAAGGATCATCTGTCTTACTTCAGAGAGGGCGATGAATATTGTGACATGAAATCGGGCATAAAACCTCAGATTTGATCCCCGTAAAGCTTTTGTGAAGCTTAGCTGTTCACGACACACAGAGCTATTAATGAATGAAGGAATGAAGACAACAACACATTCATGTCTTTTTTTCACAAAGTTGATCATACAGTCTTTTCACGCAGTGGAGAATCCAGTCCACAGTTTATTTTTTTTATTTGTTGTTAAAAGGTCCTGTTACGAGTTTCTTTTCTTTGTCAGGAGAATTCAACTTGGAATGATTCAATGTCAGATGAACAGAATCTTTACTGTTAATTTTTATTGTTATTAACTAACTTTACGGTAATTTTTGTAAACGATTATATTGTTACTTACAAATTAATGAATTGATTCCAAATTTTTATATCATAGTTTTTTTGTTGATAAAGTATTGAAGACCTCTAAGGCACACGGTTGAACTGACTATTCTAAATAATGCAAGCTACTGTGATCTATTCTGACTGATGATTGTATCATGAACATTTTTAGAACTTTTTGTTGGTGTGTTTAGTTGGGCTGTACAGTGTTTTTGCACATTAACACCAGTGGAATGGATATAGAGGTCCAAATGACAGTATTCAGTTTGTAATGTGGAGAAGAAACTGAAGTGTCTGTCCATCTGTACTCCCATGAAATCATCTCTGTACTGTGCCATATATTTTTTTATTGAGTTCATTTTTTAAGAGGACATAGAGTGTTTTTAAATGTTTAAACATAGAATGCTACTCCTAATTTTTATCTGTTGTCATTGCATATTGTATATTTGGCCAAGTGTTTAAATGAAAATATGTGACTGCTGACAAGACCAATAAAAGAAAAGATTTTTTGGCTCTCATAGCTGACACTTATCTGTTGTTGAGGTTTGTAAATTACAAACATAGCCGTAACTATCACTGAGGACATGTCCTCTCAGGATTTTGGAAGCAGCATATCTATAGACTGAGAACAGTAGACATTCGCTCACTAGATTTGAATTTGACTTGTTTTACATGAACTAGTAATAGAATTAAATAATGGGATCAGTTATATTCCTGGTAGTGTAGAGAAGAATTTAAAGCAGCATTTAGACCTTAATGTGTGAAAATGAGATTTACAGAAAATCTGAATGGTTAACTAAATAAATACTAAAAATCCAAATAGTTCATTCAGAGATAAATTTTCAATTATTTAAGATCTGAGTATTTCTAAAATCCTATGCATATAGCCACAATAATAAACCCTAAATTGTGAATTTCCCCACTGTGGGACGAATAAAGGCTTATCTTATCTTATCTTATCTTAAATAACCCTGTCAGTCTCCAGGTTTCCCACATATACACAGGTAGTCCATTGAAAATACTAACAGTTCAAAAAGCCACAATCTAGTGTCCAATTGAAAGATACATATTTTATTATTTAGATTATTTATTTAAAAAAAACAAGTGAAAGAAATTGTCTTTGTTTAGACCACAGAAATCACCTGAAAAGAATTACAATACAGTACAATTGCAGAATATGATTTACATGATTATTCTATGTAATATTAAATTATTCTGGGAATATTATTTACACGCGTGACATTGATAATACTTAAATGAACATGAAATATCTTCCTCTCCCATCAGTTTCCTGTGTTTCTTTTCATCTGTGGAATAAAGTTTTATCGACGTCGTTACGTTTAGGCGTTCCCCATTACGTACTGGTGACATCATCGAATCTGTTCTTCCGCTGCCGGTCGACTGAACGTGAGCTGCCAAGAAGAAGAAGAAGAGAAGAAAAAGCAGAAGTGACAATAACGTCGAGACAATTACAGACGGGCTTTATATGACAGAGAGCCACAGCCAAGAAAAGGAAACCAACTGTGAAAGTCAATCCACTCACGGTAGGTTTAAACGCGCTCAACTCACGGTGGCACTTAACGTTATTTGCCGGCATGTGAAGCGGCGGCCGGTGGAGGCTAACCGCTAAAGCGCTGCTAGCTTAGATGAAGCTAACCGGTGACCAGCAGGAACCACTGAGATGCGTTTGATTCCGGGTAAATCAACCTGGGTGAGGTTTCATATAGAACCCACTTCTAACAACGGCAGTTGAAGCGAACTAAACCTGTGCTTCCAAGCTCCAATACTGGAAGTTTATCGCTTTAACAGTCACAAGCTAACTTAAGCTAACAAGGTAGCTGATGGATTTCAGGGCGGGGAATCGTCTCAGTGTCTGGGAAACAAGCTGGCTCACGTTAGCCCGTGTTTAGCCGGTGAACGACACGAACCAAATCTTGGTCGCCAATATAAGTAAAAAATGTCGACTAATTTAATCACTGGTTACCTGGTATCTTGCTAGTTAACTGCTCATACAGTCTGATGGGTAGCCGTAAAGCTAAGCTAGTTGTTTTGGAAGCTAACCTGAGATGCTGCCAGTTGGCTAACAGCCGCTACCGTTAGCTTTTCAAGTTTCTCAACGGGCCCTGTTGCATTCAGCTAACTGCTATTAGCCCTAATGATAGTAACTCTGAGCAGTCAATAGAGTTCAAAATTATCACAGAAGAGAAGCTTTAAGCAGAATATATGCCAATTTTAAATGAAAAATAAACGATTATTCGTTTTTTTAAACGAGATTAACAGTCGTTTCAGTTTTAGCTAAAGAGTTAATTTTAGTCAATATTGTTAGTACGTTGACGTGAATTGTCATGTTTTCAATCCAGTACATTTCAAAATAAATCGTTCTCTACACCAGACAGCTTTATGTTCATAGACGTCATCTAGACGCCATTAATTTGCCATTAAAATGAGGCAACTGAAGCAAAAACAGTTATTTGTAGTCTGTATTATCTGTTTTAAGAAGATTATTTATATGATAGAATATTTTCACTAACACATGACTGAATTTAGATGTGTAGTCATGTACTGGGTTTAGATTCAGATATATTAGTTTACCAAAACTGAAGTAAAGCTAGGTGCAGGGGGAGATACCTGGCCTGGACTGACCTGCAGATGAGCCCCAGCAGGGAATGTGGATGAGAGTTTCTACTGTAGATACCATATGGAGTCAGTACATACAGTATATGAATGTAATCATTATAGTGCACATTTTTTATATACTTTCTGACTTCTCTAGTCCATAATAGTGCTGCTATCATCCAACAAAATATTACTTTGGTATAGTTTGTAGTAGCTGAAGACAAATTTGTTATAATTTGTAATTGTGCTCACTTTAAAGTACTGATTTTAATAGCAATGTGTTTGGGTGTGCCTCCAGTGTTCTTTGATTGATGCCAGCCAGAGCAACTCTTTTTCAGCGATGAGTGTCTAACTTCAGGCAAATCCAAAATCAGTTGTTCAGACTGTTTTTCTCCATGTATCATGAGTACAATATATCTAAATGCCTTGTGTATTATTTATTTATTTTTAATAAGGCATAAATGATTTCTCAAGTGATAGCTCGCATTGTTTAGCATGTGTCTGTGCATTTGGCAGTTCCTATTATTTACAGACCATTCAGTTGTGAAAAATGCCTCATAATAATGGTACAGCATCGAGGCTGCAAATGAACTCTCAGCCAGCAGCTCTGTGCTGGTATGTTTCAGCTGTGACCGGTTAGTTTGTCTGCTCTGCCAGCCTCTCTGACAGATAAACCTGTCGTGATAAAAGTTTTTCACTTTTATCACTTGTCCTCTCCTCTGTGTCAGCAGGTGACCAATAATGGCTGTGAACGTGTACTCAACCTCAGTGACCAGTGACAACTTGAGTCGTCACGACATGTTGGTCTGGATCAATGAGTCTCTACAGATGAACCTCACCAAGATAGAAATGTTGTGTTCAGGTAAGAAATTAGTCAGTTTCAAAATCTTTTTCTTATTATGGGAAGACCACATATGGTTCTTTAACAGACTGTTGTCAGACCTCCTGAAACAGTTCCAGGATGTGTGTATTCATTGGGAAACAGCAGTGTCAGCATGCATGATATTTTGCATGATTGTGTGACTTCACACTGTCTGGACTAGATGAGAGATTTCCTGATACAATACATCAGCTGCCTTGCCCCTTTATTGACCATTATGGTAAGTAGATACAATATTTGAGGCTGACGTCTTTGATGGTAACAGGCTGCCAGGACCTCAGCCTGTAATTGCTGCCCTTTTAAAAAGTGAATAATAATAATATCTTTATTTCTACAGCACCTTTCAAAACTATGTTACAAGGTGCTTTATAGAATAAGATATAATAATTTAAATAATTACAGCAAACACTATCAGTTAAGAAAAAGCCATCAGCTAATATCTTACTCCTGTGTTTCACACCCATCTGCCTGTGGATGCATGTGTTGTACTTCTGCAAATTGTCTCTGACTTTCTTTTCTTTTCTGACTGAAATTTTTTTATATGTAATTGAAAGGCGTGTCAGAACAGCTCATGCTGGCACAACTTTTGATCATCCCAGGTGGACAGATATGTTACTCAACTGGAATTTCATCAACGGTTTAAAAATTCATGGCCAAATATGATATTCATATTTTGTCCATTTACCTGCATTGAAATAACCATCTTCAGTCTGGATCTTCTGTATTTTGGAGACACTGAGTGATGCATTTATATAATACATTTATTTCCAAATATAAATTGAGCTACTTTGTTATTCTCTGATGATCCATCAGATACATCCAGGTGCATCTTTGTATGATGACCACTCCACTGAAAATTAAGCCACACGTTTCAAGCATACCACTACTTAAGATAACCTTTTTTCAATGCTCCCACTCCATGCTAAGGTTGTTCATGCTCCGCCCAGGTTCCACCCCTCACCTAAACCAAACACGCTTTTTCCAGTCACCGAGAATGCGTCTGACATGAATGATCTCCCGTTGTGTGCTACATGTGTCATAAGGCAACTTTCCAGACCGCATTTTCCAGACATTGTTCAGACCTGGGGATATGAGGTGACGACTTCTGTCTGTAGTCACCACTCTGTAGTCCTGCTCAGTTTCCACCCACAGCACTACCTGATTGGTTACAGGTTACTGGTAATAACACATAACACTTAAGGCAACTGTATTACAGATGGACGAAGAGACTGGAACTGCTCTGGTGAGTGAACAGAGCTGAGGGATTAAGAAACACTTCTCATGAAAGTAAAAAGAGATTGTCTGACCAAGGAGTCAGCCCTAATAATGTGATGGTTTTGCAAGTGTGTCATCCCATTCTGTTACTCTCTTTCTACATATTGTAACATGTAGTTCTTGTTTTTAGGCATTCGCTGATTTTGGACATGCAGCATACACTCAGTCCTCGGTTCGCCTATATGACATTAGAGGACTTAGAATGTCTTTTTTTTGTCTAGGTGCTGCCTACTGCCAGTTCATGGACATGCTGTTTCCCAACTCCGTGCCTCTGAAGAAAGTTAAATTTGGTGCTAAGCTGGAGCATGAATACATCCATAACTTCAAACTTCTGCAGGTTGCCTTCAAAAAGATGGGTGTCGACAAAGTAAGTACCAACACACACCAGCTGCACACGTCAGCTTCACCTTACCTGGGGCACCTGACATTCATGCAGAAAGTCAAGTTTACATAAAGGCCGTCTCAGATGCAAAATGAATTCTGAACTATGCACATGTGCCTGTAAGATGTAACCCACTGCATGTGTCATTGAAAGACGCCATTTATTTACAAATATTATGTTGTCCATGTCACTCTCTGTGACTGCCTGAGGCTGCATTTTCTGGTGCGACGTAACAATAAAAACCTTCCAGTGGTTGACTGATGAAATGATTTTAATGTGGAGCACTGCAGGAATGGTTTGGATGTCCTCAAAAGCAGCAGACGGTTTATAGCCATCATCAGTAACACTGCAAATGGGTGAACATTTATCATGTTGCCCGATCATATCATAATGAGAGCACTTGGTCTAGATTACTTAGAAACCCTCCCACTCTTTCCTGTGGTGGAGAAACGATGCAACTCTATTTATTTTTATACTCTCTCATACACTGTCAGTATAAACAATAATCATCTATACGGTGACCAGTGGTGTGTAAACTGCATAAAGTAGAGTATTTGATTGCTCATTATGTGATTAGATTTTAGAATTTGCTAATTTTGACTAATGGATTAATCTTAAATATAAAAATAGCTGTTAATTGCAGCCCTCAGCTAGACCCTTTATAAGGTCTTGATGTTGTTGAAAGGTCAACACAGATAATAAAGGGCAGGGCAGATCCAGCTTAGTCAACATTTGTTTTCAGACAGAACACGTAGCAGCTTGCAGGACTATTGACAAAACTGCCATAATTTATTCATGGCTTAACTTCCTTCCTGCCATTCCCTTTTTTTAAGTCATTAGTGGAGATCTGTGCTGAACTGTTTGAAATGCCTGCACAGTGTTCCATTTCTGAGATCGGTGTAACACATACTTGAACATGTAGAGCACATCAGTGTTGCTGTTCAGGGCTATAATCCCTGGCTTTGTGCCTGCGTTGTGAACTTTGCCCTTGTTCCTGCTTTGTGTAGTGTGTATTGTCCAATGATGTCAGCGTCCTCCATTGCTGAGTAATAGGGTTTACGGCTGAGCCTTTCACACTGGCTTCTTTTTTGTTTTACTGCCACTTTTGTTCTCACTGTGGCTTCAATTCTGTGTTTAATATATGTCAGTTTTTAACTGTTTCCCCTTCCTAGTCTCAAAGCATTATTGTGGATATAAAAGTATTTTTTTTGTAGTACCTAATAATGTTTTTACCATAACTGAAATTTGAAATATTAAATATTAAGTGAGTAATCATCTCTATATGCATGAAAACAAGTTCACCATATCAACTTAAAATATCAATGTTGTATTTACGACCTTTTACTGCTACCCCCAAGTGGCATCAATTATGCAAGTTTATTTATAAAGAGTTTTACTTTACAAGATATTCAAAAGGTATAATTTAGGTGTCCATATCAAAGAAACTGTATTGATATCCTAATGGCAGTGGCACAAACTGACCATTCATTTTCATCACTGATGCAGACTGAGAACTGAAATCTCAGGTAACCTGAAGCTACCAGTGAAGACCCCTCTAAACATCCTGGTCTCCACTCTCTTCGTCTCTCTTCTTGCTTGCAGATCATTCCAGTAGACAAACTGGTGAAGGGGAAGTTCCAGGACAACTTTGAGTTTGTCCAGTGGTTTAAGAAGTTCTTTGATGCCAACTACGATGGGAAGGAGTACGACCCAGTGGAGGCAAGACAGGGCCAGGATGCCATGGCAACACCCAACTCTGCCACGTCAGCTCTCAACAAACCTCCTAAAAAAGCCCTCAGTCAAGGTCCGAGCTCTGGTTGGTCTAACGGTTTGAAATTGAAATTGATTGATGAACAGGGTGGGCAAAGTTTTTCTCTTGTTAATAACCTCATCTTCCTTGTCTCTTCAGCTCCTCAGAGGCCACCTGTTGCTAAGGTTGCACCAAAGTTTGCAAACGTCAGCGCAAGGAAGCCGGGGATGGGAGGAGGCGATGAAGAGAGGGCGGAACTCCTGAATGAGGTCAGCACACCACCATGAACATTTTTGTATGCTCTGCAAAAAAAAAAACAATATTGAAATGTGCTTGTGTCATGAAAGAAAAACAAACCTTCATGTTTTTTTTTGGCCCTTTCTCCAGATGGAGATCCTGAAATCTACCATTCAGGACATGGAGAAGGAGAGAGACTTTTATTTTGGTAAGCTGCGGAACATTGAGCTGATTTGCCAGGAGAAGGAAGGCGAGGGCGACCCCACGCTGCAGAGGATCATAGACATCCTCTACGCCACAGACGTGAGTTCATCTGTTATTATGAAACTGTATTTCACAGGTAGATGAAGTTTAGAGATGCTGTAATTCCTCCTGACGACCAGTGATTGATTTTTAAGATAGAGAGGGTGAATGAAAATAATGTCTTCACTGAGTAATAGACAGACACAAACACCTGCTGCCCCAAATACTCACTAGAGACCAAATGTGGATTCATCCGCTGCTGAAAATAGTCCCCAACAAATTTCCTCCAGTTTGGGTAGCAATTGATGAATAACTACAGTGAGCAGCTGTTGTAGAAAAATACCGAGGCTTTATTAAAAATGAAACTATATATTTGTTCCAGTCTTGAACAAATTGTGGTTGGGGTCGAGGGGTCTTTTCCTGTGGTTGATTGACTTGACAAAATTATAAAACATCACCAGCCTTATTCTTGAAAATATCCTCTGCAAACCAGTATGTTATATGATCTGTTCGGCGTCCAGCACCAGATTAAAGCCCATTTGCTCTGCTGTTAACAACTGCTGATGCCATTATAAATTCCTGCAGAGGAATGGCATGCAGCTCGCTCACTGAGGCTCAAAGCTTTCAGTGGTACTTCTTCTGCACAACAACATGGAAAGTTCCTGTTAGATATACATGTTAAGTGTGACATTTTTATCAAATATGTGGATAAGTATTACACAAAATACTGTTTAAAAAAATATATGTAAAAGTTGATAGATACTACATAGTGTAAATGAACTGTTCCATTAATGGCTGTTTGTAGTGTTGGTACTGTGGAAATTGATTTGTCTTTAGTGAGTCTGCCAACAGCAAAGAAATCTGATTGATCTGAGAACCCAGCCTGAGTGTTGCTGAGAGGTGTTTTTATTTATTTTTTTATTTAATGTCGTCACAATGATACACAAACCAAATTAAGTCCCTTTAACAACATTGTCAATATAGAAACAGTCTGTGGTGTATTAAGGTTGTAACTTGTGTGTGTGGAATAGCCAGTTTCTCTACAGTGTGTCTGGTGCTGTTCATTCATATCTACCGCTCTCTGTCTCTTTGTGTCTCCAGGAGGGTTTCGTGATACCGGATGCTGAGGAGCAGGAGGAGTTTTAATATTCAAGACTGCAAGCAACTTTTCACTTAGATGCCGTGGTCTCCAAACACACCTCGAGATCCTTCCTCAAGGCAAGACGGCCAGTTTGGTTTTATATCCAGCACCAAACTTGATCTCGACCTGTGGCCCACCCCCCTCCCTCCTCGCCTCTCCTGAACCCAAACCCCAACCTGCCGGACTTCTTCCTGTAGCCATCAGCCGCCGTACAGCTCAGCTCCTTCTTTCCTCAAACCTCTTTAACCAATAATCAACAAAGCCTCGGTCACTGCCTCTTCTTCCTACACACCTGTCAGTCTGCGAGAGTCCCAGCCCCCTCCTCACCCTCACCTGTAACCCCACCCCTCCCAAAACCAGATCAAGCAGTACATATCTGGTTTTTATAATGGACTTGTGTGAAAAACACGGTGATGTTCCCTCTGTGTGTGTGTATGTGTGTGTGGTTGTGTGTGTTTAAAAATCAATTTGAAACAAATCAAACGTGAAGAACCTCCTCTGAAGACCTGGCTGTCAGTTCACTGGTCACTTTGTCCCAAACTAACCCTGATTTGGTTGTTTTTGTTTGAGGGCAACGCCGCCAGTTTGTGCCTCTCCTATTGACACTGAATTTTAATTATTTGGAGGAAGATGCCTATTGAGGAAAAGAAAAAATAACACCCACTGCCGACTAAACTTATGCACCATCACAAATCTAATGTCTGTTTAGTGTTTTTGCCTGCTGTTCCCAATTTTAGTCATGCTAACTATAAATTGTGTTTTTGAAATGGTCAAAATTGAACCTGCAGGCTTTCAGAAGTACTGCTGTCATCATCGTCCAGTCAGATGTAGCTGATATATTTTGAAGCAGACTGAACGTAGTAAGAAGCAGCCTGTGTCTGCACATGTTGACAGTGAAGGGCTCGGGGTTTAGTCTGGGACAAGGCAACACTCTGGTCTTCTCTTGGCCTTTTGTCCCCTTGTGACTAATCGTCTCCACCGAGGACACCATCCTGATTTTGTCCTGTTCAGCTTCAGAAGAGCTTTTGTAAATGAATGCTACTGTTTTACCACACTGTCCCCCCTCACTCCATTTTATTTCTTTTTGTTGTTGTTGTTGTCTGGTTTTCTCTTTTAAAACCTCTTTGGGCACCTGTCAGTCATGCTCTCAACTTTATACATTTGTTTTCTATTTAGGTTGAGGTTTTCTCACACTCACTGAACGATCACTCTGTTGGAACGATTTTACTTGTGTGCAGAAACTTGTTTGTTCAGCCACAACAATACAGAAAAGGGGTTACGGATATCAAAATCAGCAGATTAGTCGTCTCTTTGCTCTCATCACCCACAAGCTCCCACGTGACCCTGGTGTTCACATGTTAGACTTCCTAAATGTGCAATTTTTAATTCCAGGAAAAGTAGCTCACTCTTGATGTGAGATGTGATCAGGAAGCAAACTTTTAGTAAAAAAACATTTAGAAACCACATCATAAACAGTGATTGTTGTGTACGTTTCGTCTTCTGAGGCATCTCTTTTAAGGCACATGCACTGTTGTATACCAGTGGCCCTTAATCAGCCCCCAGCCAGAACAAATAGTCCCTGCAGGGCAATGGGAGATCCAGACCAGCCACGTTCCAAACACTGTGAGCTCTGACCGTGGCTGATGGTGTGATCACTACATGTAGCCGACCACAGCTCAGACGATCATCTGCCGTCTGCCTGGCTGAGCCGTCAAAGTGGCTCGTGTGCTCCTGTCAGGCGGATCGATGAATCCTCTGCTCTGATTAATGATGTTGGATTCTGTTTTTCCTGAAGCTGTTTAAAAAGTATTGGATCAATGAGTTGATGAAGGCTGATTCCTTTTTGTGAATGCAAGACGGGTGTCTTCCCCCCTCCCATTCCTATTTCCACACCCTGACTGACCAATTCTATTACTAATGTATATTGTGGATCTAATTTGAGACCAGTTTTTCCACTGTACTTTGTAAAAATGTCATTTTGGCATATTTGTACCTAATTTGAAACAACAGAGGAGTGTTGATTCCACACAAACCCTGTTAACAGCAACATGTTGTTATTGGAATTCATAACTTTATCAATGGCCTTACTCATAAACTTTTTTTCATAAGCAAACATTTTTCATAACTTTTTTTTAAATTTTACTTTAATGTAAGTCTCTGCTGTTTTTGGGGCAAATGTTTGTACTGTTAGTCATTTTTTATGTGTTCTGAAAATAAACAACGTCGGAGGTATTTGGACAAAAGCTCAGATGTGTCAGGGTGCAGCAGACCACCTGTCTTCCATCAGATGCCCACGAAGCAAACAAAATGCTATATTTATGCTGTTTCACTGTAGTTGAATTGAATTCAATGATTTTTGGAGAATTATTTGTTTTGTCTTGCCACCTGTTAAATGAAAATGTAAGTTTTCTCTGCAGTGATATAAATGTAGACTCGGCTGCAGAAGCTATATTGTGTAGAATTAAAAGATCAATTGGCTGCAGATTTGAGCGTTTTCCTCTTTGGACAAACGGATCAGCTGATAGACCAGCTGCCCATCAGTGATTCAGACACGCAGATATTTACTATTTAAGTGTTGTAGCCACATGATTTGATAGTTGGCAGAGCTCACACGCCTTCAACAAACACTGCCATGAGGAGAAGGGTTGAATGTTGCACAAAATCAGAGGGTGCCTGGGTGTTAAGTTTTTGTATTTCTGGTAGTTGCCTTCAATGAGACCACATCTAAAAGAAATACGTTTCTACTTTGACCTTCAGAAATAATCCCCAAATCTTACTTTCTTCCAGAATGTATGCTTTTCTTTTCTTTTTTTTTTTCACTCGACTTGATCTGAACTGAGGAGTTTCATTGTAAGCACAGTCATCCTTGTATAGTGTGGTGATGTGCAAGTGCAGGAACAGATTTTTTGTTTTGTCTCTGTACTCCTTCAGCACACTGGATTTCAAATCAAACCCTGAATATGAGGTTGACGTTCTGACTGACCTTCAACTTTAATTTGAGAGTTGGGTGAGCACTGGGACTTGTAGTCCGTTTTACTCAGTCAACCAGTTTTTGGACAATGCAGAAGGAAAACGATCAACCAGGGAGTTTTGTCCAAGTCAGTCACCTCTTTATCATGTGTTTCAATCGCTGCAGGCAAACCCCTCTGAAAATAGCACCAAGTGAATCTGACTGTAGTGAAGGTCTGATAGAGCATCTCTCTCTGCTGATGTCTGACGGTTCAGAGGCTCATTGACTCAAAAGGGTTTGACCAAATCTCAACTGACTGTTTAGGTTCATTTGTTGAGCATTTTGTGGCTTGAAACTGGAGCAGTTTAGGAAAGGGCTCATTTCCTCTGATCACCTAAAGTGGATGTAACCTTTCTTCTACGATTCTACGATATATTATTTAACTTGAAATCCAGTGTGTTGAAGCACAGATGCAACACAACAAAAACTGTTATTGAAGATGACGTGTTTCCTAAACTGCTGCTTCTTACTGTCAGGATTATCTTTGGTCCCATTCAAGTTTGTGTGAAGAACATTTACTGGAACTAAAACCTATTGTGGAGAGAAAAACAGTTCAAATTAAGGTCTTTCAATGAGTCGAGCTTCCCAACAGGCCTGTGACTAACACTGTCATCATCGATTAATCTGCTGTTTTCTTGAGTAATAGACTGATTTTATCTTTAAATTGTCAGATAGTTCAAAAATAGTTTCAAAACAGATCCTCAGATTTTAGAAGTTGGAACCAACAATATTTGTGTTGACATTAAATCAAATGATTCATCAGTGATTAGAACAACTGCCAATTCATTTTCTGTCCAATTATTTGACAAAGTGTTTCAGCTCTGCTTCCCAAATACAGCAAATACACTGAACCTCAACCAAAGCAAAGCCATTAGTTGAAATATCCAGGG
This sequence comes from Centropyge bicolor, assembly GCA_037975185.1. Taxonomy (NCBI): domain Eukaryota; kingdom Metazoa; phylum Chordata; class Actinopteri; family Pomacanthidae; genus Centropyge; species Centropyge bicolor. The sequence goes on along the minus strand of JBBMOC010000011.1, from coordinate 2,601,252 downwards.
TCCATACAAACCAGTTTTCCAAGGAGATCCTGCTAGTAAGACAGTTAATTTGCGTGAAACCCATTCATGTCTGTTTAGGTGGGTTAATGCCAAGACAAATTGTTACACACTGAGGACGTACACTCTGAATACTTCCCCTCTCTCTGTGTACTGCGAGTCTTCAGGAAAACTTGAGACTGTGGACAGAACAGTAGCTTTTGGCATTTTCAGCAGTTCTGACAAGTGGGTGTCGTTGAGCCTTAGTGAAGAAGTGCTTTTTTGTTATGCAATGTTAAAGGGGAGCAACCGTCCCCCTTTACATAGTGGCCTCTGTACTGAACCCAGTGCCAATGTAACCTCCTCCCTCCACGAACTCCCTCACAGTCTGTTACAGTAATTAACTTCAGTTGCTTGTCAAGTGTGATTTGTAACATGATGAGATTCATTCCTTTCATTACGTCTGGAGAGGTTTTGACAATCGCCTGCTTTTTGCAGCTTCAGGCTCTTTTCCTGACAAGTCGCTGCGAGTATTTCAAGTTGTGTGTCGACTCCCGTCTGGTTTAATGATAGTAGTACAATGTGTTAGTGTAAGTGTTACCAAGAAGGACTTTGCATGATGTTTGATATTTAACTTTGCTTTCAAGATTTTTAGGTTTTTCAGTCACACACAGCTGAAGGAGTTGTTCAGACATTTTGGCCACTCTGGGGATCCGTCACTCTTAACTCTTATGAAAAGACATACAACCCTGATTCTAAAAAAAAGTTGGGACACTGTGTTAAACATAAACAGAACTTGTTCAACATGTTCAGAAACATGTTGCTGCCATCAAATTCAGACTAAGTAGATCTTTACAAAAATGAATGAAGTTGTACCATTAACATTAAATATATTGTCTTTGTACTGTTTTCAATTGTATTGATGTCAAAAAGGATTAACAAATGACCACATTCTGTTTTATTAATGCTAAACACAGCGCTTAACCCTACTCTTTTATCAGGCTTGTACATGTAGATCCTCAGTTTGGCTGAAGTCCTGGAGCATCATGCAGGTGTGTGCGTGTGTTTGCTGAAAATGTCTGAGCAGAGTGAAATAATGGCTTTAAAGGTGACGGTGGTGCTTGACCTCTGACCTTTCTCCCTCTCAATCAGTGCCGATAAGCGTGTTCACTGTGGGCCGAGTGCCACCTGAGTTTCTCCTCTGTCTCCTGTTTCTGCTGGACTTTGATGTGTTTGTTATACTCTGGTAAACTTGATTTTCTTCAATCCAGTTTGGTACAGACAATAAAACAGTATTTCCACGTCAACGCCGGCCTGCTTGTTGATTTTGAATGAATCTCTGAGTTCATCTTATGTGTACATCAGCAGCGTGACCGTCATTTACATATTGTCCAAACTCCCAGTAGATATGAAATTCATGTTCCTCTATGAATGAGACTTTAGTCTACAGTCATGCCAGTGGCTCTGAGAGGCTTAACTTAGACACAGTGGTGCTTTTGAGCTAAAGGCTAATGTCAACATGATTACAATTACCATGCTAACATGCTGCTGCAGGTAAAATGTTGCCATGGTCACCATCTGAATTCAGTATGTTTGCAAATGTTTTACCAGAATTTGGTCATAAAAACAAAGTATTACATCCTGACAGGAAAATGAATGTCTGTACAGAATTTGACAGTAATCCATCCAATAGAACACATTTCACTCAAATGTCAACCTCATGGTGGCACCAGACAAAAAGTCAGAGGATCAACAAAAATAACAAAATCTACTCATTTTTCAGTTTTGTGTTTGAGATGACACTGTACATACGAAACATGCAGCAGAGGAACAACAGATGAATGTTCAACAGAAAACAAAGCAGTCCTTGTGAAACATGTGATCCTTCAGGCCTGTGGTTGACCTTTGACCTTCAGCAGTCCAGACCTGTGACATCACAAAAGGCCGGAGGGTTTCGACAGTTTCCCTCCATTTAAACAGATACTGTACACAGCCAGTGGTGGAGGAAGTACTGTACTAATGTAAGAGTACCAATATCATACTGTCATAATAGGCATGTATTTAGAATCCTACATAACAAAAAGTGTCAAAAGTACTTGTTCTGCAGAAAATCTGCCTGACAGTAAATTAGATTGTTAAACCTGATGCATCAATTTTAGAGCAGCAGCAGAAATCACTTTTAAATATTTCTACATATGAAAAGGAAGATGGGAAATTCAAAATTGTCAAAGTAGACAGAAAAAAAGAAAATTAAAAGATTCCAAAACAGCCTTCATCTAAAAAAAAAAGGTAAAGTAAGTAAAATCAGTAAAAACAAAAACTCATAAACCCTAAATTCATAATTGTTCCTTTGATTGTTGTTTAGAATTTTTTTATATGCCATATGTTGGTGGAGACCATAATCTAGACAGAAGAAGCTCTTCAGAGAACAGTTCTCACCATACAATTTGTTATTGGACACAAAGCTATTAATATTTATTTATTTAGAAAATAGAAAAAGTCAGGACTGCAGAGAAAATCACTGGCGCAAACCATGGACTGTATAGCATAGTCAGTAGTCAATAGGAGTCAACCTGACCTCCATTCAGGACTTAAACACATTCAGAGTCAGGAAACAAGAGGACACCTCACTGCATCGCTGTTCACTTTAAAAGTTGAACATTATCGCCACCTGCTGTTTGTCAGACCAAACTGCAACCTTCAAAACGACCACCTCCAAGCTGGATGAGATACATAGATACATAAATGGTTTATTGTCATTATTACAAAAACAAAATAGCATTTAAAAAAACCCCAAACAAATATTGAACTAATCTGAAGCCACTTTTTTCTCTTCTCTTGATGTATAAAAGGCTTTGAGCACACAGAGTCCATGTGTCCAGCTGTTGTCCCACCATCAAGAGGATCCTGCTGCTAACTGTTAATTTTTTACATGGGGGTGTGCCCATGTTTTAATGTTGTTGCTTAATGGAAGAAATTAGCTTTTTCAGTTTAATAAATTCATTTTTCTCCTCTTCTTTAAAATACAATTGCAGTGCAAAATATTGGCCATAGAGGGCAGAGGTTGACAACTGTCGTAGTTTTCCAAAGACATAAATGAATTCAATTTATGTGTCTAAAAAATATTTTACAGACTCAACAGACAGAAACATGTTATTTGGTCCAGTTCCTCAGAAATGAAAAACACCAACATAACTGAGCTCTTTGTATGATAAAACTTCCAATAAACACGTAAATAAGAACAACCAAGTTTTGATAAATGTAAATCTGCTGTAATGAATGTAATCACATTTAATCATCACTTTTCTACAAAATTGAAACAGGCAGCACATAACATGTAATTATTTTACCACACATGAAATAAATAAGTAACATAAATGTAAAAGTAGAAATAGATTATAATAATATAAACATAATAAAATCAAAATGAAAGTACAGTAAAGTAAATAAGTAAATAAATAAATAGTAAATACAGTATCAGAAGTACCTTAAATAAAGGGACATTTCTAAATAATCTATGTTTTTCACTGCTTGAAATGTTTTTAATTTTTAATTTTTCCTTCATAAGAAAACACTTTATCGCTTCTCAAATTTACGACAACCATCAGCACGTCAACACAACGAAGTGAATTCTGAGCTTTGGAGGAGTCCGTGAAGGCGCCGCGCCCTCTGATTGGCTGTTGGTCGAAGCCAAACAGAGTTCAGCGCCACTCGCTCGTCATTGAAAACGATCGAAGAAGAAGAGAAAAGAAGAAGGAGGAGGAGGAGGAGAAGAAGAAAGTGTCACGATAAAGACTGCGGACAGCATGAAACACACTGCTGACTGAGAGGAGCTTTTCATCTCAGATTTAAACACTCATTAAGTCTGTGCAGCGAAAACAGAAGATCCTCGTAGAGAACGCGCATCTCGCTCGTTTTCTTCTTCTGCTCTTGTGAGTTAGCTTTAGCCTGTTAGCTTAGCAAGACGAGCGCTCAGCCGTGTCGCTCCGTGCAGGACTTCCCCACCAGGAGCGAACAAATCCGCTTCGAGCTGCACCAAAACTCACCTGGACAAAACTCCACTGCTGCAGCTGCACGTGTTGGCTCCAAACGCGGCTTTTGCACGCAAAGATTGGAAAGAACGACAACTATAAACCCCCCTGCAAAACAAGGAAGTGTGAATGAACTTTGCTGCTAGCCTGCTAGTTAGCACCTAGCCTGCCCTGCAGCTGCATCGCTTCATTGTGCTGCTTGCTCCTGCAGCTGAAGGGGATCCGTGCAGCTTCTTCGTCCTGAAGTCCTGATATTGATTATCTGTGAAAGCATATTGGCGTATAGTCGATATTTTGATCACTGTCTAACGGATCTAGCCTGGTAGCTGCTCTGCCACAAACATCTTCTATCTACCAAGTTTGAAAAGAGAAACAAACGTTTCAGAGATGATTCCTGACAAAGCGCCGAAGGAGGACGTCTTCCATGGGTCTGAAGACCTGAAGAAGGAGGCTCACATCACCAGCTTTGAGAAATATAAAGAGCTCTACTTAAAATCTATAGAGAATCCTGATGGTAAGTCTCCTTTATCTCAGTCAATCAATCAAGTGTGATCTAGAGGTCTAAAGTGAGGAGTGCACCTGCCACATGCAGTATAAAGGCACCATATCACCCCATGGTACTGTGTGATAGCTGCAAATACAGTACCACAAGGTTGCAATAATCACAAGCGAAAACATCACAGAAATCCTCTAAACGAGTTGTTTCAGTAGTCAAAGGTGTTTGAGTTGTTCAGACAATCACTGAAGGGGCTCTGCAAAATTTTCGAAAGGTCTTGAGGTTTTGTGACATACATCAAGCCATTAATAAATTAAATTGACTTCATTCGATTCTTAAGAAATTTTGTTTTGGATTTTTATTTTTCTTCTCTCAGAGTAAGTAGACTTGTCTCATGCAAAAGGAAAACCTAAAGCCTGTGTAATGCTTTTTCAGTGCTCAAAACATGCAGCACTTTGTTCTTTAGAAAATCTCTTCTTTCTTTCTTTCTTTCTTTTTTTTTTTTTTTACCAAACTAACTTTTCTGTAGACAGAATTCTTAGATGCAGAACTGTGGCCTGGTTAGTCTAAAACAAAGTTAATTCATATAGTGTTTAGTTTGGTATGAAACAACCTGCTCTGAAGGGGTTATTTTAGGTTCACTTGAAATAAGGAAGCACCTCTACTGTGTTCTTTGGGTGGGACTGGCTCTTTCTGTGCAGCTATTGTTAATCAGCTGGCAGTGTAACTAGAGAGGTGATCAGACAAGATTCTCCTGCAGGTGGAAGCTGAGCTGGAGTTTGATAATGATATTCAACACATGCCTGAGAGCTGTATCATGATTGTATCAAGGACCATGTTAATTTTCATAACAATCTTTGAGGTCCATACTACATTATTGAACACATATATCAAAATAAGATAAGATAAACCTTTATTCGTCCCACAGTGGGGAAATTCGCATAACTTCTAATGTGATGGCTTGAATGTCTTCTCTTTGTTAAGGCATCTGATTTTAGATGATGATGCTCCTCAGTCCATCAGTCTTGAGCAGAGCCGAGTCTTTGTAAGACTCAGTTGTAAAAAGAACTCCTCAGAGCAGTAAGTTGTCCCAAACAGAGATGCAGACCTTAGTGCATGTCTCTTCAGGATGAGAATATCCTTAGGATATACATGCAGGGAGGGAGAGGGAGATTGTTGTATTTACCTCTGAACTCGTTTCTTTGCTGCACGCTGGCACATGAGTTAGTTCCACATTAAATAGCATAGCAAATTTTATGACCTAAAAAAAAGTTTTACACATATAGCACATATTTTACACAGCATATTCAGATGTCATAGCAGGATTTCAGAGGGTAAAAATGTAGTTTTACCTCTTGTCAGCACCTGCCACAGCTTAATTCAGTTTCAAATGATTTCACATTTGAAAGCAGAGTCTTGAGAAGCTGACTGGGACCTTGGAGCTTGACGTTCAGCTCCGAGAGAGACTTAGTTACGTTCATCATGAAGGCCAAATCACACAGCCACTTGCTATGACTGAGTTCATCAAAGGTTTTCCCTTCATCTTCATCAGTTATTTGAGACAAACACTTTGACATTTGGTGCACTTTGGAGCAAATTCACTTTGTTCAGCGCTCACAGCTCCGCAGCAGCAACTTAGCACAAATTCTCTGTCTGAGTGAGGTTTCAGCTTCTTGGCTACAAAACCTGCCTGCATAACATTGTTTCTGTCAGAATGCTGTGAAAGCTACATGTTTGGCACCCAAATGCTTTTTTCTTTTATCACAGAAAAAAGTTGCTAGCTGGAGATTTTTTTATTATTATTTATGAGTTGCCTTTTTTGTATTTTCTGAAACCTTCATGGTTCAGATGAAAGTGTCTTGCGAGCTGCAAGTGGCCTGAAGGCCGGATGTTCCCCACCCCTAATGTAGGTGTTATTGTAATTTACAGTAAGTAAGCGATAAAGAGCAAATACTAGTCTAATAAAAGTCTCACAAAAGGAAGTTGGTGATTTTAAGGGGAGGGCAAAGTTGCAGCAAGACGATAATTCTTCCACCTGAGGTTGCACAGACATGTTGTGAAATCATAATGTTGGCAGTTAAATTCAGCATTGGTTTTGTGTCTTTAAAGAAGGGAGTTAATTATTTACAATGCCTTCAAAGTTTATGAGCTCTGCTGGTAATTCAGTGCTTGATCACCTTTTTCACTTACGTCTGAACTTGTTGCAATGACAAAATATATTTGTGATTTTTAGAGCTGCAAAAATTACCATCCATCCATGATCCATTAACTACCACTTGTCCGGGGCCGGGTCGTGGAAGCAGCAGTCTGAGCAAAGAGGCCCAGACTTCCCTTGCCCCAGACACCACAAAAATTACTGATAGATAAATTGACTGTCAAGTTAATGGGCAGCTGTTTTGGTGACCTGCTCATCTTTTAAGGCGTTTTTCTGAATTCTCTGGATTTGCTTCTTTTCTCTGTTTTAAATAAACAACTTTGTGTGGATTTGGTCAAAACAGGACATGAGTCCCTCGAATAATCAATTAATTGAGAAAATACATTCCAAATCATTCTCACTCCTGGTTCTGATGATTCCTGTTGGGCCTTTGATGTCATTTTTGACAATTTAGATGAAATTATTAACCCCAATGAATCTGTAGTAAAAATTCTGAATTGGTTGTTGTCACACTGTGGTAACTGTAGCAGCTGTCTTGTTTGTGTTGGGATCCCTTCCTTTAAATCTTACAACATAAGATGATTTCCTCTCCTGCTAATTTTCATTCACTAAAAACAAACGCCATGCTTGACTTTCATGCATGATCACTCCAGAGCCCTGTAGTATTTAACAGATGTATCTGAGACGAGTCCTGAAATATTCATTGTTTCATCACAAAGCGTGCCTCTCTAATCCTTTTCCTCCTGTCCTGCAGAGTTCTGGGGTGACATTGCCAAAGATTTCTTCTGGAAGACCAAACACACGGGTCAGTTCCTCGACTACAACTTCGACGTGACCAAAGGAGAAATATTCATCAAGTGTATGGACGGAGCTTCCACCAACATCTGCTACAACCTCCTCGACCGCAACGTCCATGAGAGGAAGCTCGGTGACAAAGTGGCCTTCTACTGGTTAGTATTAGTGTGTGTGTGTGTGTGTGTGTGTGTGTGTGTGTGTGTGTGTGTGTGTGTGTGTGTCTGTGTCTGTGTCTGTGTCTGTGTGTGTCTGTGTCTGTGTGTGTGTCTGTGTCTGTGTCTGTGTGTGTGTGTGTGTGTGTGTGTGTGTGTGTGTGTGTGTGTGTGTGTCAGCTCCAGTCCTGTGGTGAACACACTGGCTGTGTCTTCATTGTGACATAAAGCTCTTGTGGTGGTTAGAGAGTGAGTGTGTGGTTATAAAGCTGTCATTGTGTGTTTTGATGGCTGATCATGTCGGTGCATTAGCTTTTGTTTCACTGAGCTGATTTGGTTGCACAAGTCTACAATTACAATGGTGGCTCTTGCAACAAAATGACAGTATGCGAGTGCTGAAGTTTTCTGTGAAGTGTTTTCTCTGCTTCACCATTCCTTTCCTTTAGTCATCCAGGTAAAAGCCACAGTGAGATTACAATAGTTTTCAGGAGAGACATGGTCAAGAAGGCAGCACAAACCAGTTGTGAAAATAAAATGATTACAAACAGGCCAATGAAGCTACAGAGCAAAGAGATTCATAAGAGATTTACATATGGAGTTTCTGTGTATCTTTGAGGTTTAACAAACATATTTCCTTTGCAAAGCTTTTTTGCCTTATTTTTTCCTGTTCCGTTCCCATCCATGTTGACTTGCCAGCAGCCGTCTTCTTCAGCGCCTGTGCTGGCACATCGAAGTGTTTGTTATCACCACCTGTAGATCAGGTGAACAGTGGCACCAGAGAATCACGTCACCTGCCTCTTGTGTGTGTGCAGAGAGCAAACAAGTAGGGATCCATCCATAAAGCTGTTACTGCACAGCAACACTCAGGCTTCTGATCCAAAGCCTTGTGGGATGATGATAATTTTTGAATATGCTTCATGATGACAGCCTTGCAGATAGTTCATTATTCTTGATCAACTATTTTGCACATGAAGTCATAAAAATATGAATTTTAACTCACTTTAGATTATCATTATCTGAATAATAGAGAAACGTAACTGTATACATTTTAATGTGGATTTGATCATTTGTTTTGTTTGTTTAATGAAAAAGAGCAGCACGGGTTAACACTTCAGGTGTTTAGAACAAAGTCTCTCAGCTGCTCTCATGGCTCCCAGGTCATAGAGACAACCACAGGTCCTTCACATGTCCTTTGACTGTTTTAATTCTATTTAATTCTATTCTGTGGTACTGAGGAATGTAGGCACAACACACACACGCTCATTCACACACAGAGAACACACATGATTAAGATTATATTATAAGATTAAGAAGTAAAAAAAAATTGACAGAAAATTGATCTGTTTTGATAATCAGCTCATGGATCATATTCTTCATATACAATAAATTGAATAATGCAATTTTCGACTGTTGAACAGACATTTTATGACATCTAGCATGCTGCGATGGAAAATAATAGATAGTAATATATTATGCAGGGGAATCCTCAGATTTGTAGTTGTAGAGTTAGACAGCTGCGTTGGGCAAACTTGACGAACAACTTTTTCTTAGTTACTTTCCCATTTATGGTGTTGAAGCCTAAATACGTCCACACACTGATTCTCAGGTGCTCTGGTGTCATCATTGTCTGCTCAGGACGGCTTTGCTCCTGAGTGTCATAGCAAACATTAACACTAGCTACTAGCTCAGATAGGTCAATAGGTCATACAACAGATCAAGCTGGATCACAAGGCAACCTATTGCCAATGGTTTGTTTCACTCATAGACTGTAAAGTTCAATTAGAATGGTGCAAATCTGAACTACGTTGGAGTGAATGTTTGGATTTCTTTTCTTTTTTTACCATATCTTTATTGGATTTTTATTACAAAATAATTAACAATATACTCAACATAAAACAAACAATGAGCAACATAGTCCCCCCCAAATAAATAAATGAATAAAAGCAAAAAATAGAAATAAATAAATACATTAAAAAAAAATAATAGTAAAATAAATATATATATGTAATAAAAAATAAATACATAACATACAGCTCGACAAGTCAGCACCATTATCAATATTAATTAGCCTCGTAACATCTGAGAAACTCAGTTAAAGGTGACCATATTTTCACAAAATGCCATCTCCCTCAGCCACATATGTATTGAGGGTATGTCCATTTTCTTCCAGTATAAAGATGAATGTTTGGATTTCTAATAGAAAGTGACAGCACTGATAGTTGCTGCCTGGATTGCTGCTGCTTCAGCGGTTGTTCAAATGATATAAGGAGTTATTTCTGTTCACTGTCCGCATCTGCAGCATCACACTCGTGTTCTTTCCTCCTTTCTCTTCATGAACAAATTCCCGCTCTTCTTTGATATCATCACTGCGTCTCTTTCTCTTGGCCGACTTTCTTTCATCAAAACTCTGCACTTGTTCCTGTTTCTCTGAAAGCTGATTTTTCCGCCCACAGCATCACTTCTATTCATCCTCTTCCTTTCTCTCTTCCCTCTCGTTGCGCTTCTTGCCTCTGGTCACTGATGTGTCCCAGTATGAATGGTGAGGTCACAGTGAGAGTATATAGGGCTTTTTAAAGCAGGGTTACCCAGGGAGAGGATGGACAAAGTGGAAACGTGATTGAGTGCAGCAGAGATACCAGAAAGTGTGTCCCTTACTGTTATAGATACAACTGAGACGACTTTTATCAGCAGGAAATCTCAAAAGTAGCAGTCAGTAGTAAAGTAGCAGTCACTTGATTAATCTCGACAGGCGTTCATGACTGATTATTTTATTACTTTTTCTTCATATCAAAGTTCACACATGCTGAACTCTGCAGGAGTTGATCGAGGCGTGGTCAGTTTGCCTTGTTCCTCATTCAAATTCATGTTGAGCAAAATCCAGTCTGACTGCATTTAACTTGCCAGGTGGTCACATTTGACCCAAAGGTAACGTTTCACAGGTCAGATATCAGGTCAGTATCATGAGGGGGACGAGTCCTTTCTCCACCATTTCTTGCTTTCGTGCTGGTTTATTTTTAGTTTTTAGAGATCTCCTCATTGGTCCCTGACATTTAAACCCACAGTGTTGAAAATGGGCTTGACTGTTGTTTATTTATAGGTGTGTGTGCGTGCACGCATGTGTGGGCGTGTGTGTGTGTGTGCCTGCGCCTGCCACTATCTTAACATTTGCAGACAGGAGAGACGATGACCTTGACTGAAGATTCTAGCATGCAAATGTGTAGCACCAGCATGTGTAATAGACTATAATAGAACATTAATTAGAAGTCAAAATAAAGAATCAGCAAAGCAATATGTATTTATGAAGTAGTTTGGAAGAATTCATAATCTAATCTATACTTTATTGATCCCCTTGAGGAAATACCTTCTTTGCATTTCACCCATTTTATTCATAGTTAACTAAACTATACATACTGGGAGCAGTGGGCTGCCACGGTGCAGCGTCTGAGGAGCAGGTCAGGGGTTAAGGGCATTGCTCAAGGGCCCACAGTGGTGGTGACTGGTGACCGGCTACCCACCGGTTACAAGTTCGCTTTATAAGCAACTTGGCCACCACTACCCTACCACTGTCATGCTGTGGCTACCCACCGGTTAGGCCACCACTGCCCCCAACTTGTTTGTTAGGAAGTGCTTGAATAACCATTTAGTCTATAGAATATAAGAATTGAAAAAAGATCACTTTAGGAGAGAAAATGAATGAATGATTTAATTAGTTTAAAACAGTCCAAAACTCCAATGATTGTTACATATATCACAAAGAAAAGCAGAAAATATTCCAGGAGCTGAAACCAGCCTGTATTTGTTTGGGATTTGTTTAATATGATGATAAATAATGGAGGTTTCATAAGTACAAAGTATTTGAAGAAATCAGAAATGATCACCATAAGGCCAGATTAAAATGTCTTAATCCACTTATTAGAGGTTCCATGTTCTCCATGTTCTTGTCTGACTTCATTTCCATGTTGCCTTTTTCCATTTGTTCTAATTGTGTGTGTGTTAAGTCTTGAATCACTGTGAGAAACGACCTCGTTTGTTCTTATCAGAGCGTCCGTCAGTCTGTCAGTCAGTCGTCTGGTTTGATAGCAGAGAACAGTGAGCCACTGTGTTCACGTGGTTTTTATGGCTTCAGTGGGCAGTAAAGAATGAATAATACTTTGACTGAATTCAAATAAGACGAAAATATCTAACGTGTGGCGGCACAAGCCTCTGAAGCTGTGATGATCTTTCCAGTAAAAGTGTTGGATAGAGTCTTTGAGCTTTAACACTAGAGGGGCCAAATGTGAAGTTTGTCCTGAGGGTGGAGTCAGAAAAGTCCATTTTATTTTCATCTACTTTTAGGTCCCATCTTCCCAGCAGGACATAACAGTCAGATTCTGGTCCGGTGTGGTGTCGGGGTGGACTCAGGTCCAGGTCGGGTCGGGTGGAAAGAACTAGATCATATTGTATGCTCTGTTCTGTGTCCATGTCCATATCAGAAGTGTTTGTTGTTGTTCTGGTGTGAAGTGAGTTTAAATGTCAAATAGTCAGTGTTGAAACAAAAGTGTGTTTGTGGTGGCAACACGACAGAAAGTGCTGCGTTTAAATGTCTGTTTTCAGTGTCCGTTACCAGAGTTCGACGGGTACAACATCCAGGCTCTATCAGCTATTTCATTTCTATATCTGTATCGGTGTATATCGGCAAATAAATAGCAAGAAATGCCAAACTAGTTCTGAAGTAAATCATCGAGTCTTTCAGCAGCAGATATCTGTATCTGCCTCAAAATCAGGTGTTGGTCAGGTTCAAGTTAACACTTTAGGGTTTTGTTTCACTCCTATGTTCTTGTTTACTGAACCCTCAGATATCGGCCTCATGTCTATCGATCACCGAGCTTCAGTCATATCAAAGTTGTGTCCTGCTTCTGCTGCTGCTCAATATTAAACGCTTCCCATTGCCAAACCTTTGGGAGGCTTTTACTGTGAAGCAACTATAGTCAATGCATTATATTTGTACCCACAATAGCACAGTTGGCAGATTTTCAATTGGTGTCTTAACGCACACATTTAGTAACATCTGGTCAGCAGATCAGAGCTTACATGAGAATATTGCAGGGAGGAAGTGGATGTGGATGAAGAGCTGTTCTTACTGTGGTTTGTGTGAATATGTCAAAATCAGTGTCGAAGCGTTGATCTGGATTCAGCTTCTGCCAAACATTAAATCAAATTAACATATGTACAGTTCCCTTTTATGTGAGCATGCTAATACACTGCGATAATACGAGTACTTGAAGTTAATAAAGCACTTTTTCTTCTGCTCTCAGGTTAAAGATGTAAATATAAAAATGATATGAGTCCATTTACCGTCAGTTTGATCTTGCTCAAAGTTTCCCAATCAACTGGATTATAGTGGCTTCTGCATATAAATGTGTGGTTTGAATTCTGGGTGTTGTAGAGCAGTGGTTGTGCAGGTGTCCCTGGGGGGGGGGCTCCAAACGGTTTCACATGAGGCTCAGTGACAGGAAGTGAACAAATATGACATTAGTTCTAAACATGAGATCACACAGAAGAGCCTGAATGTGTGTGATCTGTATCAGGCTATCTGGGCTCAACTCTTATGCGCTTATGTTACTGTCTGCATCATGATCCCATCGGCATCCAGAGGTGAGCATCTCTCCAAGTGTGTCCCCAGTTTCAGACTGTGAAATCTCCTGTTGTAGAGTGAGCTCTGAAATGCATCAACAGAAACATGTAGAGACAACAGCAACAACATGAATACTGGAACAGTCGAACCAGCCGTCTCTACATTTGTCGACTTCTTTTGGCTTGAGACCAGCCCGGTTGCTCATTCATGCCACCATCATGCCACTGTTCTGTATGTAGACTGAGTTGTGAACACAGGCGGCTCAGACGTCGTGTTTAAAATGATTATCGAGGTCAGAGCTTCATCACTGTGTAAGAGATGGTGCGAATGCAACTCCCATCAGCTGTCAAGGCCAAGTGGGTTACAGAGACCTTTCAGCTATGCAAACGCCCCTCCTACACACACACACACACACACACACACACACACACACACACACACACACACACACACACACAGAAGCAGTGTTCTCTGGCTCAAAACGAACCAAACTTCAACAAAAACAAATTGCTCAATATCTCTTACAGCTTTCACTTGAGGTGTGTGTGTGTGTGTGTGTGTCCACGCTCTCCCATAATGCTGTTTTTGTGCAGAAACACACATTAGACCAAATGTGACAAATCTGTAAACTATTTCACTCCACGTTTTTCTTGCTCAGTATGACTAAAGTTGAAGCTTGTTTTTGACAAGTTCCCTCCTTCTTTATTCTGGAGTTGCTTTGCTTTGATTTGTACAGTTTTCAGTTCGTTTACTACTTCTGTCCGTATGTTTTCTTCAGTTAGTTCAGTGCAATAACTCTCTGGGCCACATGTGAAATGTGCCTTCAGTTTCTCCGCATGGGGGGCTGAGGACATTCATATGCAACATCATAAAACTTTTAAAACCAGCAGAGACGATTCAAGACGTGTGGACATTTTTTTTTTATTACAGAATGTTGTTCATGAGGTCTGTTATCATTTGTTCATCTCTAAAGTACGCCATGCTGTGGCTGTAGTGTCTGTGTCCTCTTGATGCATTTAAAGCTTGATTTCTTTCTCCTTTTTTCCTCTAATACTTGCTCTCCTTGTTCTCATTTTCAGTTCATCCCATTCGTGGATTTCCCTCTAAGCACTGTCTTAATGCTCTCTCCTACTCTTTCCTCTCTTTTACTGACTCCTCATCTCTCTCTTGTGGTCAGTCGTCCATCTCCTACCTGATTGCTTCAGCTTTCCCTCAGGTGCACTTAAACTCCGGTTCTTAGGCTGTGTCCCACTTTGACAGTACAAATAACATTTCTAAGCATTCATATGGAAAACGTGGCTTGATAAATAAAAATGCAAATAGAAGAGCAACTCGACAGTGAAGTAAAATCTGAGACCTTGTGGATGGTGATGAAACAGTCCAGGGAGAGCTTGGAAAACTAAAGAAAAACAGGAGTATTATATCTTTGGAACTTAATTTGTGAAGTAAAGTTTGCAGTTTAATTGATGTCCATCAGCATGTTAATGACATCATTTCCTGTTGGCACAAAATAGGAAATGACATTGATTTCTCGAACTAACTTCAAAAAAACATCTACCATGGAATTCGTATATAGGATGTCCTGGATACTGAGTTTGATATGATTAGTCAAATTATCAGATGGTCAGTGACAGAATTGAATTGATTATTGATTTAAGTAATATATCATGAGTCCTGCCTTCTAAAATGTGTGGATTCTTGGCCTTTCTCAAATTGTGATCTTTGTGATGTTTTTTTTAGACTATTAATTGATTGCAAAAACAACTGACTAGTGCTGCAGCTAATGATCATTGTCATAATCAGTTAATCTTTTGATCATTGTCTTGATTAACTGATTGATTGTTTGGTCTAAAATGTCGGAAAATAGTTTCCTAAAATTTCCTAAAATCATTCCTAATTGTTTCCTGAGTGCGATGCATTGATTGATAGATTCTTTGTTTCCACTGCAACTGACATATAATGAATTAATCTTTATGATTAAAGAATAGTTTTATGATTAATAAAGAAGTACTGTGTGAATATATTTTGTAGCACAGATTTGGGGCACAGTGTCGCAGCCTAACTCTCCTGTTTGCCAGTCATGTTGCACTTTGTAGATTCTGATGCTGAGAGACGAGCGAGACGGTGCTCACTTAAGAAAATGGCTGTAATTTAATAATGTGGAGAGACAGAGCTGCCACAACTCATTCATTTCTCTGTCTGCTCGTGTGTGTGTGTGTGTCGCAATACATGACCTTGAATGATGCTTTTCCAAGCATGCAGTTCCTTCAAAGCCCAGGGTGATACTCTGCAGTTGTGAAAATGGGGAAAGTTGAGATGAGTTTCACAACTGAGCTGAAGTTGTACCGGTCAAAAGATGGCTGCAGTAAGAGTTCAGATTTGTTTAACGTTACTTTAATCTCACTGAGAGTAATGTTAAACCTACCATCACATCTCAAGCTTGCGATAAAGGTACAATAATATCTTTTTTTTACAGCTAAATGTGGGTGTGCTGCCTCCATGTTTTCTTAGTTTGGCCCATCTGTTTTGTTGCTGCATCTCTTTAAGTCTCATAGTTAAAACTTTACTTAGTTTATTTTTTTCATAACTCTTTTTATTTATTTTTCTAAACATAATAATAATCACAATCATAAACACAACACAGTGCCCTTTCACAATAAAAAAACGACAGAAGCAAAGCAACTTACTACACAATTTCTCATACCCCTAGATTCTTGACATATGACACAAAAGGCCCCCAAATACCCTCAAATATTTTGTCTGCCCTTCAGCACACAGGTGATCTTTTCCAGCGGGAGGGTAGACAACATCTGTTGCCTCCACTGACCCACCACAGGTCCATGGACCTTCTTCCAGCATAATGAGATACACCTCTTTGCAGTTAACAGGCTTACATCTATAAAAACTTTTTCAGCTTTTGTGTATGTGGGATTCTCTGGGTATAACCCAAACATAAACAGTCTTTGGTCAAAGGCAAATTTCTTAGAAATTATTTTTTCCATTTCACTTCTTATTGTCTCCCAGAACTGTACAATTTTTCTACAGTACCACATACAATGAACCAGTGTTCCTCTGCATTCAGTACATTTTGGACACAAGCCAGGAAAATTTCCGTCATAGCGACTGAGATCTACTGGTGTTACGTAAATTAATCTGAGACTTATATTAATAGATCTGGTGTGTGTCAGGCTACATCTCTCCAGTCTTCCTCTGATAATTCTAATGACAAATCTTCATTCCAAGCTTTAAGTCTACCATATGAATCTTCAGACATTTTCGACATCATGACATTATAAATATTACTTAGTTTATTTGATTGAAAATGGAATCCAGTCCATCACAGTTTTGTCAAAGTGGTTAATTTCAATCTCAGGGAATCTCATTTTCGGTGTGAAAGAAGATGATCAGTGAATGTTTTGTCATAGTTTTTGTTGATGAACTGAACACTGGTTGGCTCGGGACCTCTGGAGTCTCTGGACAGTTGGTGATCCAGACATGAGACGAGTGTGTGAATGTGTGTTTTAATCATCTTGTTGTTGTTTATTTCTCTCTATTTGCTAAGGAACCAGGAGTAGTTCTGAAGATATAATGTGTGTCTCTCTGTTTTGCTGTGTATTTTAGGGAAGGCAACGAGCCTGGAGATGAGTTGACGGTGACCTACAGAGAGCTGCTGCAGAGGGTCTGCCAGTTTGCCAACGTCCTCAAGGCTCAGGGTAAGTTAAAACCACCTGATCTAGAGTTGCCATTGTTTCAGTCAATATGTCATGAAGATTCATCTTCCTAACAAGCGAGCACCAATCAGGTCCCATCTGCCTCCCTGCTTTGTTGTTGTTGTTTCATGCATCATACTCTTCGTCTTTCTGTCCGTCCTCTTCTGCAGGTGTGAAGAAGGGCGACCGTGTGTCCATCTACATGCCCATGGTGGTGGAGCTGGTCGTAGCTATGTTGGCTTGTGTTCGCATCGGAGCTGTTCACTCCATCGTGGTGAGTTGGAAACACATCAGCGCACACGTGGTGAATTCTGGGTAGTTTGAGGTTGTTGATAGATGTTCGCTGTTTCTAGTTTGCAGGTTTTTCTGCCGAGTCTCTGTGCGAGAGGATCATGGACTCGCAGTGTTCGCTGCTCATCACAGCAGGTGGGTTTCGGATAAAGCAAACAAATGTACATGGCAGTGACTGAGCAGGAAGAGGTTCAGCGTCTTGCTCACCTCAGTAGATCTTGAGGCAGTCAGGGGGCCAGCTGGGCTGAAGTTGAAGCCTCCCGCGAGGTGCTGAGCTGGGACCAGTAATCAAAGTCTTATTAGCTGGATTATAGTCTGGGGATATAAACCTGTTAATCCACTGGGTTAATGGCCTGTAATTGGAGCCCACACCCACACATCTTTCTCATTCATACAAGTCCGGTAAGCGGATCATGCTCAGGGGGGGCCCTTTTATCCTGACTGGCAGCGCACTCCCAGACTTTTATTACGTTGTAAAGTGAGTAACGACAGCATGACGGGTGAAATAGCTTAATTTTACAGTGGGCGTCGTCGAGTTTTACTGTCGTAGATAAAGATTTATAAACTATCTCCATGACTCATGTAACAGCAACATTTGAAGCCCTGCTGTAAAACTTAATAATGAATAATATACATGTATCTAATGTTCTTGCACAGAATGACTGACAGTAAACTGAACAGAGATAAAGTACAATCTATTTTTGCTTTAAGACATATCTTCTCTTTTCACTTATTTTTTTAAATTCCAGAATTTTTTTTTAATGATTTTACTCAAGATTTAAGGTGAGCAGAGAGAAACTTTCTTCCTTCAGCAGTTGAACAAGTCTTCCAGTGTCAAACTTTATCATCCATGACACGTCAAAGAACAAAAAGCAAAATACATCTCGACATGTGCATTGAGATGTCTTTCATGTCGTTCAGGCCGGCTCGTTCTCATTACTTCTTGCCCAAGATTATTACCTTTTTTTCAAAACGTGACCTGATGCTGACAGAATACAAGCAGCACAAAAGGAGTGATGCAACATGACTGCCAGCACAGAGATGGAGGGTTAAGGAATAGGTTGAAGTCCATCTTAATACATAAATGACATGCCAGCTGGCCATGAAGTGAACAAACTCCACAGTCTTCACACGGTGCAAAAGTGCATTCTGAGGCTCGGGTGAAGCTTCTCAGTCAAACGAAATGATTACAGCAACCAAAAGCTCTCCATTATTCTCTAATACCTCTCTGGATTATTTCCAGTCCCGGTAGCTGTTAGCTTGAATGAACAAGTACATTTTTTCTTGCCCAAACTGGTCTGACTGCAGAATGAACTTCACCTCTTCTCTCTCTCTCTCTCTCTCCATCTCTGTCACTGTCTTTGCTCTGTGTCGTTCCTCTCATTCGTTCAGACGGGTTCTATCGAGGAGATAAGCTGATCAACCTGAAGCTCTTAGCTGACGAGGCACTGCAGAAATGCAGAGACAAGTAAGACACACACACACACACACACACACACACACCTCTCAGCAACAACTCCTCTTTCTCTGGCCCATATTAAATTACAGAAGTGAATCCAAAAGTGCTTGCTCTTCTCAGAGTTCCAGCAAGAACATAATGATACACTGACATTAATCAGTAAGAACATTTGCTACTTGTCTAAGCCAGGAATACACAACCAAAAAGCAACACACATATAGCCATGTATTCTTGCTGAGAAGTGAACAATGCAGCCACTCTAATCTGATTGAAACAAAGCTTTGGATTCAACTCTACACATCATGCTGCTGCACAGTGTCTTAGTTTCCCTCCTGCAAACGAAACAGGGTAATCCCCTTAGGATAAAGAGAGATGGATGGTTCTGCAGCAATGTACGAGCAAAACCATTCTGCTTACTGTTTATAAATAATCCTTCACACATTCCAGTATTCCAGTGAAATCATTAGCTGGATAGTAAGAGGAGGAGGTGGAGGAGGGCGAGGGCCAGAAAGTCCACAGAGCATTGAGAAAATGTTACATGCTCACTGGGTATGACATGCTGATGACTGTCATGTCTGTCTCTGCAGAAGCTTCCCAGTACAGAAGTGTATAATGCTGAAGCACTTGTCCAAAGAAGCAGAAGAGTCTCCTCTGGGCTCGCAGTCTCCTCCAGCCAAACGATCCTGCCCTGATCTGCAGGTAAAGCATAAAGTAAAAACCCAGAGTGGGCCATTCCAGACTGAGGTTAAATCATTACTTCCCACGGTCATACTGTGTCATTATATCATGCCGTCTCATCATGGTGCATCTTTTAAGTTAATTTAACTTATTCCTTTAAGTTCACATTCTCCCCAACAACATCTTTGCTTTGCTCCTCCCACGTTTATCAGATAAAATACAGTGGAGTCAGTTTTACTAACATGTGAATGATCCTAATTTGATTGCACCTCACAAACCCCCAAACTCTGAAGGACAAGATAATGAAAACTTCCTGACATGATGTTGGATTATAAATCAGATAGCCTGATGTGCAGATCCTGACTACACATCACTGAAGTTTGCACAACTTCCCCACAACACGCCTCTCTGTGTAGGTTTGCAAAGATGTTAATGTGTATCTCTGCAGAAGCATAATTCCAGCTTGAGTACAGTGTATGAATGAAAGCTTGATCTGTCCTCTTCCTCTGAGCCATAGAGCTCCATTTAAAAACTCATCAATGAGCCTCACTGTTGTTAATTCATCACCATGAGCACACACACTGTAGTTTATCTGTGGGCTGTACTACGAAGCCAGTTTAACCTACTCCGATTTAACTCGGGGTTACCAAGCTAAGTCGGGGTTGAGTTAATCGGTACTACGATGGTGATTAAGATGTTGGTTTGTTGAGTCCGTGATAACTTAAGAGGCGTGTTCAGCAGTGTAGACAGAGTTTCTGTGTGATGAGTCGTGCTCCGTGATTTTCACTGGAATAACTGAGCTGTTCCTCTGTGTTAATGAATGAAGATCTGCTCCTAAAGTTCCTCGGCTATAGACCCACCTGTATGAATGTAAAGCTGCTGTTAACAATAACTTCATAGTAACCGTTGTTTCAGCTGCAACAAGTCAGGATGAAATATGCAAATATTCTATTAAGGTGTGTATTAATGGTCCTGATCATTAACACTGAGGACAGATGTGTTGTATAGCCTACACTTATACACTGTGTGTCCAACAGTGAGTAGACCCAGAAGCCAGCAGAGACACTGAAATCCAGATCTTTCATAGAAACATCATCGGGGTGAACTCCGGTCTCTAAACACCGCCACCCTGCGGACTGAGATGCTTATAATCTGTGTTCCGATATCGACTGGCTCTTCCAAATGTCAAATTATTTTTCTAGACCAATTGTAGCGGAGGGGCGGAGCTTACGCAGTGCAACCTCTTGTTAACCACAAACATAAACTCTGAGCAGTTTAGAGACGCAGCATAAATTGCTGTGACAACACACCGGGAGTAAAACCTGTCCATCTTTGTAGTACAGGTTAATCAGGAAGTTATCCCTGTCACAAAGTTAATCCTGAACTTACCCTGATAAGCCAGTTACCTCGCTTCATAGTACACCCCACTGGACTCAATCCCACAAACACCGTCCTGCTGCCACAAACACTCACTAGAGACCAAATGTGGATTCATCCGCTGCTGAAAATAGTCCCCAACAGATGAACTCTTTCCTCCTGTTTGTTTAATTAAAACAGTGAGCAGTGAGTTTTAAAATTATTGAACCTCAGTCAGGAACTAGAGAGACGGACGAACGCATTGTTGGTTTGGGTCTTTTCATGGGATTTTATTGACAGTAAGAAAAACAAACAGCCTCATCCATTATATAACATTCAGTTTCTTGTTATGTCAGTTATGTTAATAAGAGATGCCTCTGAATTGTGGTGCAGTAGGTTTTTAAGCTGCTGTGTCCACCCTCTGTGGATCTTTGTCTGTGAACCTGGCCTCATGTCTACATTAGTTTTCTGATTCAAATCAGGCTCAGTGTGGCAGCATGAGGTGACGTTGTAAACCCTGTTCCATTTTCCTTGCATTCTTTAGTTTTGGTTTTTGAAATAACCACTCTCCCTCATTAAACTCTCCTTCCTCCTCCTCCTCCTCCTCTTCCTTTCTCCTCTCCCGTCCAGCAGGAGAAACAGACAGGGAGAGTAAAGAAAACACGTCCTGTTCCACAGGTATTTTCATAACCTCCTCCCTCCACTAAACCCCCATAACACCTTTTGTTTTTGCTTTTTAAAGGGGAGATTCACTCACAAACTGAATTTTCATATTACTGCTGTCGGGTAAAAAGAATAAAGAGTTAATTTTTTAGGGCGATTTTATTTGTTGTCTTAATTCCACTTGAAATGTAAGATAATATATCCGTCAAAATAATATTTCAAAATCAGTTATTGCTGATTAATTGTTTTTACCCATCAACAGCAGTTTGTTATTCCTGTGATTTCTGAACGTGAACATTTCACTTAAATTTTGCGATGACTGTATTTACGTTGAGATCTGCTGACACTATGAGACGATGTGAAAATTAAGATGCTAAACATGATTTTATGTTTAGTATGGCAGCTTTAAAAAAAAAAAAAAAAAAAAAAGACCTTTCGGATTGACTGATTTGTGAAGTTTTATGCTGCAGTCTGCATCAACATTTAGACAAATGGAAGGAAAACGAATTGTAACTG
Organism: Centropyge bicolor; assembly: GCA_037975185.1. Lineage (NCBI taxonomy): Eukaryota > Metazoa > Chordata > Actinopteri > Pomacanthidae > Centropyge > Centropyge bicolor. The sequence goes on along the minus strand of JBBMOC010000011.1, from coordinate 2,579,360 downwards.
CAGAAACTGTACAAAAGAATTGCACCATAAAATCTGGGCAAGCGTTACTGTTTCTCAAACGTTTGCTGTCTGAATTCACTGGAATAAAATGCAAATTCTCTGTAGGTGTGGAATTTGGATTAACACTGTTTTTCTCTTTATGTATCTGTTGTAAACACACTGTTCTGTTCTGGCAGAGTTGAGCACCTTTTAGATCTTGCACATGGCCCAGAATGAGCTGCTGTCTCTGAAGGGTTTTTTCTTTCTTATGTACCTGCTGTAACACTTTACCTCTTTAGCCCTTTACCTCCACACCAGTGGTCAGGAAGAATCAGAGTCTGCTGTTGTGGCTCACTAGGATTTCATTCTTACACTTGCTTACTGCAACATTTATCAGTCATGGAACATCATGATAATTCATTTGGAGTCATGTTTGTGTCACCTGATGACTCTTTAAGCTCTGTGTTTGGCCTCGACCAACTCCTCATTTCTGCATACATTTGCCATATTATGATACATGATATTGATTTTACATGGATCTCACTCCATCACATGGGTTACATGGTAACTTCACACTTTAGTACAGAAACTGTTTCATCTTTTAAAAGCTTTCATTTCCTCTTAGTGCAGATACAAACAGAGCCATGATTCTTCCCCTGTAACTTAGTGTTCTATGGATACAGACTTTGCCTCAGGGACCCGAGGTAGAGCCTTGTGTTTTCTCTTATCAGCGGCCGCATTGCTCTGAACTGTACTTTTGGCGGTCTCATATCTAGAAACCCTAACATCTTATCTGGCTGTGTCAGTGTGACATTCATGCAGTGATCAGTCCTCCTCCTCACCTGTCACAGCCTCCAGACTGTGCTGATGTTTCCTCGTTTACGTTTCAGCTTATCACCCTTCGCTTTATACTCTGTTGAAGTAATTGTATAGAAACATCTGAACATGTGGGAATGACTTTGGTCTTAACTCAAAACACAAGGCCCTGCCGACACAATGCTTCCTCTTTAACCAAGAACACGGCATTATGGGAGATGTATGATGTCGGCTCTGGGTTGACTTACTGTTTGAAAGAAGCTCTGATTGCTTGTTTTGGCACATTAAGGCAAATTCACCACTCGGAGACAAACTGAAACTCTTTTAGAAAGATTTAGTGGAGGGATGATTTCTTATATGACTGCATAACTTTCAGCCTAAGTTTCACATGTTTCTTTACACATGTGTCTAAATACAAGAGATAAACCCCTGTAAATTTGACCTCATGGTTTTGTCTCATTGTATATCAAACAGTGAGTGGCCCAGCTGTGATTGAGGGAAAAGGTTCCATCTAAACTAACATGTTTGTAACTTCTAACAACTTGTTGCTGCTTTTTTCACTCAGATCCACACTTTTCACATGTGTTTCTCTTGTTTGCCACCTCTCAGAGCTAGTTTGCCAGGCATGTTTGTCAAACTAACTTTCTTTCACTTTTTTGTTCTAGATTGTAGAGACATTTGTTGTTTGAGTGTTTAGCGACTGACTGATGTGGATTTTACTGATGAAACTGAGCAAATTCTTGTTTTCACTTGTTCTTCACTGTCTGTTTGTGTCAATGCATGTTTGTTTGCATGTCGGTGTCTCTTTTGTGTGTGTGTGTGTGTGTGTGTGTGTGTGTGTGGTGTGTGGTGTGTGGTGTGTGGTGTGTGGTGTGTGTGTTCGATCCCAGGTCCCGTGGAACCCCGACGTGGACCTGTGTTGGCACACTCTGATGCGTGGAGCCTCAGACGAGTGTGAACCAGAGTGGTGTGAGTCTGAAGATCCTCTCTTCATCCTCTACACCAGCGGCTCAACTGGCAAACCAAAGGTAGACACACACACAGATGTGCATCCTTCCAAAGCAGTGAACCATCTGAGTCGACTGCTAAACAGACAGACAGACAGAGTACTTTATTAATCCCTTTGGGAGGTTCCCTCCGGGAAATTGGCATCTCCATCATTTCTCATATATTGCACTGTTTAAATATAGAATACAAAGTATAAAATAGAAAATAAAAATATATAAAATCTAAAAATGGACACAATAAATTAGGCAGTAGAGGTAGCAGGAAGTTGAATCAACATAACATACATTTACATGTATAATATAATAATATAATAGTGTAATGTGATGCATACTACACTCTACTACATATAATAGTAATAGCAGTAATATGCTACTAGTTAGTTATCATAATATAATACTAAAATAATAATACACAGCTACATACATACATACATAATAAACAGCTACTTTCTTGAATACAAAGTGTATATTCATGTATATGTAACATCCAGGAGCTCATTTTCATAACTTGGTGGAGACTCTGGAGAAAAGGCACTTCAAACTTTCTGTTCAGGTGCTTTTCATCCAAATGTGTCCTGTTGTGCCTGGAACTACTTGTCACTATTATTTGCACATAAAAAGATACTGTAAAAAGCAATAAGTCAATTTTGTATGTGAACAGTCTTTGGAAAATGTCTGTAGCATTGATTCCAATTTATTGTAATGATTTGGTTATTTCTTGGAATATTAGTAAAGATGAATCTTAGCAGCCTCTCTTACCTCGTTAAGCTCTGGATTATGGTGTGTATAGTTTTAAAATGCCAATCAGTTGAATTGTAAGTATGTTTTAGTGAGGACCAGAACTGGCAGGTATTTTCACCTCCACCAATAAAGGTTGGATGTCTGTTTTTTTTTAAATTATTATTATTCCTGTTTTTACCAACTGTGATCTGAAAAGCAGGACTTTGTCTTTGCTCACTCTTTTCTCACCTCGTCTCCTCTTCTTCACCTCTGCTGACCCGCCGCTCGTCTGCAGGGGGTTCTTCACACAGTCAGCGGCTACATGCTCTACACTGCCACCACCTTCAAGCTGGTGTTCGACTACCAGCCCGACGACATCTACTGGTGCACAGCGGACATCGGTTGGATCACCGGACACTCCTACATCACCTACGGCCCGCTGGCCAACGGAGCCACCAGCGTCCTGGTGAGTGCAGGCCGAGGGCTGGTGGGATTACTCAACTTCCTGTTTTTACAACTTGGCCGATGTTGCCTCTATTGTGGCTGAGTGCAGATGGTGTCTGATTTTATCTGTAATGAATAAAGAATAGTGGCCAATGTAGTCATTTAAATACATCCTGTAATTTAGATTTATATTTAGATTCTTGTGTCTGTATAGAACACTGAATCGAATCCATTTGATATGTAGCTGGTCACTGCAGCTTCTGCCCTTTGTGAAAATGATCAGTGTGTATGCATCCTTTTTTTCTATGCATAGGTCTTTTTTCTCTGCCTGTTTCATAGTGCGTTTGCTGAATCGATGGATTATCAGCTTTATGTTCTTTGACTGGATCCTTCAAAAGAACAAGACTTTACAAATATTCAGAGACATGAATAAAAAAGAAGTTGATATAATATCAGACTGCCAACTGAAATCATCTGAGCACAAATTCTCAATTTCCCCTGATGTTCTGTTACCTTCTGTAAGTAATGTTCAATAATGTCCTATTTCTACTATAGATGTTGCAAACTTAAGTAATACTGTCAACTTAATAGAATACTGCTTATCTCGACAATTGATGCATTTGGCTGCCAAATTTTAATTTGACAGATGATGGTGAACAGTTAACTGACGATCATGAGAAATTTAGCCGAGCAAGCTCTGTCAGTGTCTCTGCTCACTAGAGGGAAGGAGACTTAGAACAACCAGGCCTAATTGGAAAATGGGAGCCTGAACTGAAATGTTGTACCTCTGCTTTGACTGGATAAACCTGCTCACTCAGTGCAGCCTGAAACACTGCCAGCGACATTGTTGATCCTCTGACATGAAAACTAACATTAAAGGAAACACCTTTACATTTTCTTAGTGGGTGGAGTGAGGAAAAAGTAACAATAGACACAGAAATGACTTTATTAAAATATTTTGCTGTGAAGTAGCCTTTAGTTAGAGATAGTTCAATAAAGGTGACGTGAGTATGAGTGAAATTGTTCTTTGCTCCTAAACAGGAGCTGCTGCCCTCTGATCTGTCCTCAGCTCATAAACCTTCTCATTTTACAGCTTCAGCTGACGGGCAGTCATTACGATGAGTCACTGTTACAGTTTATTACCCAAACATGAGCTGACATTTATTGATAAAGCCTCATTTAGGTGAAGTCATAATGACAAATTTCATCGGTCAACAGCAGCGAGACTAACCCAGAGATCTAATCTGTCTAAATCTCAACCAAAACAAAAAAGGTTAGAAAGTGATGTTTTACGTAACAGAAAACACAACAGTAGTTTTATAGTATGTAAAAGTTACATGAAAACTCGAGCTGGAACAAGAGTCAGTTATTGATTAGTCGACTGACATTTTCCTGATCTGGTTGCAGCTCCTTCAATGTGCATGTTTAATGCTTTGAATTTCTATGATTGTAATTTAAATGTCTTTGGTCGTGCCTGTGTCGTTAGACTAGATGTTTGAAACCAAAATGTCTAAAACCAAATGACTGTTGAGCGCAGCCTTGCTTTGGACTGATATGAAATATTACTATGATGTGTGTGTTTCAGTTCGAGGGCCTGCCTACCTACCCAGACGTAGGCCGTATGTGGGAGATTGTAGACAAATATCACGTGACCAAGTTCTACACGGCTCCGACCGCCATCAGGCTGCTGATGAAGTACGGCAGCGAGCCGGTACAGAAGTGAGTCGTTTCTGACGTCCAGTGATGCTGGTTATTACTGTTTTTCTATGTTCAATGATTCAAAAGCCGAGGTAGTTCTTAGACTGAGAAAAGACTTAGACTTAGACTTTTTTTATTGTCATTACACAATATACACAGCAGTGCAAGTTGGGTAACGAAATTCCGATGCAATGGCTTCCAACAAAGAGTCAGCAACAATAGTGTCAGTCGGTGGAGTATAAAAATATGAAAAAGAGATATAAATATATACTATATATAAATACGGTGCTATGAGCTATGTATGGACATATGTAAATGAACAAGAGTTATATACAGGTTATTGCACAGAGCAAGTAGCAGCAAGTTGAATTATTGCACTAAGTATTGACTGTAAAAGTGAATATAGATATCTAGCATAAATATACAGAAAATAAATATACAGAAAATATTGCACATAACAGAAACAGTTGAGAAATGGTGAGTGAGTAAGTTGAGATTGTAGGTTTAATTTAAATACTGAAATGAAGAAGTAAAACCCCACAGGAAAGTGATGTTGTACATCTGATGGGTTGGTGCAGCTTTAACGGTTGGTGCCACTGAATGAACTTCCTCTCGTCTCTCTGCAGGTATAAGCGAGAGTCTCTGAAGGTTTTGGGGACGGTGGGAGAGCCCATCAACCCCGAGGCCTGGCAGTGGTACTACACTGTGGTGGGAGAGAAGAGATGTCCTGTTGTGGACACCTTCTGGCAGACAGAAACTGTGAGTTATTGTTGGTACAGATATCAACTTCCAGTGGTCTGAACATTCACGTATAGAAGTAATAGAAATTGAATTCAATTCCCTGCAGTTTAGACATTTATTTTATCCTCCATTAGCTGTTTGTACCGACATACCTCACTGCTGCACCAGTGGTTGCAGACTGTTGGCTGTGCTGCCCCCTGCTGGACAGACAGTTTACTTACACCATGTGGAATCCACACAACATTTCTAACTGAATGTGTTCTGGCCTTTCAGGGTGGACACGTGTTGACTCCTCTACCTGCAGCCACACCCATGAAACCCGGATCTGCTGTGAGTAAATACAACACGCACTTTTAGTTCTTTATCTTCAGCAAAAATTCTTTTATCATAGAATTCATACACGGGGCAGTTTGAAGATGCTTTAGGGACGTTTAAACTTCTTAGAGACTGAGTGAAAGAAAGTGTGAACAAACATACAAATATGGAGCTTAAAAAATAAATGTATGGTCTTTTTCTGTCCTCCAGACGTTCCCGTTCTTCGGAGTGGTGCCGGCCATCTTGAATGAGTCAGGAGAGGAGCTGGAGGGGCCGAGTGAAGGATACCTGGTTAGGATGATTATCATGATGTCATGATGATGTCATTAACATAGTGTCTTGAAATGATCAGGATCAAAAAATTTTTGGACCCGTCATGCGTGTTTTTTTTTTTTTATGTTTTCTACTTGCTGTGCCTTCAAACAGGTGTTCAAGCAGCCGTGGCCCGGTGTGATGAGGACGGTGTACGGAAACCATCAGAGGTTTGAAACCACCTACTTCAAGAAGTTCCCTGGATACTACGTGACAGGAGACGGTGAGAGACCAGATCTGTTGTGATAAAACATGCATGGCCTCAGTGGAATACAGGAGAATTTTTGGGGACGGTTCTTCTGTTTTTGTTTTGTTCATTCCTTTTTTTTTCTTAATTTCCTATTTTCTCATACTATCAATTATTCGCTTTTCTTATATTACCTTTATTTCTTTATTATATTTATGTATGTATCTTTATCTTTTATTAATTTTCCCTTTATACATGTTGAAGTGTGAAAAAACTCTTGGCAACAAACCATGTGTGCTCTGTGCAACTTTTTGAATCTGCAGGTTGCCGTCGAGACAAGGATGGCTATTATTGGATAACAGGGAGAATAGACGACATGCTGAATGTCTCAGGTGAGACTGACTGCTGAGCTCATCTGATTTAAGATAAGCCTTTACTCGTCCCACAGTGGGGAATTTCACAAATGAGGATCAAACCTGTGAATTGGTGTGTGTGTGAAGTCGGGTATCTGTTTCTAAGCATTTAACAGAAGTAATGTATTTAAAAGTATCCTAATAATTATTCAACCATTTGTCCCTGCATGATGTATTTGAAATCATATGTAATACAGAACATGCATGAAATGAGTTGAAGGACAGAAACTAGTCAACCAGGAACGTCAAATCCCTGAAGGTTTTCTCTAGGGTTGACCCGATCCGATCATGTGATCGGAAATCTGGGCCAATCATGTGACTGCAGACCCGATCAGCACTCTGACATTATGTCCCGATCAGGTATCGGATAAATAATATATATATACATATGTATATTTATTATTATTTTTAATCATATTTACAATATATGGGCTATTAGTGATTACAAATAAATGAGAATCAAATAGTATTTATTAACTAACGTTTACAGTCCGGGTCTGTGTCTCTGACAGATGCCACTGAACAGAGCATGCGTGGCAGACGGCAGCACGCAGCAGTTTGTTTCGAATTGGATAGGGACTCGGTATCAGGACTCAAAGTCAAATGACTCGGACTTTGGGGCAAAAAAACGTGATCGGGACATCCCTAGTTTTCTCCATGTTGAACCAAAAAGATGAACTCTCTCCTCTTGTTTTCCTGCTGAAATGAATTCTCACAATGATCATGTAGGAGGATTTACATTAAGCACCTCCCTTCCAACTCTTTGTCCCTGCAGGTCACTTACTGAGTACAGCGGAGGTAGAGTCCGCTCTCGTTGAGCACGAGGCCGTCGCCGAGGCTGCTGTGGTGGGCAGACCTCATCCTGTCAAAGGAGAAAGCCTCTACTGCTTCGTCACGCTCACTGACGGAGTGACGTACAACCGCACGCTGGAGGCAGAGCTCAAGAGACAAGGTTGGTGGACACGGCTTTTGAGTACCAGCCTGATACCTGTCTGAGGAAAAGAAAGAAGGACGAGACAACAGCCAACCCTAAATCTGATCCTATTGCACAGATAGAAATGGAAACATGAAATATATAAAGAAAAGTGCTTCAATTAAGGTTTTCCAAACAATTTTTTTGTAGTTGTGCCTGAGAGATTTCCTTTAAACATTTCAATTTCTGTAATCTATAATGAACCCTGGACCTTTTCTGTGACACTTCATGGAAGTCAGAGTCTGATCTGACTGATTGTTGGTTTTCACAGTACGGGAGAAGATCGGCGCCATCGCAACACCAGACTACATCCAGGAGGCTCCAGGACTCCCCAAGACCCGATCTGGTAAAGTCCCCAAACTGAAAAAGGAAAAAATTCAAGATTTTCAGATTTAATTTCAACTGTGCTTGTGGAGGAGGGGTTTTTAGGCCAGTAATAATATATTGCAACAAAGTCCTAGTTTTGTTTCTGTTTAAGGGATCAGTTCTTCCACTTGCCCCTGGTGCTATTTATTAAATGATGTGTTAAGTTATGTGCCCAGGTCTTAGATTTCATCCTACACCTGACACAAAGGAGGTGAAAGCAATTTGGTGTGTGGTGATTGCAGAATTGACAAATGGCATTCAAAAAAATATTTTCTACTCAAGTATGACGGCAAAACAATGAGGCAGAAACACACTGATTATTTTCTTTACTGCTACACTGACTGGCAGGTGAATTCTGAAGTTTCGCCCATCTTAACGACATCTGGTTACAGACACTATCTGCTTGCAGAAGTCAGCAAAATTTAAGCAGTGACTCGACACCAAATACACCTTTTACAGTCAGTAAATTATATGCACAGTCATGTTTAATACCATTTCTTGATCCTGGTGCCTGTCTGCTGTGGTCATCCCAACACAAGCTACTTCCATTTTTCAAACAAAGTAAAGTAACGCTGCCCTCTAGAGGCTGCTTTGTACTCTCTATGGCTGCACTACAAAACAATGAAGGGGGCGGGTCCAAGTTTAAACAGGGTGTTTAGCTGCTTTTTAAAAGCATACAAGCTTTTTTGGCTGGGATGTTAAAATGAGCTTTCACTGCATTCCTCCTTGATTTTTGATGGTCAGCCTAAACAAACACTCCATCATCCTCTGTGTCGTCCACTCGCGGCAGGTAAGATCATGCGACGGGTGCTCCGCAAAATTGCCTGCGACGAGCGAGACCTGGGCGACATCTCCACGCTGGCCGACTCCTCGGTCGTCGAGCAGCTCTTCCAGAACAGATGCTGCACCGCGGTGTGACGGGCCCCCAGGATCCTCTCAGGGAGGCTCTGACTGCTGCCGCACGCCAGCGGCCACAAACACAACCAGGGAAGAGGAGGAGGAGGAGGAGGAGGAGGGATTCCATGAACTCGGTCTTGTCCAATAAACAACCTTTAGCTCCTGATGAGTCTCAGCAGTGTGCAGCAGAGCCTGTATTTAAAACCACCCCACTATCCTTAGATGTAAGAACAAACAGCAGCAGGTTGAGACACAACACGTCTGGTTACTGGTCAATGTTTCAGTCTTTCTGATTTTCCAGCAACAAACAGCCTTGGATTTAATAAGAGCATCAGTCTGTTTGCTTCAATGTTTGTTTGTTTTTTCCTAAAAGTTGTCAGAGTTTAATGAAACACTTCAGTGGTGTGTTTGTGTGTGGGAGAGAGAGAGAGTGTGTGTGAGAGAGAGAGCGAGAAGCCAGAGGTTGTTTGTGTGGAAGACTGTCCTGCAGTGGAACTGTGGAAGAGGGAGAAGAAGGTAACACTTCACCTGGTTTTATGCCAGTGTTTTTGTCATTAACGCACAGAAATACCTGCTACTTACCTGCTCAGTAAAAGTATACACTCAGTACTCGAGCAGTTCTCTTGCACCACAGTGAGCCTCGTGTCAGGATGAGTTTGTACACTGGAATAAGGCTGCTGTGAAGTGCTACCTGTAACTGCTCTGTAGTTCATAGAACCAGTTGTCTCCTCCTCTCGCTTGCTGCCATAGTACTGTTATGTACACTGATGATTAGCTGAATCAGAGAAAACTCAACATTTTTACTAGTTTTAATAAGTCATTTTTAAAACGACATGTATGTCTCTGTCAGTTTTTTTGTTTCTTTTTATTCCGACTGATTTTTTTGAAGATGATATTTGGGTATTTCTGTTTGTGTGTCCGCACGCTTGTATGTTCTTTTTCTGC
>JBBMOC010000011.1:2540384-2555080 GCA_037975185.1 Centropyge bicolor | reverse complement strand
CAGACGTCCTTTCTCTCAGCTCCGTAATGTCAAATGTTCAAGGCCCACGAGCAGAGTGGCTCAAAGGTACAGCTGCCCACTGTTTGTTGATTTTAAACCTCTGCCCAGTGACACCCAGATTTCACATTAACATTCACTCACATTAATCTACATCCACAGCTGTAACGGGAAAAGCAAGTGTACTGTCCAAGCAAGCACCTCAGTGTTTGGGGATCCCTGTCGTGGAACTTTTAAGTACCTGGAGGTGGCTTACAGGTGTCAGTGTAAGTAAAGGAACTGTTTGCTCTGTTGTGTTCCACTGAAAATTGGGCTGTTTTCCCTTCTACTAATCTGTGGGCCTAATGTGCAGTTTAACATGTCACAGTATAATGTTTGTGTTGCTGAATGAGCAATAACACAGAGACATTTCCACATAATGTTACAAACACAAACACTCAAAACTCTGCTTGTAAAATCAGTCAATCCCAAATTTTTATGTTCTGTAAATTCAAAAGCACTCAGTTATTCATCATGTATGCAGCTGCTTTAGAAGCGTCCTGCAGATATAGAACATTTTGTGCCATCTTAAATTATGTGTCTAAAAGGAATATTTTGTCTGTTCTTTTGCAGCTCTGGGTGCGCACTAAAATCACAATATCAATCTGAGGAATCAGAATGAATCAGCGAAATGTCTGTGATTCAGTGCAATGAGAGGAAAAATGTGGAATGGAATCAAGAACTTTCATTTCTACTCCTTATGTAAATCACTCTGAATTGCATCTGCATGTGAAATAAAAATGACACACACAGCAGTAAACTGGCTTTTTTGACTGTCTCGTTTGTCTTTTACCAAGTGGTAAAAATAACTTTATTAAAACTGTGAGGATTCATTTGACATAGCTTTCTGGCAGCCAGTCTCAAACAAAAAATAATAACGTGAACAGTTAACAAATACATCTAGAAACCCCCCACCCAGAGCTTCACTAAACGAAGCCTGGTTACTCTCATCCACATCTGGGAACCGGTCCAGAGAAGCAAAGGAGAACACCTCCATCTAACTGCCCCTCATTGGCACACACACCAGGGAAAAAATGGTGAATTTGACAATGAAAACAAAAACTGCTAAGGTAAAATTCTGCTCAGAACACATTTAGACTCTGTTCGTCTATGCTTAGAAAAATGAGCTTTCAAAGTTTTTGGTTTACAAAAGTCTTAGCTCCATCCGAATGGATTATGGACAGTGTTAAACAAATGGTTGCCCTGCAGTATGAAATGAATATCATGTGCACACAGTCTATAGTTAGGTCTACTTGAGGCACACTAGGCTGGACCACATGAATCAGCTGGTCCTGACCATAGACTGTATAAAATATGGACATAGTGTCCGTGACGTCACCCATCGGTTTCTGAAGAGCAAAAATGAAGCAAATCGTAGTGTGCAGCCATCTTGGTAGCCTACCTCCGGTTACTCCAAATATGGACAAAGAGGTGGAGCGAGGGCGGAGCTGAGGCGGGTCCTATGGGCCAGCTGAATGAACGCTATTGGCTGAAAAAAGCCGCTTTATTCAAAATAATCAAACTAGCTACGGCTAACCAGCTAGGTTAAATGCTAAATATCGTTGCTAGCTGGCTAACCCCACGACGATCTCTTTCCCAAACTCAGTGACTAGAATTAGCCGGGGTGATGCCCTTTAGACCGTCAGTGGCTAGTTGTCAATCAAAGTGGCGCCACTTAGATTGACAGCTGTGAATTGTGCATAATGATGTATTCTGTATATTTTAAACGAACGCCTTATAAAAAAGCCCCCCCCCCAGAGTTGTCATGGAGTAGAATAACAGATTATGAGACTAGAGCCAGGACACAGCTTCCTTACAACTGAAAATAAAACTATTAGATTTCTCCTAGCAAAAGCCCCTTACCTGCCTCACACCACACTGCCCTACCAAGCATTAACCAGGCTGCAGGAGGAGGAGACACTGATTGCCCATCTGGCCTTATACAGGCTGGGAGCTGTCCCTACCTACGGAGGGCGATGTTTCCACTCTGTCAGGCCTCACATATAGCCCCCAGGTTTTTTTCATTGGTGGCCCGACAATGCACATTTAGGAGGAGGCAAAGGAGTTAAAACACACAATTTAGTTCCTAATGGCTCCACAGGGAAAATATTCTTTTCTTTTTAATTAAACTGAAGATATTTTAGTTTAAACACAAAAGGGAAAAATGGTGAACATGTAAAAGGTAATTTCTTATTTCCTTAAATATTTATTGTGTGTTTAGTAGTAGTAGTAGTAATTAGTAATTTTGAGCAATATTGAAGTCTAACTTTAAAGAAAAAGCACGGATTGTGCCTTTATTTTGGTTCCTGTTGTTTCATTGGTTGTTCGTTATGTCAGTTATGGTTATGCGTTGTGATTGGCCAGAGTGAGAGGGGAGGGCGGATGTGATGAGAAGTGCGGAGATGAGGTGCGGAGTAGAGGTGTGTGATACTGCAAGATTTGGTATCGATCCGATACCAAGTAAATACAGGGCCAGTATCGCCGATACCGATACCGATACCGATACCAATACTTTCAATATTTAAGGTTGATGTACCATCACACTGCTGACTCTTGGGATTTTTTTTGTTATAACCCAGGACAGAATTTGGGCAAAGTTTAAAGGCGACTGCAAAATACTTTGTTCATTGCTTCAAAAACAGAAGCAATAGAGCAGTAAGTAAAAAAAATTCCCCGAAACATTGTTATGTATGCATTTTTTTCTTAAAAAAACAAAGCGAAAAAAAGTTATTATATGAGAGCAAATTAAAACAAAATCTTGAGAGTGCTGAGAAACTACAATACAAATATAAAATTAAATTTCCCCCCCTTCAGTGCACTTCTTTTCTGGATTTTTCTCAATTAAAAAAGTGTACAAAACTATCACATCAAAAGAAATGTTGTTTAAAAAAAAAAATCTGCTTCTGTGTGTGTGTGTGTGTGTGTGTGTATGAGAGAGAGAGGGCCCATGATAGTGTGGATAAGTGGTTTGTGATTTGCTAATTTTGAGGAGGAGGTTTTTTTTTTATTCAGGAGAGTTTATTATAGGTCTGATATGTTTTGGTATAGGTGTTTCTTTTAAAGTGAGAGTGTACAGATTATTTGTGTTATTGGCAACAAACCATCAGTAAAACATGGTTCTCTTTAATTTTAAAACAGTTGTCTGAGGTCATTTATTTGAAACTCAAGTACAGTTGAGTTAAAACTTGACTAGTTTTACACTTAATATAGGTAAACCGTTTTGGTATATACCTGATGACGAAATGACCAAAACACCCCATCATTCTCAGCCAAGGTGAGCAAAGGTAACCACTAAGTAGCATAGGGTGCTGGGGTGCTACATATGTAAAGCTGAAATCAGGTTGATAGTTGGGGGCCTTTGTACAACAGCCTTGTTGTGATGCTTGCCTTGGCTGCAAGTCATCCACAGGTAAACCCATCCATTCCTGGCGACTTGGAGCTGTCCTTCTGTGTGAAAACGTCAGAAACACACTAATTGTGGGCTCATATTCCTGTAAAGCAGCAAGATCTGCAGAATTATGGGATGGTAAGGCTGAAACAGCCGATAGTGTTACCTGCTGGTGTGGCCTAGCCTCGGCTTGGGTTAGATTGTCTGGGAGAGGGGTGCCAGGCAGGAAAGCTTGAATTGATTCCATTGACTCTGATGGTTGATACTGGTGAGAGAGTGCATCAGCGTTGCTATTTATGCCACCTGGGCGATACTCAATTGAAAAGTCAAAAGCAGCAAGTTCAGCGGGCCAGCATTGTTCCAAGGAACCCAACTTTGCTGTAGACAGGTGACTCAGAGGATTACTATCAGAATCAGCTTCATTGGTTAGGTATGCGTACACATACAAGGAATTTGACTTTGTTTTCACTTGAACTCTGTACTTACAAATTGTAGACTTTTGGCAGACACAAAGAGTGGACTAACAAGAATAGAATGACATAGGCACTTACCGATACTGTTATGGGCAAATACAATTGCTGGGATAAGTTTTTTATCTATCAAGTAGTAGTATATATAGTCTATATATAGTTAATACGTAAAAAAGAACAATGTGCGTGAGAGAAGAAAGTATTGTCTTAAGGACGGATGTGAAAATCTCCAGGGGTCAACAAATCCATATCGATCCATAAATGCGGAGAGTGCTTGAGACATTTTCATAGGTGGAGTTGATCGTGGGTTGGCCCTGTCTAATGCTGTGTCGAGTACACAGTTCATGTCTCCTCCCATTATCAGTAGGTGAGAGTCTAAATTTGGAATGGAAGTCGGTTCACAACAGCATGGTCTTCCCAGTTGGGAATGTACCCTCATCAGTGACACTAGCCATGGTTCGGTGCCCAGCTGTAAGATTGTCAGGTCAGTCGCAAGAAGGAGGTAAGTAAAGTCATCTATACAGAGACAGCACAATACTGGGCAAAAGAAAACCATACCCTAAAACTCAAAATAAACAATATCAGGCAAAGAGGTTCTTCCCCATCCCTTTCCCCAAATCCCATTCGTCAGGTAAAAGATACATCTTGCAGATGTGCTGGGACACATCATCAGTGATGTGAACCTGGGATCATCGGGTATTTCGGGTCTTTTAACAGTAGACACCTTCGCCCAGGCCCCAGCCTGTGTCCCAGCAGCATTTGTCCACGGTTCTGCTCTCTTGATCCTCGTGGTTTTCTCTGCGGCTTCAGTTGCCTTCCTCTTTGCCTCTCCGGCGATGCCCAGCAGCGTGAACACTTTGTTGAGTGACCGCCCTGCAAATCCTCAGCAGCCCACCTTCAGGGGTTCGCACTGGGTTCTCCAGCCTTGCCTCCTGCTATCTTCCGCCAGCTCCTGGTACTTGGCAGGCTTCCTCTTATTGGCCTCATCCATACGCTCTTCCCAGGGCACTGTGAGCTCCAGAATGATCAACTGCCTGGTGGAGTCTGACATGATGATCATGTCTGGGCGAAGTCGTGATGATGTTATCCTGGCTGGGAACTTAAGCTGTTTGCCAAGGTCCTCTTCCCCAGTTGCCAGTAGGTGGCGGAAGGTGGTTATGTGTCAGTAGTTTGACTCAGTGTTACGGGCCTCCGGTCTGAAGGCCAGCGCAGCAAATAAAGTTTACCTGTAGAAAGCAGGTGAAGAGATGTTGAAATGAGGATGCGGCAGTTGCTCTCTTTCTCCAATTATCCTCTCACATTTATTTAACACACACCAAATGTAAAACAAAAAAACATTTCTAAACAATGAACATCAGGCCCCGATTATGACAACTCATTTGTACTAAACATAATAACAAAATACACATTTCTTTCACTCACTTACAGTAAAAACTAAAAAAAACCACTGACCCACAGTACAAATCAAAATGACTGTCCACCTACGCTTGTGTTAGAAAAATCATGAAGCAACACAGGAACGCCGTTTATTCTTGCAGCAAGGGAACAAGGTTACACACAGAGAGTCTGCAGTGCAAGTGTTGTTCAAGGATACAGGGTATGTGAGAGACTTATATAGTAAAGATAACAAGCTGATCTCATGGTGAAGGGCAAAAACACAATAACTTATCATTTAGAATAGGCTTTAGCAAGTCAGATGATCTTCGAAGAAGAACAGGATGCTCTGTCCTTCTCCTTCGCTCCGGGTCATAACATAAACGAAGGGGTTATAAGTTCATGAACTGTATGAGACGTAAAGGACATGAGTCACAAGATCATGGATGCAAAGGCTGACAATAATCACGAGGTTATAAGGCATGGTTGGTATTGATCACAAGGTTACATAATAATAATCATGAGCATAAAGAATAACAATTTCTCCAACATTTCCCCCCTGTTTATACTTTATGCTGAGTGTACAGAAATCAACAAATTCGATGGAATCAATCGAGAAAGATCTATAGAAGAAAATATCACGGAGTAAATAATAATGTGAGTAATACAGTAATTAGAAATCTCAAACAAATCAGAGTGATTGAAATTGAATAATGCAGTGGCACCACTGGTTACGAATTTGTTCACCTCATATATCACATACAAGTGAGTTCAAAGTACATCTGATACATCCACATACTACATTTCATTCAGATTTTCATAGCATGCTTCATTGGTCATTCGCCTTGTTCTCACAGGGCACAGCATGATCATCAACACTAGAATCCCTCAAAGTTGCAGCATCATAATCTATGTCATCATAATCATCAGTTGGCTCCTCTTGGTACAGCATTGTTCTAGTTATGGCAGCATCAATTAATCTCTGGGCGAGTCCTCGTATACATGGTATGCAGCAACATCCGCAGATCGTAAGGAGGGCTGCTGCACCTGTGAGAGAGACTAGAAGAGAAGTCATTAGTCCATTCCATCTTCCAAAACCATTTCTCTAAGAGGCCAGTGAATGGGTTGTCTATACCTGAATGCTCAGCCAGTTCATGTGAGAGAGCAGTAAGCCCCTCGATAGCCCTAGAGATACTTCCGTCAGGGGCTGTGTTATTAGGAATGTATGTGCAACACAGGTCCCCAAACAATCTACATACACCCCCTTTCTCAGCTAAGATCATATCTAGGGCTATCCTGTTCTGCCACGGCACAAGACTGGTCTTATCCAACTGTTCATGTACGCCATTGAAGGCGTCTCAAGAGTAGTTTGCAAAGCGCTGCTGATTGTAATAAATGAAGTTAATCCAATCCGAATTTTTTTTTATTGTGGCCCACCAGACCAGGAAAGATTCAAACCCTGCGATAATTGGATTTCGGGCCTTAAATTCATCGGGCACCCCACGTGGTACTCCAATTGCATCAATGTATATGTGAGAAGAAGAGTGGAAACGCTGCGTTTTGGTCTTCTGAGCATGCTTGCTACCTGATTCGTTATCTTTGAACCGTTTAAAGGCAGTACATAGAAGGGCATGACCAATTGAACCAGAGCACATTTACCGTTTCAATCGTCAGGCAACAGGGGCCAGAGCATTTTACCTCCACAGAACCACCACACATCAGTACGAGGAACAGACTGATATTTCAACCAGTTGTCCGGAATGTATGTGCCGTCCGCTATCAGTGTGACGTTACACCACGACAGGTCCCCCACATCCTGTCCCCGCCCGCTTGATGCAGGTGTAGTTCCCTGCATAGGGGCTGAAATAAGGCGGTCGAGCTACATCAGTCGGGGGGAACTTGTAGTGCAAGGTAGTACAATGATCAGGAGGGTGCCCTCGTGAGTGAAACATCTCCAGGATGCATAAGAAGCCAGCCTGGTCAGAATTGATGTCGATAGGGAACGGAACTGTGCCCAGTACAGGTCTAGCAGCCGCACATGCCAAACAGTCAGTGTTATATTGTAAATTTTTTTGAGCAGTGTAAAACACCCAATCCAGCCACTCGTTTTTTTTCGGTGTATCCTGTTTCAATAGCAAATGCTCGCTTTAATGCGGTAATATTTTGTTGTGATGATTTCCCTTGGTTTTGCATAGTCTTCCTGGTTAATGGCTGAGCAGTGTCCCCCTTGGTCTTTGGCCAAATGGTAATTAGAATTTGTCCAATCGGGTCTGACCCACTGACATATGCTCCCAGGGCATATAGTCCTGGGTCACCTGGCTGTGGGTCTCTCAGTGTAATCATCAGTGGGTTGTGCATCTGCCCATCAGGTGTGACTGGCAATCTAGTTAGTGTGAGTCTGTGCTTAAGTGGTTTAGCTGCGCCATGTGTCATTTTAGCCTTGTATGGGAGATAACCCCAATCAACCAAATCTGTGGTCCATGCAGCATACTCCCACCCTGAACATGCATTTTCCCCATTCGTGCAGAGATATTCAGTGACATGAGTGTAGGATTCTGCATAACTATCGCAATTGACCACTTGACAAAAATCAAATATCTGAGAAAGTGTCTCGCCTTGTGTGCCGTTAATAGTCAGAAGAGAACGAACATTCTCTGGGGCATGACATTTACTCATCTTTCGCTGGTGCTGGACCGTGTGGCTCCTTTGTTCGATAACCGGTTGCTCTGTTGGGGTGGGATGGCCCGTTGGTGGTATAGTGGTTGCGTTCGGAGGACGTAGGAGTGTGGTGATTTCCTCATACCAGAGAATAGGGAGCACTATAACGAGTGAGAGAAGAAACAACAAACTAACAGTACTTCTGAGGCCACAGAAGCCTGGTTGCCTAAACAGATGCCAGGGCTGTCTCTCCATGATGGCAAAAGAATAGGCTATCAATGATAATAAGATCGTATAGCAATACTTCAATGTAAAGCCAAACTCGTGTCTTTCACCTCACCTGCTGACCCCTAATGTCTCTGAGTGATGTTGATTTCTTCACTGAATCCTGCAACTGGGTGCACCTATTGTCTATCACCCCCTGCGCCAGGAAGCACTCCCATTGATGTCACTCCCTCTCGCATCAGACTCTCACCACAGAGACTGTAGGCTCACAGGTACAGGTTTACTTAGGTTCACCTTCAAGCTCAGCCTTTGACAGTTGATGTGCCTTCTTGCAATGTGAAAGATGAATCCAGGAGCTCCTTTCCTCGATTTTCACGGCCGTCGGCGTGGTAAAAAGGACCTGGAACGATCCATCCCACCGTGGACTGGACCAATTCTTCTTCTTGATGACTTTGATGAACACCCAGTCTCCTGGAACCACGTTCAGCGTAGGTTGTTCTGGCTCCTGTGTTGGAACAGAGTTAGCAGATTGAACACTTTTGTTAGTCAACATCTTACACATGTAGTCGGTTAAGGTCTCCTCTGCTTCTTCATCAGTTCAAGTGAACGGTCTCAACTGTGGAATGACATAAAGTCTTCCAGACATCATTTCAAAAGGTGTAAGCCCTGTGCTTGTTGGAGTTACATGCACATTCAGCATTACCAATGGCAAACAGTAAATCCAATTCTTTCCTATTTCCTCCATGGTTTTCCCCAGTTTCGACTTAATAGTTCCATTAAATCTTTCAACCAATCCTGCTGATTGAGGGTGGTATGCACAATGATTCTTTAATTCGATGTTATGATTCTTAGCCATCAGAGTAATGACGTTGACAAAGTGTGTTCCGTTATCGCTGTAAATTCTTTCCGGAACACCAAATCGCGGAATAATTTCTTTAACCAAAGCTTTTGCAACAGTTAATGCCTCTGGATGTGTAAAAGGGAATGTTTCTACCCACTTTGTGTGCATATCAATGATCACCAAGCAGTATTTCTTCCCTTCACATTTGTTAAGCTCAATAAAATCCATACAAATGTGTTTTAGGGGCCACAGCTTGCATGTCTTTCAAAACCTCGTGGTCTATGTGTGTGTTGTTGTCTATGGTGATAGTGAGTATCTCATTATGAGACTGCGCTGCCTTTTTAGCTTCTTCATCAGCTTTCTGGTTACTTAGAGAAACCGAGTCAGCCAGACGAGTGTGTGCGGCACATTTACATATTGCCAGTTTGCCTGGCAACTGGATAGCATCTGCTGCTACCACAGCCTGTACACACGGCGGCAACGCTCTAGCAACAGGATCTAGCTTAGTGGAATAGAAAGCAATAGGTCTGTTCTTTGTTCCGTGTGTCTGAGTCAAGACAGAGGTCATGAAGCCGTCTCTACAGTCCACAGTCTGCTCAAAAGTTTTAGAGTAGTCAGGCGCCTGCCTGCACTGAAGAGCTGACTAAAAGTTGTTTAATGTCTATAAAAGCCTGTTCTGCTTCACTGGTCCACTGAATTGGGTCTGATGCTGCTAGGGGTGTGTCATAGATTAAAGCTGACAAAGGCGAGGTAATTAATGCATCCTCTGACGTTTAGTTTGAGGCTTTGGTGCCTGTAGGATGGCTGTCTTCCTTTCTTCATCTAAATGCCGTCCTTCTGCAGAGAGGCAATAGCCTAGGTATTTAACAGTTTTTCTGCAGAGCTGTAACTTATTCCTACTGAGTTTGTGACCCTGTTCAGCAAGAAACAACAACAGAGCCTTTGAATCTTCGAGGCAGGCTTGTCTAATAGAAGAGGCCAACAAAATGTCATCAACGCACAACAAGATTTGGCTTCCATGTGGGGGCCAGATTTGCAGACATGATCTGTGAAAATATGGTCGGACTTTCACAATAGCGTTGAGGAATGTGTGTGTAGGTATATCTTTTCATCTTGTAGGTAAATGCGAACCAAAATCGGCTTTCCTCGTGTACTGGAATAGAGAAAAAGGCATTACTGATATCACAAACAGTAAAGTATTCATTATCAGATCTCAAGTCATTCAACAATGTATGTGGGTCCGGCACTGTTGGTGCTCTGGGAACCACAGCCTTATTTACTGCTTGAAGATCTTGTACCATTCTCCATCCAGTAGAGGATGCTGCTTTCTTAACTGGGAACAGTGGTGTGTTACATGGGGAGTCAGGACATTCAACTATGACTCCTGCCTGAAGTAAGTCATGAATAATTGGCTCAATCCCAGCTTCAGCTTCAGGCTTTAATGGATACATGGGGGGGGGTCTCTTTTAACAGTTCTTCCTCCTCGTCTGTCACCACATACACAGATCATGTCCTGCTTTGATTTTGATCATCCAAATGGACGGCGGGTCTAGTGTTTGTCACCCAGTTCAATCTCTTGCTGTATGCTCTCAGAGAAGGGGAATACAATAGCCCATCACTGTTTTCCCCCCAGTCTGTTGCTTCCTCACACTGCACCACAAACGTTCCCACATCATGCCAACGCATCTTTTTTGGTTTTGACAATGAAACATGTGGAGTAGAATGCATTCGATACAATTTCTGCATCTGCGGTGTGAGAATGCATGCTGCTCCACAAAACCCTGACTGGTCAAAATAGAGATTAGTCGAGGTCAGTTTAGCTTGGGATGTTTTGAAAAGCTGTCTCTCATAATCAGGCTTTGTCCCTGATGTATGTTTGTAGTACATGGTGCAGTGCAAGTCGGCTGGCTCCATAAAGTCTGCATGTGGAGATGCATACAGCCTCCCTTTTTCAACAAGTGGAAATGTCACAGAGGTTGGACCTGTGTCAGTAAGATCCAGACTATACCAATATTTTGGTAATTTCACATTTTGCAGGACATATGCGTCCGTGGTGCCAGCTGCACGTTGTGCAACTAACCCCCCGTCACACGGTATCACTGCAATGTTCAGCTTAACCATCAGATCCCTACCCAGGAGATTTGTTGGGCAGACACATGACAGGACGAAATTGGCCTGGGCTCGTTTGTTAGTTACTGGATCAAGCACTGACACTGGTGCAGAGAGAATTTCTTTGTGCAGTTTACCATTTGCAGTTTTCACAAAGATGGAATCTGAGGAATGTTTCAATTGTGGTACATCATCAGGATGCACCACAGAGCGAGAAGCTCCAGAGTCACACAAAAATGTCACCTCAGTCTGTCCAATCAACAAAGCAATCTGTGGCGTTATCTCATGACTCAGCATAATGTCAATGTGTTGCAAGTTTAACACCTCACCTTCTTCCTCTCTTCTCCCACTGCTCTCATGTGTGATTTTATCTGATGTGTGTGTGTTGGACTTGGTCTGACCTTGCTCCAGTCATGCAGTCTTGTCATTGTCAAATCCTCCACTCCGACGCCTGTCTCTTTGCTCCCTACAATCACGCCACCAATGACCATGCCGACCACACGTGTAACAGACATCTCTATCACCGTGTGGTCGACCCCGTCTTCTCCCGCGTCCACCAGCTCCTCCTCTCCGGCCTCCACGTTGCTCTTGAAAAGACACAGTCTTGCTATCTTCATTAGTTATCACATATGCTTTTTTCGCCTTTTTCTTATTTTTAAAGTGATTTTCAGCATGTTTGCAGTACACAAGGAAATCAGCAAGACGAGCAATTGAGTAATTAATCATGTGTTTCGTTACAAAACTGCTGATCTGTGGTTGTAACCCTCTTAACATGGCATGTTTCAGCTGCTGTTCGTATGGACTATCTTGGGTCATGTCTTCTGGCTTAGGGACCCCACTGTGTGATTCAAAGATGTCAGACAACCTGGAGTAATAATGCTCAACTTTCTCATCATCATCCTGAGTGCAGTTGCTTATGATAGTCCAATCAGCCCTGGCCTGATACCTGGCTGCGATTCTTTGCATTAAGTTATGCACTCTGTCTGTCAATTCTGTGGAGGAATGCTGCAGCGGTGCGCCATCATCTGTATAAGGGTTCCAGTTTCCTTTAACTAAACACCAATCTGGACCCAGCACTCGTTTTATGAGTCTTTCAACCTCCAATCCGTTACAGTTGTAACTGGTGCATAAATTTAGTATCTGAGTTCTAAACTCAGTGGGTTTTGTCTTAGGATGAGGTATGTCATCAGCAGCTTTGGCTACATCATCATTAGTC
Source organism: Centropyge bicolor (assembly GCA_037975185.1). Taxonomy (NCBI): domain Eukaryota; kingdom Metazoa; phylum Chordata; class Actinopteri; family Pomacanthidae; genus Centropyge; species Centropyge bicolor. Next base: position 2,542,763 of record JBBMOC010000011.1, on the reverse strand, counting down.
CAGAGTCTGAACACATACTTTGTTGAATGTTGGTTATTTCCATGTGGATTAGGCACTTCAATCATTTGATCTGTTTCTGCCATGTCCATAATGATAATTTCCCAAGAGGGATTTGTCTGTCCTGATCTCAAAGTTCTCCCGTCATTTACTTTTCTCAATGTTATCAGGGGAACTGTGTTTCCAAGTGTGACCTCCGAACCAATCGGCGGAGGAGTTGGAGCAGCTGCAGGCATAAGTGTCATATCTGAGGAGGCTGTTGATGAATCGAGGAGAGGAGCTGTTGGTGGAGGCCAATTGAGGTTGATCAAATTTGGCCGTGCTACAGGTTGTCTTTGGCCGTTATCTGGATAAGGTGGGGGACCTGGAGCCAGTTCAGGCAGGGGAGGCTGTCTTCCCACCCGATTGCGGGGCAATCCAGTGGGAAGGTAGTCATCCTCCTTATCCGTCAAGGCCAATGCTTCGGCCTTATTCTCAGTTTTACTGTTATTTTTGGCTTTGTTTAACCCTTCTTGCCTTTTTTTCGCTTCTGCCAACCAATTTTTTGCTTGTATGAGACCCTCCCGTTCCCACACTTTAGGTTTCCCTTTTGCTTGTTCCTCTATTCTGTTCACTAACTCCTGACAGTCAGCTACAGAAAGCTTTCCTGAAAACCCATATTTCTTTTTCCACTTTTCAAAGTGTTTTACATTATCTTGGTGTCTGATACGCATCAATTTTGCATCTCCAGCGACACGGTCATCATTACCGTGTCTGGAACAACAATTTCCCATTCTCTCACTTGTGACCAACCAGTTTGTATGGAGTTCACCCGAGCAACTGGTCCTTTTTGATGAATGCCGCGTCTGTTAGGTTTCCGCAGAGTTTGTTGACGCCGTAGGGTTTCCCCTCTCTGTTATTCACCAAGACACCACGTTTTTAAGAGAATATTCTATGAATTAGATTTAGCTTTATAAAAGTTTCCGTGTGTGTATATATATAATATGGGTTTTCAGGAAGAAGGAAAAAAGAAAAAAAACAATGACACAACAGTTGACAAAACAGCACAAATAACAACAAAAAAGCTTCTGCTGGGGACGCAAACCCCTTTTCCCCAGGGACCAAAAACCCTCTCTCTTTTCTTTATCTTTAACATGCACACAGAATTATTTATTCCTGTAGTCTTCTCACATAGACTAAGGACTAACCTTACTCCAGGGTCTCAAAACCCTGTGTCATACCTCGGGGACTGTAACCCCTACTTTAAACCTTATTAATGAATACAAAATTGGTCCTACCTTGTGATTTCAGGTGCCCTGACTCTCTGTTTGTGGATCTCGTCACCCCTCCACAGTCCAGTAGAGCCTGGCCTCTTTTTGACAGCAAAACTCTGTGCTGGAGGTCTTATCAGTCAGGAGTCCTGGACTCCCGCGTGCACGGTCTCAGGTCCTATTGGTCTGGGCGGTGGAGAGGCTGTTGAGAACCGGCTTGAAGGACCAAGATGTTAGAAAAATCATGAAGCAACACAGGAACATCGTCTGAAGATCACAAGTGTAGGCCGTTTATTCTTGCAGCAAGGGAACAAGGTTACACACAGAGAGTCTGCAGTGCAAGTGTTGTTCAAGGATACAGAGTATGCGAGAGACTTATATAGTAAAGATAACAAGCTGATCTCATGGTGAAGGGCAAAAACACAATAACTTATCATTTAGAATAGGCTTTAGCAAGTCAGATGATCTTCGAAGAAGAACAGGATGCTCTGTCCTTCTCCTTCGCTCCGGGTCATAACATAAATGAAGGGGTTATAAGTTCATGAACTGTATGAGACGTAAAGGACATGAGTCACAAGATCATGGATGCAAAGGCTAACAATAATCACGAGGTTATAAGGCATGGTTGGTATTGATCACAAGGTTACATAATAATAATCATGAGCATAAAGAATAACAATTTCTCCAACATTTCCCCCCTGTTTATACTTTATGCTGAGTGTACAGAAATCAACAAATTCGATGGAATCAATCGAGAAAGATCTATAGAAGAAAATATCACGGAGTAAATAATAATGTGAGTAATACAGTAATTAGAAATCTCAAACAAATCAGAGTGATTGAAATTGAATAATGCAGTGGCACCACTGGTTACGAATTTGTTCACCTCATATATCACATACAAGTGAGTTCAAAGTACATCTGATACATCCACATACTACATTTCATTCAGATTTTCATAGCATGCTTCATTGGTCATTCGCCTTGTTCTCACAGGGCACAGCATGATCATCAACACTAGAATCCCTCAAAGTTGCAGCATCATAATCTATGTCATCATAATCATCAGTTGGCTCCTCTTGGTACAGCATTGTTCTAGTTATGGCAGCATCAATTAATCTCTGGGCGAGTC
>JBBMOC010000011.1:2366968-2536340 GCA_037975185.1 Centropyge bicolor | reverse complement strand
ATAGCCATGTTCACCTGCTGAGCTGTGGTAAGACTGAACCCTCTAAAGCAGGGTATTCAATTCAAAGTCACTGAGGTCTGGTTATTACAATTTTCCCCAAGTAAAAGGTCCGAACTGAAGTCCAGCTTGTGTCTTATAGTATAAGGTTATAAGACTTATATATATATTATTATATAGACCTTTTTATACACTTAATTACAGGCATCAATATTTAACACACAATGAGGAATACATAGAAAAGTGCATATGCACACAACTAAGTTATGGCACAATCAAATAAACTACGAATGAAATGAATGAACATTTCAAGTATAAACTAAATACACTGAACTTGTGTATAACTTTTCTTGTTGAGCCTGTCTGATGCCAGCCCACCATGCGCCACAGAAAACATTTGCCGACAGACTTTACAATTGTACTCATTCCCACTGACGCTGTCAAGCCAAGGGTTTCGATCTTCCTACTCACGCCTGTATTTCTGCATTTTTTTTGTTTGTTTGTTTGTTTTGATTTTTGAGGACGTGGTGGTGTGTCGGGGCTAGCCATTTTTAACATGCGCGTGTAGCAGCGCTGGTTTCTTGTATGTTGTGGGATGTGTCAGTAAAATGTGTCTAGATCATAGGTCTAGATCAGGCAGCTCAGTGGGTCAATGCGAGTGAGTGCGTGCGCGTGGCCGAGGCGAATCCCCGTATGAATTAGTGATGGGAATTTCGGCTCTTCTTGGTGATCCGGTACATTTGGCTCGGCTCACCTTACTGAGCCGGCTCTTTTGGCTCTGAAACGGCTCTTTTTTAAACTAGGCCTATAAGTTCCCACCCAGTGTAATTTGCACTACTTTGGCTCGTGACATTGCATTGGCAACGACGTGATCCTACCATGGCCCCATGGAGGAAAATTAGCAGGGCACACAATTAATTGTGTAGTATTGATTTAAAGTAATTGCAATCAATTGATAGGCCAATCTAACGCCATCCAAAGAACTAATTAACAACCTATACATTATTTATGTTTTACAAAGCACCAGGGTTTATCAATGTTTTTTTCTCATTTAGTTTGTCTTTTTATTCAAACACACAGTCTGAACAAATGTGTCCTCATGGTAATAATAACAATAGCCTACTGTGTGTTGAAATAAGCATTCTGCCTTCGCATGATCAACATGACTGAAGTGAGACCAAATACTGCTTCTTTTCATTTTAAATCTTTCTCACCATTAGTTTTCCTTCCGCGAGCTGTCTGTCCACCGATCGCATGCTAGTTGCTCACTTCGCACTGCGCGCGTGTGTGTGTGGAGTCCCAGTTTGATTGCGTCATGGTTCTCAGCGACCGCCCATTGGTGCAGAGACTACTCAATCACTACGTATAACCACTCATTGTTGCCAGCGCTTGAGCGAGGCGGGAAGAACGGCTCACTCAATGACATGTATCGGCTCGAGCCGTTCACTTCAAAGAGCCGGCTCTTTGTACCGGTTCGTTCGCGACCGACACATCACTAGTATGAATGAGCCGGCAGAGCGGACAGGTGTGTGTGGGTGTGCCTGCGCTGCGACGAGAGACAGACAGACACGGCGACCAGGGCAGTTAGGGAGTTTTAAAAGAATATTACAGTGCAGCCAGCTAATAAAGCTCAGCTCGACGGTAACGAAACGGCTTGGTTTTTATTTATGCTACCACCATTAACGAGCGTGAAGCCCAAGGGAGTGAACCCCGGAGGAGGACCTGCCTTCGGCCCTGGAGAGGACGTATCTCCCCTGTGTCCGCCAACCACGGTCGGGGGACTGAAGCAGGAAAGGTTAACATGTAACTAGGCAACCGTGACAGCAGAGAGCGCAGCGGGTCCTCTTGGGGTCCCCGGCACAAAGATTTAGCTGGCCTTAATGTTTCCTGTGTTTAGTTCATTATTGTTAAATTTAGTTTTGAAGTGTGTGTGTAACAGATATGTGTATGGGGTATTTATGAAAATATGGGTTCGCGTCCCATATTAGTCCAAAACAAGACGCAACTTTTAATTCTCAAATAAAGCACAATTCCAGACAGAGTGGCAGCCCTAGGTTTCAACAATATTTATTAACAATTTACAATGCAGGAAATGTTTAACAGAGTGCACAGCAAGGCCTTATACCATAAATAAAAGTAGTTCAAGGCAAATAAAGTTAAGGCCTTTGTTTTGGATGAATGAAAACAGAAACCTCAGAGTAGCTGTGTGCTGTGCTTTGCCTCGTAGTGGCGCTTCACGTTGCCACTTTTAATTAACGCCACGTTTTAGACGCATATGAGGCAGACTGGTTTAGAACTGCCTGCCGGAAGAATGAACAGAAATTTCCAAGTCCAGTCATCTTTAAAAGAACGGTCTTTCGCATCAACCTTTTGAGCAAGCCATGCTGTCATTACTGTCTCTTCCTCTCTGCTCTGATGCGCTGGCTACGCAGGTAAACAAACGATTTGATTGGCTCAACCGAGTGAAGCTATTGACTGGGGTAGCGGCGCCCGCTGTCTGTAGCCGCGACCATCAGAAAAAAATGCTCCATGAAAATTATCTGTTCTCGTGAATTTATCAGAGATTGGTCACGGGTCCGTACAGAACCATCGCTCGGTCCAGATCTGGACCGTGGTCCGCCATTTGGTGATGCCTGCTCTAAGCTTTATGTCTACAGTGACTGGTACCAAAAACAACAACAACAAAAACCTGAATCAAGACTTGTGTAAACATAAACAAACATAGACATTCCTCAGGTGTTACAGTTTTAATGTTAGAGGGGTAAGGTCAAAAAGAAATAAATCATTTACACCAAAGGGGCCATCCATCTTCTAACTGATATAGATATATTCTATAAATGTATTTATAGGTTTAAACATATTTTTGTGCACCAATCAGAATTTGAATCAGAGTGTAATGACAGTTGGTAGGATGCTTCATCAAACCACACAGACCTGCTCAAGTGTCAGAAATAAAACTTAAAGATGTTTGTTTATGTTTAATGATTACTTCATGATTTAGTCATGAATATTTAATGTTATAGTAAGTCCAAATTTATTTATATGCTGTATACACAGCAGAGTCTAACTACGCAGAATCATTTTGAATCAACTGCCACAGCGTCTTGAAATCACATTACAGGAGTGAATACTAGAGGAGGCAAAACACTGCTGTTAGAAAGATAAGAAAAGACACAGTTTGATGTTTCTATAACTTGACAAGTAGAAAAACACTTTCAAAAAGTCGTCCATCAATTTGTCATTTCACTCCTGTAGCAGTTTTTATTTTCTGAAAAGGATCAAAATGAATTTTTGTTCTATCCAACATATTTTTTCTTTCTTGTAAAAATGTGTTGGCTACATTACCCACAATGCAACTCAACCACTGGCAGTTCTTTAGGCCATTTGGTTTGTTGTGCAAGAAGCAGCTGGAGCAGAGATGAGGAGCAGCTCCAGAGGTCAGAGGTCAGCTCACTTCTTTCTGACCCCACATTAACAGATTTTGTTCATTCTCAAACTTGAAGCCTTCAAGTGATGCTGACTCAAGTGATGTCACCTGAGGACACTAAATTCTTCTTATTATTTCCCTTATTTGTTCTCAACACCATCTCTCTGCAGAGGTGTAATCAGCAAGAATACATCAACAATGTATTTGGACACCACAAAAAAAACTTGATGAATCCCTTTCTACTTTGTGATTAAATAATTTTGATCATATTTTATTCTATCTTTGACAGAAAGTGGATTGATCAGTGTGCAGACGGCTCTGTATGGACGTGCGGACACTAAGACCTGCAGCAGGGGCCGACCTCGTCACCAAGTTGCCAACACCAAGTGTTCTGATCCGCGCGCTGTGGGCGTCATCAGGAATTTGTACTGACCCCAAAAAATTCCATGTTGTTCTGTTGTTTTCAGACGTTATCGAACTAATTCCACTTGTACTGACTGGACAACTACTCCTGACTAAACTACTGTAGCACATATCCAAGAAATTTCATGTTTTAGTTTATTTATTACAAAGTATTGGCATAAAATACTTCATTGCAAGAGTTTCACAAACATCTGTCTGTGTCTGTTGCATGAAATAAAGCATTCTTTCAGTTTTAAGAAATGAGCACTGAAACCTGATACATTTATTTAGTGTTGTTCTCTATCACCTCCCTGTAGGTGTGATGGCAAGAAGGTGTGTGAACTAAGCCCCTACATCTTCCGTGGACGTGATCCCTGCTATGGCATCTACAAATACCTGGACACCACCTACACCTGCGTTCCAGCAAGTCCGTTGCATTTGAGCACAAATACGTTCATACCAAATAAGTTCAGAATGTCTAATGTGAGTCATCTTTCCTTTGACAGTCCACAGTGTAATATGCGAACACTCTTCGGCAACTCTGCAGTGTGGTAAGGTCACAGTTTGTTCTGTGTGTATGATGTGTATCTGGGCTGAATGGGACATTTTTTGGATGGATCTGTGGATCTGGCTAAAAGAAGTATTTATAAGTATGGGCAGATAATCAATATTAAAGGACTTTGAACCAGATCAGGTTCAGAAGTACTTGATTGGACCATTCCTCAATAATGATTTAATGATATTAATGTGACCGGTCGGGTGTGACTCTGCGTTGTGTCTTGTGTTGAATCAGAGACTCAGACGAGTATGTCTTTGGAGGTGGCCTCTGTTTAATTTTTCCGGCTCCTGACAAAACAGCATAAATAGAACAAAATCCTCCGATCAAGAACCTTCGCAAAACGTGCCCCCAAACAAATTAAAAGACACAGACGTAAGTTTGTGTAACTCCACTTAACAACATGCTAACTTAAACAAACTTACTAGCAGAGGCTAAACCACTTACCTCTCCCATGGAGATCAGAAACAAAAAGGGAGAGGCAAGGGCGCGAAAACTCTACTTATAGTGGAAAGTGTTACATTTAACATAAACGTAGGGGTGCAAACTAAAATTACAGTTCCACATGACTTGGAGGATCAACCTGTCAGGCATTAACTAAAATAAATATAAATAAAATAAACTTAAAGTTACACAGATTTTGTGTAATTATAACATACACTGTTACATATATACATATTTACATTAACACATATCCGCTCTACAATAGACCCTGTTACACTAGGGAGCATGTTCATTTCAACACTCATCTTAATATCCAACTCACTCCTTTGGTCACCTACCTCTCTAATCTGCAGTATCCATATTTTTCCCCTCATCAATATTTCCTCCTCTACCCGTCAGGTAAAGGGCAGGTTATATTTGTGTACGCCGCTGATTATGGACGTCGTGACTCATACACATGCTCCTTCAGACGTCCTTTCTCTCAGCTCCGTAATGTCAAATGTTCAAGGCCCACGGGCAGAGTGGCTCAAAGGTACAGCTGCCCACTGTTTGTTGATTTTAAACCTCTGCCCAATGACACCCAGATTTCACATTAACATTCACTCACATTAATCTACATCCACAGCTGTAACGGGAAAAGCAAGTGTACTGTCCAAGCAAGCAACTCAGTGTTTGGGGATCCCTGTCGTCGAACTTTTAAGTACCTGGAGGTGGCTTACAAGTGTCAGTGTAAGTAAAGGAACTGTTTGCTCTGTTGTGTTCCACTGAATAATCAGATGTGTCCACAAATTCTCTCCTCAGTCTAATAACTGTGATGTCTAATATCATTCATGTTAATTTGACAGTTCAGGCTGTGGCATGTGAGGGCAAAAAGGCCAACCTCAAGTGTCGTAAGATCACAATTTCTTGTTCTCATTATAATATCTCACTTGCTCTCAAACATGCATGAACTCCATTTCTTTCCTCTCAACCTCTCCAACGTGTCTTCCTCAGCTGAAGGTCAGATCATATCCGTCTACAGTGCTGTTTACGGCCGCAGCGACCGCACCACATGCTCTTCTGGACGACCAGCCGCTCAGGTCAAAAACGTGAAATGCCAGAGGCCCACTAGCAAAGTTGCTGAAATGTACGTCTCCCTGCTCTGTTTTAAAAACTAGAAGCACTCTCATTTAACATGTGTTCAAGCCTCGCTCACAGCCCTCTGCATCCACAGCTGTGACGGGGAAAACTACTGCTCCGTTGATGCGAACAACTCAGAGTTTGGAGACCCCTGTGTCGGCACTTACAAGTACCTGGAGGTGGTTTACAGGTGTCAGGGTGAGTAGCTTAAAGGCCAGTTTGGGCTGTTTTCCCCTCTACTAATCTGTGGGCCTAATGTGCAGTTTAACATGTCACAGTATAATGTTTGTGTTGCTGAATGAGCAATAAAATATATTTCCACAAAATGTTACAAACATCCATCCATCCATTATCTATACCGCTTAATCCTCTGCAGGGTCGCAGGGGGGGCTGGAGCCTACCAAAGCCAACTCGGGCAAAGGCATTGGACACCCTGGACAGGTTGCCAGTCTATCACAGGGCACATACAGACAAACAACCAAGCACACTCACATACACACCTATGGACAAGTAATAATCAGTTAGCCTCAGCATGTTTTTGGACTGTGGGAGGAAGCCAGAGTACCTGGTGAAAACCCACGCTGCACAGGGAGAACATGCAAACTCCACACGGGAGGATCCCAGTGGGGTGTAGTACGAAGCGAGGTAACTGGCTTATTGGGGTAAGTTCAGGATTAACTTTGTGACATCGGGAACAACTTCCTGATTAACCTGTACTATGAATGTGGACAGGTTTTGCTTGACGTATGTTGTCATGGCAATTTACGCTGCCTCTCTAAACTGCTCGGAGCAGTTTATGTTCGTGGTTAACTCGAGCTTAATGATCAGGACCATTAATACACACCTTAATAGAATATGTGTATATTTCAACTTGTTGTAGCTGAAACACCTGTTAGAATGAAGTTATTGTGAACAGCAGCTTTCCATTCATTCAGGTCGGTCTACAGCCGAGGAGCTTTAGGGGCAGATCTTTTCTGAATTATCCTCATTGGTTTCACATATTCAGATTATTTAGTTTTAGACTATTTTACGTTTCCTGATATCTCAAACATAAAACAAATAAAATAAGTCTGTAAAATAAAAAGACAAATGAACACTGAACGAATGAATTAACCATGTCTGCAGTCACAGTAAATTCTAAAAACGCTTCATATCCTGACATTATCAAAGTGCTTTCTTCATGTGAAAATCACGTAGCACGAATCATCACACAGAAACTCTGTATGTGCTGCTGAACACGCCTCTTTTACACAAACGCACACAGACTCAGATTACTTTAACACGGACTCAACAAACCAACCTCTTCATCACCGTCATACTGATTAACTCCAGCTGAGTTTGTCAACCCCGACTTGCCTTGGGTATGTTAAACTCGCTTCGTAGTATACCCCGCAGGTGTCCTAACCGGGATGCGGTAGTGCGACAGTGCTAACCACTGAGCCACCGTACAGCCCATTTTACAAACATACACACTCAAAACTTTGTTTGTAAAATTAATCAATCCCAACTTTTAGGTTCTGTAAATTCAAAAGCATTCAGTTATTCAATTGGTTCCTAGAAGTTAATAAAATGCATCATGTATGCAGCTGCTTTACAAAGAGCGTCCTGCAGATATGGAACATGTTGTGCCATCTTAAATTATGTCTAAAAGGATTATTTTGTCTGTTCTTTTGCAGCTCCTGGTGCGTGCTGAAATGGCAATATTATATCAATCTGAGGAATCAGAATGATCAGCAAAATGTCTGTGAATCAGTGCAATGAGAAGAAGAATGTGGGATGGAATCAAGAAACTGTTTAAATGGTTTTTGTTTTTGTTTTGTTTTTGCCTTTGATTCGTTCATTTTCTCTTTTTCCTTTCTTCATTAACTCTGGGTCTATTAACATTTATCTCACTGAATTATTCCAATTTATTTACCATTTTGGTTCCTTTCATTTCTGCTCCTTATCCCCTTGAGCCCTAAGCTATTTTTCAGGCCTCTGCTCGAAAATTACATACCCAAATGAGTGTATCTGTGCAACCACAAGGTCTATTTGAATAATTCTTGTGTCATAATAAAGGGAACACTTGTAAGTTTTGTTCAGATGTGTAAATATCAGTATATATGTTACTGGGTAAGAGTAAATGAAGATGGCACACAGCACAAATGAAAGATTTCAGGTTCGCCTGAAAAAAAAAAACTTTTAGGATAATAATGCCTTTAAAATGATCCAGCTGCAGCTCTAAACCTCTATCAAATCATAGCACAATATGTGAGCATTGTCTCTGCAAAATTTGACTCTGATAAAGTGAAGCAGAACAAAACTAGAGAGGTTTTAGTGCAGACAGTGCAGGCCAGGTCACATCTTGGCACAGCTTGTGACATCATGGTTATCCTAGTGCCATGTGTGAAATTCGCTGTGCTACGTGAATTTACTTATTTCCCGGTATTCTAGGAACAAAGTTGCTCACAAAAAAGCTTCGTATTATTCAAAACAAAGGCCTCGCTGCGTGTATTCTGCACATGCGTGCGTCCGTAAAGCCCATAAGACTAATATGGAGCTGGAGGTGGATACGTGAGGCTGTATCTCCGTCATGGATTGGTTGATTCCAGTGACACCTCCTTTGAAACGTTAGAGCCAATAGAATACAGGGATAGTCACCAAAGTGAGATTGACAGCACCGTTAGCCAATTAGAAGCCCCAGAAGGCAACTAGTGCGCCAGTTTGCCTTGCGCCCCAGCCAATCCCTTCCTCCCCCCGTATGTAAATGAAGTCTCCCAGAAACATCCGGGTTGTTTGCACTGTGGCGAAGGAAGTAGTGCTAACTGTTTGCGGTGTGGATTTACCAATAAAACAAACTTTTCATGGCGAAACAGCTACGGTAAGAGAAATTTTATGACTATAGTTTGACAAAGCAATTTCGGTTTTTGCTGTTGTTTGTGGCTGTTGCTTTGGTTTTAGAGAGCTATGATGGATATGGTTTGAATCTGTGGACTGTCTGCTTTTGTTTGAGGGGTTGTTTGTCCATTTTGCATAAAGTACCACAGTGCTATAGCCAGAAATATGGCAAGTGGGTTGACTTAGTGGCGCTATATTAATTTCTATATTTGATAATTCATTTAGCTGGCGTTTGAGCTGTGTTTGGTGCATGTAAAAATGGCTGTTCTGCTGTTTAATTTGATGTGCAGCATTACTATATTCTCTCATGATAAGTGCATTGTTTCATACTATTTCTTTGTCTTACGCTCTAGGGTCCCCCTATTGGGGGACCCTCGGGCTCAAGGGTTTAAGTAAATCACTCTGAATTGCATCCGTATGTGAAATAAAAATGGCACACACACAGCAGTTACCTGGCTTTTTTGAGTGTCTCGTTTGTCTTTTACCAACTTCATAAACTTTATAAAACTGTGAAGATTCATTTGACTGTTGGCATAGCTTTCATTATGAACTGAAAAGCAGATATTCAGATTTGGTGTTTGGTGCCTGTGGGTGTTGGAGGAAGCCAACAGAACAATTAATGGGGTCATCCAGAGTTTTATTATAAGCAAAAAGATTTTATGTTTACATTCAGTCTCACTTATCAAAACACATTTTTACCTTGAGCTCTAAAAATGTGTCGAGTGAATCATTTCCAAAAGCCATTAACTGAGTAATACTGCAGGTCATACAGCATGGACACGGAAACACTGGAGAGACTGACTTTCCTTTAAGGAAACGATTAAAAGAATTAATCATTTTAGGCTGGAAACATTTTCCTGATCAGAGGCAGAGTCCCACAGTGAGTGACCTTTGTCTGAAGTCTTTCTTCCTTTTGATAATCTCAGACAATAAAGTAACTCATTACCTCCAGTGTCACCCGATAAGACAGACTTCCTTGTGTTTTCACATTTTCAAATGTCGTGGATTGGAGCCATTTGTTTTTCACTCAAACCAATCGAGTGCTTGACCCAGGAGAATAAATTCAGGTGTGACTGTTCCAGCTATTGTCAGTCTCACCTGCTTCCAGCAACATGGTCTGCATCCGGCTCTGCAGCAGTGGCCTGCGTGAGTACACCACCGACTACTGACTGGAGCAATCAGCACTGGTTTATATACATTCTTTTGTTTTGTTTTTTGTTTTTGAATTTTGCTAAGAAATGATTTCCGCTTTCTGTTAACATGCTGGAGATAGACATGCATAATGTTCACTGTCTTAGTTTAGCCTGTAAATAGCCTTAATGTACAGACTAAGCTGGTGGGAATGTGATTATCTCATAACTTACTACTATTGACTAATAATAATAATAATGTAAGCACAGTTTGACAATGACGTGTTTTTCAGTTCTGGCAGCAACCTGTTTCCTCCTGACAGCAGGTAAATATCTGAGTGTCATCATGCTTACACACACATATATTTTAATGTATATGCCTATACATCCTTCAACTCATACATTCATATCCGCTTTTAGATGTTTCCACAGAAAGAGTCATCAGCTGCAGCGGCCACACTGTTCACCGTCTAAGCTGCGGTACGAATCAACACCAAAGTTTTCTGTCCACAAACGTTCAGTTAGGTTCAATGAATGAATGAAGCAGCGTCTGTAGAAACCTGATTGAATGTGCCATAAGTTGGATCAGAGCTCTCCGTGTTATGGCAGTTCAGTATAAGGACCCAAAGACAGACTCGACCTGGACACAGAATGGTTTTGAGAGTTTATTTTGTTAGATGAAAGCAGGTTGAAGGCTTGGCCAGAGTGGATGGATACGGCTGAACAAGGCAGGCAGAGGAGTTGAAGGTAGATAACCAAACAAGCTGCTGAAGACTGAAGCCAGGCAGGTTGAAACTTGTATTGTGGAGAAACTGAAGCACAGGGGGGAAAAAAGGTAAACAGGAGTCCAGGAAAATTCACAGAAAATCAGATGGACAGGCAGGAGGAGGGAACCAGAAGACCACGCCCGGCAGCACAGAGACAGACTGAGACAAACATGACACACCAGGGAGGGAAAACAACAGGAAACACAAGGGAAGGAGGAGGCAATGTCCAAACCCTAACACAGTGGGATGAAGAACTCCATTAATGTGCCAAAAATAATCTGTTAATTTTGTCATTGTAACCAAAAGCAAATACATTAATCATAGATCATAGTTTCAAATATCGACCTGAATAACTGTGATATAACTAATAACAAGTCTCTGTGTGTTTCCCTCTGTGGCAGATTATGGAGTGATCAGTGTGCAGGCGGCTCTGTATGGACGTGCAGACACTAAGACCTGCAGTGACGGCCAACAGCCACACCAGGTTACCAACACAAAGTGCTCCCTGCAGGACACTGTGGACATCCTCAGGAAAAGGTACACACACAATAAAATCCCAAACCACTCCATGTTTTCTGAAGAATATTTCAATGACTGTCCAGTACCACCTCTGATATTAGATCATTCATAGAAGCTGATTTGTGTAAACACAGATAGTGAATAAAGACATATGGTAGAGTAAGGCTCTGTTTCAAAGCTGGATTTTTATTCAGAAATGTCAGTGAGATTTTGAATGAAGTTTCCTCAGAACTGGAACAGAACCCAGAAGTTTGACATGACACTTTTCTGTACATAAGAGTTCAGAACTTAAACTCAAAGTAAAGCTATTACTGTTAAAGATATCCTGTCATGGCTCCTGTGAGAAAGTCACCTTGTTATCTACATATGATGGACATTTTATTTATAAGATCACTTAATCAAAGACATGATGATAATCAAAGAAATGTTCCCTGTCTGAAAGTGGACATGTTGTCCTGTTGAAAACTCATTCATATAAGATAAGATAAACCTTTATTTGTCCCACAGTGTACAATCAAGAATTGATTCCCAATGTACAGCAGCAAAGGGGATAGAAGCAGTTAAATAGTAAAAAAGAACAATTTAAACAGGCTAAAAAAGAAGATATTCACAAATTTACATGAGAAATTCACACATGACTTGCATCATTGGATTAAATATGCGATATGAAATATTACATACTAAATACAAAATATTGCACATTGAATAGGATGAAGTATTGCACAGTGAATGGAGCTGACATAAGAAAAGGATATTGCACAGATGTGAGCAGAGCTGGTTGTACAGTCTGACAGTGGCAGGAAGAAAAGACCTGCGATATAGCTCCTTCACACACTTTGGGTGAAGCAGTCTATCACTGAAGGAGCTCTCCAGTGCTGTTAAAGTGTCCTGCAGGGGTGGGAGTCATTCTCCATCATGGATGACAGGAGGGTCATCGAATGATAACCTCCACAGTGCAGACAGGAAATAAACACTGACATCATACTTTATTTTAACACAAATGGCATGTGACAAAGTATCACACTTGACCATATATTACACTAGACATTAAACAGTAAAAGGTCTCTGATATTTACCAACAGTATTTCATTCACAGTATTTTGACAGACAGACAGACAGACAGACAGAGTACTTTATTAATCCCTTTGGGACGTTCCCTCCGGGAAATTGATATCTCCATCATTCCTCATATATTGCACTGTTTTGAATACAAAGTATAAAGTAGAATATAAAATAGAAAATATAAAATCTAAGAATAGACACAATAATAACAATAATACAATAAATTAGGCAGTAACGATAACAGAAAAATTGAGTCTGTATCCCTGAGTGTGTACAGAGTAATAGTAGCAGTGGATATGGTAATGCTAATGGTAACGGTATAGGGCATTAAGGTAATATTATATAATAATAATAATATAATACAATACTATAATATACAATAATACAATATAGCATATAGTATTAGTAAAATATAATATAGCATATACAGTGTATAACATACATGTACATGTATAATATAATAATATAGTAATGTAATGTTATATGTACTACACTCTACTACATATAATAAAAATAATAATAATACATAATAATAATAGTAGTAATATACTACTACTACTACTAATAGTAACATGTGGTATAGTAATAATATATTACACTGTCCTGTGCTATGTAATATCAATATGAACAACAGCAGTGACAGAAATAATAATGGTAGTATAATAATAATAATAATAATAATAATAATACATAATAATAATAGTAGTAATATACTACTACTACTACTAATAGTAATATGTGGTATAGTAATAATATATTACACTGTCCTGTGCTATGTAATATCAATATGAACAACAGCAGTGACAGAAATAATAATGGTAGTATAATAATAATAATAATAATAATAATAATACATAATAATAATAGTAGTAATATACTACTACTACTACTAATAGTAATATGTGGTATAGTAATAATATATTACACTGTCCTGTGCTATGTAATATCAATATGAACAACAGCAGTGACAGAAATAATAATGGTAGTATAATAATAATAATAATAGCAATAATAATATCAATAACAAAAAGTAATATATTTAAAAAAAGTAATATTGTTTGATTTTGTCTTTGTCTGTTTCCTGTAGGTGTGATGGAAAGATGGTGTGTGAACTAAACACAAGGGTGGTCCATACTTCTGATCCCTGCCCTGGCATCTATAAATATTTGGAGACCAACTATACCTGCTTCCCAGCAAGTCAGTCCCTGGTCTGCTTGAAATGAATGTGAAATAAAGCTGCAAATAAGTCTGCAAATGTTCATTCCAGTGGAGTCATTACAAACAGTTGGGTGGAGTGAAAACTTTTTCAAGCACCAACTTTGACATGCGAAGTTGTGCAAAAACTGTAAAGATTTTTTTCAATAAGACTCTTCACCAAGCTTCCTGCACTGAGTGTTTAATGACCTTCAATATGACACTTTATGATGTGACTGGAGAGGACTAATTTGCTTTATGTTACTTTGACAGTTCACGTTGTTGTATGCGAGCACGCTCTGACACACCTATACTGTGGTAAGATGGTGATGTGTGTGGCACATTAATACATTTATTTTCACTTCATGACTCAGCTCAACTTGCTTCTCACCTGCCTCTTGAAATGTCCTTCTTCTCGTCAGATCATGGTCAGGTTATATTTGTGTATGGCGCTGATTATGGACGTCGTGACCGCACCACGTGCTCCTACCAACGTCTTCCCTCTGAGCTCCAAAATGTCGACTGTTTGAGGCCTACGAGCAAAGTGGCTGAAAGGTACGGCTTCAAACTTCAGACTGAGCAAGTCAAATTCATGGTTCATATTAACTTTAGAACCAGCAGCTGCAGGTTGCTCAGATGTATGATGCCATCTCTCAGATCATTGCATATATGTCAGGACACACTTAAGTCTGTATTCACTCACATTGCTTTACATCCACAGCTGTAACGGGAAAAGCAGCTGTACTATTCAAGTGAGCAACTCAGTGTTTGGGGATCCCTGCCTCGGAACTTATAAGTACCTGGAGGTGGCTTACATATGCCAGTGTGAGTAGCTCAAAGGCCCTGTTGGGCTGTTTCACCCCACAGAGTCTGTGTTCCTGATGCTGGTAAATTAAATAATGATGAGGAAAACAATGTTACAAAAAAAAATCAGTTTATTATTATTATTTTTTTTACTAAGACCACAATTGTATTTTGAACAAAAAACAAAAATAACATTTGTTTAAAAAAATCATAGAGTAATATCACTCACTTTCTGAAGCACAGTATGTCTAACGTGAATATGTCCTCTGTTCTTTTGCAGATCCTGCATGAACATATTGAAATCACAGTAATTCCTGAAAACATTTATACTCAGCAAAATGTCTCATCAGTCTGTAATTAAGTGCGATGATATGAGAAATGTGGGAAGGAATCAAGAAAGGTATATCTTATCTTGTCTTACTAAAGTTTTAGAAGTTGTCATGATATATGGAGTATTTTCTACTGAACTACTGTACAAATGTGAATACATACATGTAAATAAAATATGGAAGGAAAACACAAGAACACGTTTGCACACTGGAGCTGTTTTTTCTACTGCCTTCTACTTTTACTGCCAATACTTTGAGCCCATTTATCTGATAATACTTGAAACAGGTTTTACTTGATACTGACCATTAAATGATCCTTTCCTAACATGCTTCCAAACAGTCTGTGCTTGTGAAAGGAAGTGTTTGGACCCTTTCCTTCTTTTGATGGAGATGAGTGAGACACTGTGACCAGAACTCTGTATTGAGACAGATCAAGTGTAAATCACCATGAGTGGGATGAGAGCTGTGATTCTGTTTGAAACACAAGTTGAGAGACTGAAAATTTGAATGAAAATAGGGCTGCAACTATCTGTATTTTTTTTTTTTTACATTCATCTAATAATGATTTAGGTTTAGTATTTTAAAAAACAAAAAGAGAACTGACAGCAGGATTACAATGTTGGTTACCTTTGGAGATGTAAGTCCCGAATTTCACCTATGGGGGATCGATAAAGAATTATCTTATCTTATCTTGATAAATATGAATCCAAAAGTCTTTTTTTAAATTCCTGTTTTCAATTTTCTGACTCCCCAAAGAATGTTTTTTGTGGAAACCAATGCTTTTATTGTGGCACTGTTTAGATTTCTTTTGAATCACCAACAGTGCTTCTAATTTTCTTCCTCTACTTAATACTATTATAACAACTGTAATCACATTAAGTAACACAAGAAGTTTAGCATCATTTTTTTGTATTAACTGCACCAGTTGCTACAATATTATATTAATGACTAGAAGGATTTGATTTTGAAAATGTTTTAGCCTTTAATCTTTTCAGTGTTTTGGGGTGATATTGTATTTTTGATAGACTGACTTTTATTCAAAACATCAGCTTCTCACTCTTCTACAATTTCATTTAGCAGACACCTTTATCCAAAGTGACATAAATCTGAGAGTTGATAGGACACAAGCAAAGATCTAGTCAGAAGAGAACAGCCTGGATAAGTGCTGGGCAGTGAGGAGGGAAAATGATGCATCAAGTGGATGCAGAAGCTAAATTAAAATTAACTGTCCTTTACACAAACATGCACACAAATGAAATGAAACCTCAGTTTTTCACAGATGTTTTATTGGGGTCACATCAGCAGCACAACACAGGATCATATTCAGGACCTAACATCATTGATATTCACTACAAATCATCAAAAGAAAATAAATTATCAAACAGAAAAAAAAATTCACATTGAGCATATTTCAGTGCACATCAGCTGAGTAATAAATACGGTGTTCATGTTCATGATGACAAGAAAAAATTGTGTTCCAAAATAAAAAGATGAGCTCATGTTTGGATAAGACAACCATGAAGGTTATTCACAAACTGAGATTATCTGTCCATCAAAATGTCCCTTTGATCAGGAATGCTGGAGTTAACAATAATTTAATGGATGTGATTCATATATCATCCATACAGAAAACATGATCCCTTCATTCAGTAACTACATTTCACTGGTCTACTCACAGACAAACACAATTGGAAACACACATACACAAATTAATTTCACCAATAAATAGCATTTCATAATTCATTTTTCATAAGTTATTTTTTGTCCCTGTATGTACAATAGTATCCCTTTCATGGGGGACCTCTGTCCACTGCAGCCTGAAAACTAGCCCCTGGTTGTGCCTTTCATGTATAAGCATTACATTTGGTGATGTCCGAGTTACCCTGTAAATTGGTTTAACAACACTAACAGTTATTCTCAGGGTATTTCTAGAACCTCACAGACTCTTCCAACTGTCTGGTTAAAAAAATATTATGTTTGCTGCACAATGAGACATTTCTAACCTGTTTCTCAAGACTGTTACCAATCCAGGTGGCTGGAAATGACATGTATTCTTGCTCTTGTTGTACAACACAAGAAATGTTTTTATGTGTCTGTCTGCTGTTTGCTGCTGAGCAGGTAGTAAACAGTGGATTTTAGAGCTTTTTCTCAGCTCAAAGAATGCTGAGGGTGAACAGTAAAATTGAGGCCAGACAGAGAAACAATGAGCTCAAATTCACTGTCCCGCTCCATAAAGCTGAGGGGAGCTGCTGATTAAGCTGATAAATCTCTAGAGGTTCATCACTATAAGAGACAGCTTTAACATTGTTACTGGTACATTGTTACTAGAAAAATATTAAAATCTCTTCGTACAGCAGACGAATAATTTAGGTTAGAAGAGACCTTGATGCTTCTGGAAATACCTCTAAGTGCAGCTCTAAGTGTTGTTAAACCACCTTCTGGGGTTTTTTGTCTGGATAACAGATGCTTACAACTCAAATGTAATACCAATACATACCAATTACAAAGGGACAAACTGGGGCTATGTGAAAACTGTTAAGTCTCAGGATGCACCTTCAATGAACTAACACATATCCAGTGATCGATAAACCCTTATTGTGACTACACCACTAATTAGTCATTATAATGCCCAACCACAGATGAACTGGGAGTGGAATGTCAGGGGTGGGAGTGGAAGCATTGCAGTAAGAGAAGCATTTAAGGGGGAACAGAAAAGAGGAAAGATGAAAGTGAAGTCAGTTACTCTGTTTGGGGCACAGAGATAGCCGGGCCCTTGGGGTCATCAAAGCGGTCCATAGTGCGGAGTTGCATGACCATGTGCAGACCGTAGGTGAGCACGAGGACCATGAGAAGACTGGTCATCAGACCCATCCAGATACCAGGAGAGAAGAAACCCGCGCAGTCACTGGCATATGAGAATTCACTGCCAGTCACGTTAAAGCCCTGGATCTGTGCAGGGGAAGGTAAAAAAGAGGTGACAGTTAATCTCTGTAAAGGCTTATTATGTTTGTGCAATGATCACAGAATCATGTGTGTGTATTTTCTTATTAATGTGTATATCCAAAAATGGCATACTAAGAGACACCTGTATAATCCATCAAATATCACATTTCCAAAAACATTTCAGGTTTGGTGTTTTGCATTTGTAGCAGGAATTTTTTAGAGACACAGGGTGTTACTGGAAACACGTATTACATACTTCAAACACCAATTATTAGATTATCAGGCAAAAAAGGGGAAGAAATCAAAAATCACTACATTACCTGAAAGTCTTCAAAAGACACCCTCCACTGATTGGCTGGGTCTTTAGACGATCGTGGGATAAGCAGGGGCCAACGAAAGTTGGTGACGGACTCACAGCGGTACGAGTACTCAGCCGGGGCATAAACGTTTCTGCTACCATTAAATGTAGCTTTGGTCCCATCGTACTCCAGCTCCACGGCGTCCAGTGTGAACCAGCGGCGTGCAGACACTGTGTAGTGACGCTGGCTCATGGCAAAGCTGGATACACACAAACACAGGCAGAGAGGCTGCTATGTTTTGATTCATGTTCATTAGCTTTACTGAATTACAGTGTTGAAGGCTTAAATCAAATTCTCAGTTAAATCTCAGTTACACAGAATTATGCAGAATGTGCCAACTTACATTAGTTTGAAGCTGCGGTGGCCAAGGACATTCTCATAATTAAGGACCAGCCTGCAAAGAACCAAAAATGAAATGAGAAAAGAATGGACCAATTCCTGTTTATAGTCAAAACTGTGTGAACAGTTAAGGCTGTTTTACATGTTGCCCTTTAAATTCAATGGGTGAAAGGTAGTAGTCTGTATTCTGGTACAGGATCAATAGGACCAATAGCAGGTATATTAACTACCTTGCTTTGGTTTTGTCGCAGCTTGAGCCATGGAGCTTCGGGCTGACACCCTCCCCAAAGGTAGACGGGGTCAGGTCATGGTCTTCCCAGCGACCGCTCCGAAGGATGCTCACAGACAGACCTTTGGCCCAAAGGAGAATACAGGTTTCTTCACCCTCCTGTAGAAAGTGAAAGAAAAGGAGGACAGGGAAAAGGTAAGACATCAAAAAGGATAAAGGATAAAGTTGTTATTGTATATATTTTTTATTTTAAAGAAATCCCATGAAAAGACCAAAATCAATGATGTTTTAGTCTGTCTCTCAATACTTTCTGACCTCTCTAGTCTCTCTGTGGCTTTTAGAAGATATAAATCTTCAACAGGTCACAAATATGCAGTATAGTTTCATTTATAAGGAAGATTTTTAATTTGTTGGGGCAGATTAATCCACACTTGGTGCTCTAGTGAGTCTCATAGTCCAATGGAGCTCTATGGCACAGAGGAAGAAGATGCTTTGATACACACCTTTGATAATTGTTAGTGAATACATTCACTGCTGATTTTGGTCTTTTCTTGGGATTGTTGATATACGAAGTGAATGATATTTCCAGATTTATCTTTTATGGCTGGACAAAAACTCAAACTATGCATAGAAAGATGTAATCGGGTCACTCCACCTTAAACTCTACTGGACCGTAGATCCCAGCTTTCTCTTTGGTCTTTCGCTGCCTCTCCCCCTCTTTGTATCCACGTCTGGCCTGCAGGAGAGAGCGTCCTCCACCAAGGCCTGCTTCCATGGATAGAGACGCAGCCTCCTGTAAAGAGACAGGAAGAGGAGGGCAGTTGGAAAGATGAATTAAACAGCCACAGAACAATGGAGACACACTTTTAATTAACACATAAGTGACACTTAGACTCACCCTTGAAGGCCGCAGGGCTGTGTAAATAGCTGTGTACGGAACAGACTGGGCCTTCATGGTACTCAACACCTGACCAATAACCTCATCTGAAAGCAATATGTCATGTATTAGCAGGCATCACCCAGGAAATTATCAAGTGCAAAAAACAGATGGTTTAGACATCAGAGGATTTAAACAGGTTATATGGCAAACTCACCGTTTCCACTGAGAATCTCTTTTGCAGACATCAGATCAGACCTGCAAGAAAGTGAGATGAGGCAGCAAAGACATATTGATGAAAGGGGGAAGAATGTGAGGGAAATTAGCACAATTAAAAAAAGGACTGAGTGAATAAAGTCCCAATCAGACTGGAATGACATTTCTCCAGTGGAGATGGGGTGATTTAACACCACCTGTGTCTGGTCAGTAATTTTAATCCTGACTGGAGCATGTGTGGATGTGAGTAGTTTTACACCCCCTTCTTAGCAATAATAATACTTATTTTTTTCTTTTTTTGTAAAATTCAGCTAAGTGTGAAATTTGACTTTTGTGTGTAAATGGAGAGAGGCAAAAATGTTTTTGCTGACCTAATCATGCCAACAGCAACATATCACTAACCTATTTGGGGACCAATAAGTTAATGTTAATTCAAAATTTCTTTCAGGCTATGCTTATTATTTCTATTACTGATTGATGTTGCAGTTATTTTAAATAATTCATAGTTTGGTCTGTAAGACGTCAGCAAATAGTGAAAAATCCCCATCATAATATTCCATAGCCCCCAGTCCACTTAAATGCCTTATTTTGTTAGACCAACAGAGGCTGGACTCCCAAGGACGGAAGTTCAAACTTGGCACACTCTCTACTGAGAAAGAAGATCTATTGGTTGTGACTTACATCATGATATTGGTAAAACAATCAGTATTCAGCTGTAATTGTCTCTCTGGAGATGATATCTCCAGTTTACCTACCCAATGCCGTACGGCAGCCTGAACACCAGCAGGGCGGGTGAGGAGGCATTAAGTCTCAGTTGACTTAGTGTCTCTGGGTCCATGTACAAAGGAGAGGTATCTAATTGGTCCTGCAGCTGGCCAATCACTGCATTCGAGGCAGGCCAGGACACAGCAGGTAACACCAAAGGGGAAGATGAGGACATCAGGGCCCCCTGTGAGACATGAGACAGTATCTGTTAGTAACATACACATAACCTAATACAAAGGTGTTAGCGTTCATTTATTAATAATTGTGATCGTCATTCCCACTAATCATGCATCATATCACAATTTTGTGCAGCCCTAATAGGACTCAAAACATTACACTGATCTCCACAGTCAATAACATCATCTTACCTCAAGGTTGGGGAAGACAGTGTCCTGCTTGTTTCCAAAAGCTCCTCCATACATGGTGAAGTCCTCTATGCTCATCTGGGTGGAGGCAAGGAAAGACAATCTTAAATAAGCAATAAGCAACAAACTACTAAACCCCAAATGTACACCGAGAAATGAGAAAAGTCTCTGTTACAATGTTAAGAGGATTAATATATTTAACTCATTTTTATGCAAAAAAAAAAATCAATTTGCAGCAACAGAAATGTGGCATGAGTTCTGAATCAAAACAAGGTAAAATTACATTTTAAAACAATAGGGCCTTCGCCACTTTAGTGTGCTCGGGCCCTAATTACAAATTTACATTTTTCACAGATGAGTTGAAAATATAACCAGTAGATTAATAATGAAAATAACCCTGGGCATATTCACAAATTGACTGCAGTGGATTATGATAAACAGTCCTGGCTTATCTGTGTGTGTGTGTGTGTGTGTGTGTGTGTGTGTGTGTGTACCTTGTCCTGGAGGAACAGCACTACATTCTTTGGGCCCTCATTCAGAGCTTTCTCCAGGTAAGAGGCCAGCTGCTGCAGCTCAACAATGTGACCTGCTGTTGGGGGGGACTGACTCGGGAGGGAGATCCTGGTGGAGATTTAAAGCAGTGGACGAAAAAGTATTAAGATTATATACTGAAGTAAAAGTAGCCACACAATACAGTAAAAACGTTTCTTGACAACCAGACTGTTTATCATCTATGTCAGATGACAGGTGACATCTGACATTCATTAGGATGACAGGAAATTCTCATGTTACGCTTCCTTGATTAATTTAAACAAGCTCTTAGGTTTAATCCACAGTTTTATTCCTATTTTATTAGAGAACTGTAGATGCTAGCTTACACCAGCTAACACACAGCTAACCATTAGCTAACAGGGAATTACAGCGTCAAACCCCGCTAGCCCGTGAAGAAGAAAAATCCCAACAGTTCAACACCTCTTACCCTTCACTTGTCCACAGAATAAGCGGCACCTGTTCATCGCAAATCCCCGTGTTCAATGTGCTCAACACACCGAGAAAAAGGGCCAAAGACGCAGAGATGCGGTCGAGCTGCAGCTTCCCCATCGGCGCCATCTTTACACTCTCTGACAGCGTCAAAGGGGTCACGTGACGGCGGTTGACGAAAACGCTTTTCTTCCCCGTTATCAGTCTATGATAACCGTGCTTGTTTTCAAATCAATGGCCCGCTAATCTGTCTTGAAGGCAAAACAACTCAGGAGTGAGATGTCAAAACATTCAGACACGCGACGTGAGCTGAATATTCAACAGGGGAAATAAGCTTTCACAGGCTCAAAAGCGAAAAAACTGCGAGTATAAATAACCGAATGGAGCAAAGAGACGAGTTCATTTCAAACTATTCATCTTATTACTATTTTGATTCATGGTGCTTCTTTACCTGTTGAATCTCTGAGGTGAGCTGCATCTCTCATCTGTTAATATATCAGTTACAGGTCGATGCATTTTTTGGAAATGCCGAGTAGTAATGTTTTTTAAATGCTTAATTCTTTCTTTTGTATTACTTCTTAAACAGTTGTTTGCCATACTTGTTTCAATGTGGAATGAATTGTAATTTCACTTCGAGGTTGACAACTGTGGTTTTAAGTGAAATATCTAACCAGCTATTTTGCACCATTTTGCAATTTCTGCTAATTAAACAACAAAATAGGTTGTTTTTTTCACCATTTTCTGATCTGACATCATTATTCATTATCATTCATTAGGACGGCATGTCTGTGTTTATATGGGAGCTCATCCTCCACCTCCACTACACTAAAAATCAACTCAGACATTACTTTATTTTGAGTCCAAAAGACTTTTTTGTCATCTTCAAAAAGCTATTTCATATTTACAGAGATCATTTTTTTCCGTTTGTGCCTCAGCTCGCTGCCTTCAGACTCAACATCAATCAGGAAAAATTCTTGCCATAAATTCTACTCATTGCAATAAAATGGAAACGGAGTGATTGTGGCATCAAGTTCATTTGTTCCCACTGAAGACAGGATCAAGAACGTAAACTAAAAATTACTAACAATAAGTTAACTGACTTCAAGCTTACAGCTCTTATTTTGTTTGGAATTCATCAGTCAGAAGAACCAGAACAAAACTAAAAGGCAAGACTGAATAATTTTATTCCTTGGTCCAGACAAATTGTACAGGTTTGAAGGCACACAGTTGGTTTTACAGTTTTGATTATTGCTGCCATCATGATAGCTACTTTGGCTAAATCTGAAGATTTGACTAGAGACATTAGACTACCTTAGGCAAGAGCACAGCAAAGTGTCCTTTTCGTTCTTCAGGTAAATAGTTGATCCAGTGAAGGACGGCCTCAAACACAGTGCTCTCATTTTTCACTCTGAGGTCGTCTCTTTCTATGATGTCAGTGAGCTGCTGCACAGACAGATGCTGGAACTCCTCACAGGAAACGACTTCCTCAAAGCGATCAATGCTATAGCAGAAGGCCTTGCATCGCAGTTCGATGGAGAAGCAGTGCTGTAAAAAGTAGTTGAAAGCCATACTTGAGTAAAAGTAAAGATACTTTGCTTGAAATTTACTTAGGTAAAAGTGAAAGTCACCCATAAAATAATTACTTGCGTAAAAGTCTTAAAGTAGCGCATATGAAATGTACTTAAGTATCAAAAGTAAAAGTACAAAGACACAAAATTAAGCTTTTTTTTTCTGGTTTCAACAGTTTATTTAAGTCAAGCGAGTAGCCTGTATGAGAAAATAGGCTGGCGTGGTCAGGTGGAGGTGGAAGTGTAGAGCTGGGCTGAGCAGGCAGAGAAGCTGAGAGAGAGGATGACCAAACCGGTTGCAGAGGCGAGGCAGGTGGATGGTGTGGCAGTCTGGCTGGCATGGGCAGTCTGAGGCACAAAAAGAAGAAAAAAAAACAGGCAGTAACAGGCAAAAAGACAATTTGGGAAAAAGGCCTGACATTAATACCACAAAGTAGACGGAACAATCTGGCGAGGTCTGGTCGTCTGGACCGGGGTTAAATACTGGATAGCTTGATTGAAGATGGAGTGCAGGTGAGGAGGAAACAGCAGCTGCAGGAGATCAGATGGGCAGGCAGGAGGAGGGACCAGGAAGGCCACACTCAGCACACACAGACTGAGACAAAACATGACACACTCGGGAGGGAAAACAACAAGAAAGACAAGGGAAGGAGGAGGCAGAGGACAAATCCTAACAGAAACGGCCTTTTCGGGATTTTTTTTTAGGGCCCGAGCCCACTAAAGGGGCGAAGGCCCTATTGTTTTCTTAAAGTTTTTTTTTTTTCTCGCCCGACTTTAAACCCAAATTGCATGCCATCAGCTTGAGATAAATGCGAACGCGCCTAGCCACAAAATTCACAGACAGGTGAAATTATTATTTATGAATCCAGTGTTTGCACTAAAACATGTGCTCCATAGCACCCCCTAGTGGTTTTAAACTGCAGCCCCCTCCGGCTACTTTGGGCTATGAGCCTGAAAATTGGTGTGCATAACAACCATTGTAAGGCCTACGAAAAAGTCTCTTACGACTATCATGAATTCCGAACAGGAAGTTTGGAAATTAACGTTAAATGTCGTGTTTTAGCGATTTTCACGCTACGTATTTGAACTCCTCCTCCTAGGTTTTTAATCGGATCGACTCCAGATTTGGAGGGTGTGTACGAGACACATTGACGATGAAAAGTTCTTAAAAGAATTTGCGTAGGACAATGGGCATGGCTGCGAGTGCCCGATCATCGCCGCTTGGGGAAATGACACGAGCTCCAAACAGAATCACACAAGTGAGAATACACTGACCGGGAATAGAACCCGGGTCGCGGCTGTGAGAGCCAGCCACTGGACCACCACCAGTGTGTTGGGTTGGTTTTATGTTATTTTGATGTTATTGATGGGATTTTTTTTCATTATTTAAAATTAGGGATGCACCGAAAATTCGGCCACCGAAAATTTTCGGCAAGTCTTTTGTCACCGAAACAACACGGCCACAAGACGTTGTGATGACAAAGAAAAAACACGCCCACCACGGGCGGTTGCCGCCTCTAGCCATTTTTAAAATGCGCGTGTAGCGGCGCCAGTGTTTGTAACTAGGCAACCATGACAGCGCTTTTTGATTGGCAGAAAGCGCAGCGGGTCCTCTCGGTCCTAACCCTATTTAAAATGATGGCGAACCGAAGCGCTCAGAGAAAACCACAATAACAGCACCTGTAGCCTCATCAGCACAGGCGTCCGTCTCCTTATGCCAGCTTCCCATGGACGCGGAAGCTGTACAGGCAGGTGTAGTCCGGATGGCCCCAGTTGCTCTCCACATGGAGTCTCACGAACTTGAAGGGCACGTTTTTCTGATCATGGGAGACAGGCAATTTGAAAGTTTGCAGGGCGTCTCCATCGTGATCATACACAAATGTGCCGAGATGGATTCCCTCCTCGTCCATGGTGTTAAGTCCGTAGACTGGAAACACCTTGGGGGCGCTCAGAATGGTGCCAGTCGGGGACATGCTCTTCAACATGTGGCCGATTGACACATGGCTGATGGTGACTTGGTGGGACAGGGCAATTAACAAATGCCCACGCCCACCTGCAAAGGACCAACAGCTTCCTGGTAATGGAGGCCATCTTCCATCAAGAATAACATTTGTGTTTTCTGGTGTTTTCCACAGTGGAATCCCAAATATATTCATTCCTGTTTCTGGTGTCCCGTAGGATTTTGGTGTCCAATATAATACTTTGGCTCCTTGTGACAGCAGTGCAAAGTTGGGCCATGTATATGCTTCTGGAAACAAGATGCGCAGCTCCCTCAGCTGCTTGAGGTGGGCACATTCTGTGTTCAACAGAATGGAGATGCAAGGGTGAATCCAGTAAACGAGTCCAAAGATCAGTGGCAGGATGACAAACAGGAAGCTTCCAGTTCCATCCTCCAGATGTGGTTGGGCTCCTGATGTCCCAATGAACGTAGTCATCATAGTGATTGTGGTGGTTGTCATTGTCGTCATTATACAGTTCAAAACGAAAATGCATTCTCCGTTTTTTGAAAACTTTGTATATGGTCTCCTTGTAGGAGATGCAGGGTCTACCTTGGCTGTCGTAGTACCCTGCAGCCAGGAGTCGAAGGCTTCTTCGCAAATTCATGTTGTCTGAAACGTCTGAAGCAGCTTGAAACTCGTGAAAAAACACTTGCTGAAAGTCCTGAACAAACTCTTCAGATCGTCTGTAAATCTTCAAAGTCTTTGCAAGGAATATTGGAAATGACATTGAAACCTGTACCTGTATTTATAAACTCAATTTCAAACTCAATTTCAAATTGGCGTTTAATCCATATTTGGATTAAACGCCAATCGTGGCGTTTAATCCAAATATGGACAAACGGGTGCCAGGGTGGAGCTGAATGAAGCCTGTGTAATTAAACATGCTCACCGTGCTAAAGCTAACCCGGTGGTACCGGCTTCATCACTGATTGCGGTACTTTTTTTTTTTTTTTTTTTTTTTTTTTTAGCCTGTTCTGTTACAGCAACTTGAGCAGATAGTGTGATGTTTTTTTACCAATACTTTCATACAAATTGAGATATTTAATTTGAGTTCTAGGTGAATACACTGAAATCGACTGAAATAAATCGATTTTAAATCCTCATCCCCTGCACTGTGTCGGTCATCAGTCGAGCTCCGCACCGCCCCCTGCTGTCCTCTGTGGACCGGAACCAGGACATGGTCCGTCAGCTGAGCTCAGACCAGGCTCAGAGCTCGCAGACAGGACGGTCCAGCCGGGATCCTGACCGGAGCTACACGCCTTATCTGCCGGCTGACATGGACTGACGGGGGCAGAGAGGTGAGCTTCAGGTCCAGGGTGAGTTTTTAAAAACCCCAGAGAGTTTAAATGAAGCCGCAGCTGAGTGTAAACTGTAAACACACTCATTAGCTTGTTTGCTAACAGTTTTAGCCATTAGCTCCGCAGCTCCTTCATTCAGTCATTCAGATGTGTTTAAATACAGAAACATACTGTCCAGACTTAAACTTATAGTTTGACAGTTCAACTTTGATGAGGTGATTTAACTGGAGCCGTTCATTCAGCTTCCAGAGCCGGGTCAGTACTTAATACTCCAGACTTAAAGCTACTTAAATCGGTTTAAACTACAAACTCCATTTCCAACATTACCAGCCTGTTCAGCTGTTAGCTTGTTCGCTAACTTTACCCTGATGTGTATTGGGCTAATAGCATTAGCCTTTATTAATCCCTTCATGAAAAAGGGTATCTATAGCTGATTTAAACTCGTGTGGTTAGAGTTAATTCTTTTTAATTTGTGTGTTAATCGCCTAGTAAGTAATTTAAAGCTAGTTCAATGATGAGTATGATACCTTTATGGACGCCTCGTAAAGTCCTAACACTTTTCCTGTTGTTGTTTTTGTTGTTGTTGACCATCCAGGTGGGTTTGGATGCAAATGTAATGAGATCAGGATTTGGAGGATGTCGCCTGTGTATTAATTTAAAATCAGCAGAAAATGGAGAAAATATGGTTCATTTGTTTATATAATGTGACATTAGAACATTTTTAAACGGAGAGCAGCAGTTTGAATGTTATTGGATTTAAGTTTGAATGTTATTGGATTTAAAATAATGTAACGTTGATTAATCCAGTAATCAGCAAACAGAAGATGAATGACAAACCTGATGACTGAATATTAGTTGGAGTCATTGATCATGCAGGACTAAGATGTCAGGATTTGCTGTTTACTTTAGTGGGATGATGTGCTGCTTTTCTCTGTTTAAATCTTTGTGACCTAAAGACAACTGCTACTGAATACAAAGGACAAAAGGTGTACTATTCTCCAGAGAACATCCTGAAAACAAACAAGCAAACAGAAACTTGATCCGTCTTTTGTAGAAGAGAGAATCGACCCACTAATGACTCCAGGGACACGAGAAAATCATGAAATAGATTTTACATAATGAATGATCTGTTTTAATATTAGACACGTTAGGACCATCAATTCTTGCAGCTGCTAATTTATGTTTCAAAATTTAATGATGACTAGACTTCCACCTTTATACAGTAATTTGTTCTGCTACCATAGATAATGTACAGTACGTGTTTCATTAATAGGCAATGACAAAGCTGGTGCCTGTTTACATCTTTTTTCTCTTATTTTAATTTTTTCTCTTTTATTTTTTATCAGTGTTTTAGCAAGTTGATGTCTGTGTTATGATATTAGGTCATAGTCACAGTTCTAAACATGTCTTCCTCAACGAAGACACCTGCTGTGTTGACAACGTTAACCTGTGGAGATCTGTGAAGGATCCCATAAAGCTCTGCAGGCCAAAGCCTAGCTATGCATTTTGTTTTCCTGACTGCAGGCTGACTTAGTGAGCTGCTGCATTATTAATGTGTGACATGATTTCCATTCAGAGGCCGGCAGCTCTGTAACATGATCCAACCAGGCCTGCTGCCATCTCTGCTGGCCTTGTTTCGATGTAGATCACTCTGTCTGTAGAGCTGAAATGTGACCAACTTGTGTTTTCAGTCTGGATTGTGGAAGTGAACGTCCCATTGGTCTTTCTGATAATTACAAGCCTGACCTTTTTGATAAGCCCAAGACATCCAGAAACATGTTCATTTATCTGGTGTCCCATGGAATAATCCTCAGTCTATGCATCAGTTTCATAAAGCTTTATTCAGGCCCAGGAAACTGGTCTCTGCAGTGGACTCCTGGGGTTCTCCTCAAGGCCAGGGTGGAAAGTAATTGAGTCACTTATTTATTCGAGTTCTGTACTGAAGTACAATTTTGAGGTCCTTGGTTTTGAGATTAACAAGAATGACGTCTATGATATATACACACACACACAGTCGTGTGAAAAAGTTTGGGCACCCCGATCAAGATTTTCCAAGATTTAAATCATTGGTTGTTCGGATCAGCAATTTCAGTTAAATATATCATATAGCAGACAAACACAGTGATATTTGAGAAGTGAAATGAAGTTCATAGGATTTACAGAAACTGCAATAGTTACTTAAACAAAAGTAGGCAAGTGCATAAATTTGGGCACCCCAACAGAAAAACGAGTCTGGATTCTGGTTGAAGGTATTTTTAACCATTCCTCTTTCCAAAACACCTCCAGTTCAGTCAGGTTTGAATATTCAGGTCTGGAAGAAGAACACGCCACTTCCTGGGGTTGAGGAAACCACAGAGGTGGACGTAGACGGAGGGTTAACACCAAAACTGGTCAAAAAAGAAAAAAAACAACAAAGAAATTATAAACAACAACAAAAAATCCCTCCCCCCAAAACAAAAAACAAAACAGAACCTCCCCCTTGAACTGCTACATTATCGTGGTGGGGGAGTTTGAGTGCCTGAATGATCCTGGGAGCTATGTTGTCCTGGGCTTTATGCCCCTGGTAGGGTCTCCCAAGGCAAACAGGTCCTGGGTGATGGGTCAGACTAAATGCAGTTCAAAAACCCCTATGAACAGCTCGCAAAGAAGAGCAGTGACATCGCCCAGTAGGGTGCAGCCGGGGACCCACCCTGGAGCCAGACCTGGGGTTGGGGCTCACAAGCGAGCGCCTGGTTGCCGGGCTCACAAGCAACCACCTGGTTGCCGGGCCTTTGCCCATGGGGCCCGGTCAGGCTCAGCCCAAACCAGCGACGTGGCCCTGACCTCAGAATACCTCCTTAGAATATGACAGTAATCTCATCTCAAAAAGTGTGATTAGTCAAGTGGTGGTGACTGGTAAAAAGAAAAAAGTAAAGAAAAGAACAAATACAATAGCTGTTTTTATTATTTCAAGATTGGTCTAACCTAAAACCTTGGATGGGAAGATGACAGCAGACAGAGAGAGCAAGTATCCAGATCAATGGTCTGAACTTTTGAAAAACAAGTGGGAATGCAAGTGGCTGCTTTTCGAAGTGCAACCTTGTGCAACTGTTTTAATGTTGAAGGTGAGCATGAGTTAACATCAAGTTCTCTGAATTCTGTCTTAATGTGCTGCTCAGTCTCCATTACTTTGTTGGAAAAATTATTTAGAAATTCCTCACATCTCTCTGGGGAAGATTCAACTGGCTGGCTAAGTTGGAGACCAGTCAGAGGCTTTATGGTTTTAAAGAGAATTATGGAATTGTGACCCTGTTTGGAGTTTAGTTCTGAAAACAGAGAATTAATTTAGGAGGTGGGAGCCAATTAGTGTGCGCTGCAGTCCTACTAGAAAGAAGCCAAATATTGCCACTGCCACTGCCTCCACTGAAAGATTGCAATGGACCTGCAATGGAAAAAAACCTGATTATAATAAAAGAAAAACTCATTGCATTAGAGCTGCTTCGATGAAAGGTATTTGACAACACTGAGTCTATCATTCAGGACAAGATCACTTCTAATTGGCAAGTTAATGATGAAATCGCATCAAGAGATTTTGAGTGACTACTTCAGTGACGTCAAAGTGGAATTAGCTTTTTAGGGACACTATAACTGCATTTGTTATTGCAGAAGATTATGTATAGTTTAAGTACTTAAACATTTTTAGAAAATGCAGATCTGCTAGTTATGATTTAGAATAAGGAATGCATGACTGTGACATTGAAAACAAACCTTCATAAAGCTGCGCTTCATAAAAATGTCATGTTATGTAGAGTTTGATTCCAGAGTGTCATGACTCTATATATTTCACAGATTGATTCTTTAGTCAGAGCATGACGGGGACAGTCTGTCCTTTCTGTTCAAAACAAGGAGACAAACACAGCAGCATTGTGAAAAGAGGTTTTCAGTGGACAGACAACTAAAAACTTCCTTCAGAGGAGGAGTCTTAATACAGCTTCAACAGTCAGTTTCCATGAAATAGAAGAACACAAGGGAGGAACATGCTGTATCTACGGTGACATTTTTAAAAAATGGCCAGACATTTAACAATTTAGAAGCTGTGTATGATTCGGACAGAAAACAAAATCATTAAATCAGAAAGAGTACAAGGCAGGGTCCACTTTGGTCCCCCAGCAACTGCATGACATTCAGGTTTGCTGAATGTAACATTATACTTCTACTGTACTGCAATTCAGAGGCAAATATTGTGTATTTACAGCCCAAATTTGAGTGTTAACACTTTTCTTTACTATTTTCAAGTTTAATGATCAATGACCTCCAAGTGTTGATTTAAAAAAGAAATAAAGAATAAATGTTTTCTGTTTCCTGTTGTTTCTTCAGCCCCTCCCCCCTGCAGTGGCCAGGTGGTGTCATGGCGTCCCGGCTGCTGGACCGTCTGAAGCGATCGTTGTTTAAAGATGGTCAGGGGGCAGGACCTGAACAGGAAGCGGGAGGTGTACAGGAAGAGGAAGAGTTTAAAGAGGACAGTTGGGAGGCAGAGCTGGAAGAGGAGGAGGAGTGTGTGACTGATCGGCTTGGAGGGACGCTGTGCTTCGACAGTGGAGGAGGAGGAGGAGGAGGAGCAGAGGACGGAGCTAAGGGCGAGGAGTCAGGGCTGGACAGTGACTCCGACTTCCTGGGAGAATCGATGGAGGAGGGGCTCAGTAGCACAGGTGAGGTGCTGTTCTTCTCATTTAAAACACGCAAGAACATTTTCACACTGTTATCTTGGAAAAATGCACAGCCACAGGACTTGAAGTCACACTTATATTGTTTCTTATAGTACTACAGTGTTCAGCAATACCAGTTTTTTTAGACCTGGTGGTCAATTAGGGCATGGTTCTGAAACTGAGACTGAAACCATGACAGTCGTGTCGCTGTTCCCCAATATGAAAGCAATGCAGTTTCCCAGTTCATTACACTGAAAATGGACAACAATTAGTGTCAGTGAAGTCAGGTTTGTCTGTGGAAACACTTTAATGAACTCATTTACATGGCCACACATGAATGCCTTAATGTGCAGATTAGTGGAATGAAGCACAACAGACTGGAAGGCGAGTCCTAAGAAAAGGTGAGGGTGATGGAGGGGGAAAGTCTGCTCTCACCAGTATGTTATGTAGGTTAGGAGGTGTCTGTCACTCAAAGTCAACACAGAGGATGTTTCCATGGACAGAGACCTGCATACTGACCCATCTCTCACCTGTCTTGTGCAGACACCAGTCCAGTGGGCGTGTCTCCAGTTGCCCCGTCTCCCTCCTCCCTGGTGAGTCGGCAGCTTCAGGAGAGCTGGAGGAACCTGCGTGGACTCGGTGGAGGAAGCCCCACCCCCACTGGGAGGAGACTCACAGACAATTTGTTGTTTGAGGTGACCAACGCCAGTGTGGTGCAGGATGGCTCTTCAAAATATGTGGTGAGTTCAAACCACCAAAGGGAGGGTCAGCTGCAGGTCAGACGGACCATCCCACAAACAAAATGTCACAGAGTCCTGTAATTCAAATGCAGGTCATGTAGGTTCTGGTGCTGAAGCCCAAAGCACCTGAACTATAATTGAAATTGCTGATAATGATGTAGCTTTTTAGCTTTAGCTCGGTAGTTTGTCTGTTTCCTTTTCCTGTGGACAGTGGCCACATGTGATATCCCTTCCAGATATTTCCATCAGCTCTACATACTTTGTTAGCTGATAGCTGAAAATATTTCAGTGATCCTGATAAACATAAACACAAAACATAGAAGTAGGAGAAAAAATAGATGCATCTATAAATACATATAGAAAGCAACAACATGAACAACAACATGTTATACAAGTCCAACTGTTTCTGTATATTTTCTGTTACGGTAAACAAGAATACAATTGTAAGGGTGCAGATTGCAAATGGTAAATGGACTGCATTTATATAGCGCTTTTCTAGTCTTCTTAGACCACTCAAAGCGCTTCACAAAGCAAGCCAGCATTCACCCATTCACACACATTCATACACCAATGGAGCATCCATCTGGAAGCAATATGGGGTTCAGTATCTTGCCCAAGGACACTTCAACACATAGACAGCATAGCCAGGGATCGAACTACTAACCTTCCAATTGATGGACGGCCGCTCAGCTACAGCCGCCAAAGAGTGTTGGAATAGATAGTGAATAATTAAAGTAATAGATTACTTTATATACTGTACTACTTTATATAGCTCTACACCATTCATGTGATCCAGTCTGGAGGCAGTGATAAGACTCCGGCCATCATCACCCGCCGCTACTCTGACTTCCAGAGGCTCCATGCCACGCTGCGCCGTAACCATGGTGATCAGATGGAGCGCGTCTGTTTCCCACGTAAGTTACAGTTCTGCTATCCATAAAGCCAAGGACGTTGTGTTCATGGTCTGTTGCGTGCCCCAGAAAAGTCCTGGGAATGGACCCTAATACTCAGAGAGGCACACCAGTGATAAGGACATTGTTGGTTTGAATCATGAAAAAGGAATAAGTAAATAAATAAATAAATAGCAGGTGATGGACGGACAGTAGATCAGTGTGGAAGTTTAAACCCAAAGTTTAATCACTGAAGCCTGATCACTCCCTGTTTTAATCTCTGCAGGGAAGAAGCTGCGGAGGAACTTCACGGCGGAGACAATTGCTAAGAGGAGCCGAGCGTTTGAACAGTATATGTCTCACTTGTGCTCCCTGTCTGCCCTGCGGGGGGCGCTGTGTGTCCGACAGTTCTTCTACCTGACTGACCTGCAGGCTGGACAGCTGCTCATCAGGTAACTCATACACTGACATGAACCATCTTCGAAAGTCAAAACTCAGCCAAACATCATACAGTTAACAACTTTGATCTTCTATATCTTTTTCTCTGAAGTCGCATTTGAGTCCCAGCTCTAATGAAGTACAAGACTCAGTATTGAAATTTGCTGGCTGACTGATGCTTCAGGTCAACATAAACACAATATAAATCCCATATAAATTTGCAGGAATGGAAACTTCTGCTCCCACAGTCAATTCTGGGTCCCATCTCCACTCAAAGCCACTATGTTTTGTTATTAGAAATGAAAATGAACCGAACTGCGTGTAGCTGTCTTGTAGACTCTGGCTGAGACCAACCCCTGAGTACCTGTGAACAGTGAATCATTTACATTCTGTTCTTAATCTTTTTATTTTCCTGCAGAGTATCAAAAACTGGGCCTCAATAACGTACCAGACAAACAAGCAGTATTAAAAAGTGAAGTAATATCAATAAAATCTACAAGTGAAGATGAGTTTGTACGAATGGAACTTTTGTTATTGAGCCTTTCTACATTTATTTCACATGTTTAATTATTGGTTACTTAGAATTTGATTAATAATACAAAATATAATCAACTAATCAATGATGGTGTGCTTTTATAAGATCAAAATGATTATTTATAATAAGTATATATTATATATTATTAATAATAATATTAACATTTTTTTATTGACTAAAGTGATGGACACATTAATGCATCAGTAGTTAAAATCCAATAATATATGCGTAATTCCGTGCCAAATCACCGGATTTTAGAGAAAGTTCCCGACTGACCATCTCAGATTTTGTTCATATTTTTTTTATTTCAATGCCCTTGTTACTAATAACTGCTGTGTAAAATTTGAGGCCAGTATCTCCACTAGTTTCAGAGATATTAAGCCTGCAAAAAGGGGGCATGGCCCCATATTTAGCATTGAAACCAGTGTTACAATCAAACATCCATTGTTTGATGGCTAATAACTTTTGAACTGTTCACACTAAATGGTTCAAATTTTCACACATGATTCTTTGATAGAATGAGGCTCTGTACACAGAAGGAGAGCTGTGTATGTGTGACATATTTACAGATTCATGGCATGCCAAATATGGCTTCCTGGAATGAGCGTTTGTCCATGGTAGCACTTTTAGCTCTCTATATCTCCAGATTTAATGACACCAGATGTCTGATTCTTTTTAATATATGAGACATGTTATAGTACTATCAGGAAAACATGTTATATCTGTGACAAACGTTATACTTTCTCATATATAGGCCCCTAAAAATGGAAAAAAGCTTATCGCATCTATAATTTGAATGCTTATAGCAGAAATCTGACAAGGTTTACCAGAAAACAAATGAGATCAGTGAAAAGAGCAAGATCTAATTGATATATGTACCAAATATGAAGTTGGTGCTGTGACGAAAACTATTTAATTAAGGCTATTGAATATAGAAGGTTTCATAGATGATGCTGTGAAAGAAGGTTACACCCTGTCAGACATGAAAATATGCTGCATGTTTGTCTGATCAGCAATTTTGGATTGGTCACATCTGTGCAATATCGGAGGAGGAACAGGATGTGCAAGTACAATTTATGCCCCCTCATGGTCCTGCAAGGTCTTACAGTTGCCCAAGAAGAGAAGATATCTGTTGGGTTCCACTGATCCACATCATAAAGATCATAGATGCATCAATCACATCAACTGGTGACAATATGTAGTTCTGTCTGGTGTGGTGAAAGAAGCTGACCGGTTATTCAAACACTTCAAATAGACATGCTTAGTCTACATAAATAGAA
Source organism: Centropyge bicolor (assembly GCA_037975185.1). Classification (NCBI taxonomy): domain Eukaryota; kingdom Metazoa; phylum Chordata; class Actinopteri; family Pomacanthidae; genus Centropyge; species Centropyge bicolor. The sequence goes on along the minus strand of JBBMOC010000011.1, from coordinate 2,501,205 downwards.
TTAAATGTGTGTAATTGACCTTTGTGAGATTTGTAAATCATTTATCATATTTACAAAAACACTACATAATATGTATAGTCAAGAGAATTTGAATCTGATGTAACCTTGTGAATGGCATTTTCACATCATGTCATAAAACCTTCTATATTCAACAGCCTTCAAGAAATAGTTTTCTTCACAGCACTAACTTCATATTTGGTACATATATCAATTAGACCTTGCTCTTTTCACTGAACTTTTGTTTTTTGGTAAACTATAAGCATTCAAAATACAAATGTGACTAGCTTTTTTTTTCATTTTTAGGGGCCTATACATGAGAAAGTATAACGTTTGTCACAGATATAACATGTTTTCCTGATAGTACTATAACATGTCTCATATATTAAATAGAATCTGACATCTGGTGTCATTAAATCTGGAGATATAGAGAGCCAAAAGTGCTACCATGGACAAGCACGCATTCCAGGAAGTCATATTTGGCATGCCATGAATCTGTAAATATGTCATATACTTATAATACTTTTGTACTTTTACTTAAGTAAAAGATCCTAGTACTTCTTCCACCACTGTGAGAAAAGACAACAACTGAAACAGCTGTTTACTTATTACTGACTTTCATTTGAAATTCAGAGTTTTGAGTTTCAGCTGAGAATGTCCTGGAAAATAATTTCTGAAACAGTGTTAATGTTGCTCATTAGGTTTGTTTTTAGTTTCTCTTCCTGCCTTCTGTCTTCTGTTCTTTGATCCATCTATGTGAATTTTTTGATAAATACTTAGTTTTTATGAATATATCTCAGCTCCAGTGTTGATGTTTTGAGTATGTCTTGTTTTGTTGAGGGTGGGACGGTACCAGGAGGCCTTGGGTCCGCTGCTCAACGCCAAGAGACTGCAACACAAACTGGGCTGGGTGAGTTACTATGACAGCCAGGCTCAGGTCCCACCCCCGGCCTCTTCCCATTGGTTCTTCACTCTGGTGGGGCTGTCAAGCTGTTTCCAGGAGGTGGATCAGCTAGAGGAGGCCCGGGATCACTGTGATCATGCCATCCGCGTTCTGACCCCCGCTGACTCTAACTCAGAGGACAGGCCCCTCCCACTGAAAGACAAACCCCACCCACTAAATGAAAAGCATGACAAGCCACACCCCCTCCTGTTGCCGCTGTTACGGGCTGTGGTTCGGTTGTCCTGGCAGACAGGAAAAGACAAGCGGCAGTGGGAGGAGCTTCTGCAACACCTGGAGGAACAGTGGGCGGGGCTAGACAATCAGCCAACCATCAAAGAGTTTCTGGTCAAACACAACCTGGAGGAGAGTGAGGGGGAGGGCTAGAACTACACACACACAAACACACTGCAGAGTACAATCACTATGATACAGCATGAGAGCCACTCAGTACAGAGAAAACATGAGAGACTTTGAGAGTTCCGTTGAAATAGTTTGGAAAACAGTCCTGAGAAAAGTATTTTTCATCACAAGGAAATGTTTTCTCTGATAACATATGTAGTATTATAAGAAATAAGAAGTCAATATTATGAGCAAAAACAAATTCATAACATTACCAGGAAAAAACATTTTGCCAATAAAATAGTATAAAATAAAGTGTAATAGTTGTAAAGTTAAACAGGCAAAAATTCGAGTGGCACAGCAGTCACATGCACATGACAGTTTCTTAGAACATTTTGACTTTTCCTCAAAATTACAATTTATTTTCTAAAACTGTTTTGACTTTGTTTTCAAAATCTCTCGTGTTTCTTGCCTTACAGTGACTGTGATATGATGTCACCCCATGCATCATTCATGTGTTCAATCCTGTTTTTAAAGCCTTAAAGAGGGTCAGCGATCGTGGACGCTCTGATGCTGCAGATCAGGAGGTTTTTATGCATGATAATCCTAAAGGAATCATCCTGAAGCTGTATTCGTGTATTGTGCTGAGTCATAAAGGGAAGAAAAAAGAGCTCACAAAGCATGTTGGCACTTAAAATAGTCAAAAACCTTCTTTCAGGTTTGGAGGAGCATACAAATATTAAACGTTTAAAAAACAGAAGGAGAAAACATTAGACTGAAAGCACAGGTCAGGTCAGACACCATGTGAGTTAAAAACGGCTTCAAATAATGTGAATTTAACTGCAGTGATGTTTGAGACGTTAACAGAACAAACGCATGTTCCTGTGTGCAGTCTTTGACAACACACACATTGAAGACCCCAGGTTTCTCAACCCAGGCGAGTCCTACGAATTTCAGAGATCTTGATCATAAATATTAAGAAGTTCAAATGTGTTTTCAAACAGTTTTTAAAATTTCTCTAATGTTCACTGTAGGTTTACTCATATTTGTCTGAATCAATCAATGAGAGCATCTGAATGAGTCCCTCTGAAGCTGTATTTGGATCTGTGCATTAACAGGCTATGCTGTTTTTGATGTGCTTCTTCTCAATAATGTGGCTACATGTCAAGGCTACGGTGACTCCAGAGACACAATGTTGAGCTCGTAGTGACTGTGATTGGTCAGTTTCTGCTGCTTGTGTTTTCTGCCGGTGGTGGAGAGTGAACCCAGCACTTATCTGCTATTCTGAACTTAACCACTTATCTGCTGCCTTAATGAACAAATATTTAACAAAGCTGAAGCTGAATCTCTGTTTCAAACCTTCACAACTAACAGCACATTTGTCAGATCAGTCAGTTTTAATAATTTAGCCTAATATAACAAACCAGCAGCTTTACTATGTGCACAGGATACGGTTCACTCTGTCCTTAGACCCTCTGTTAAAGCTGCTCTGTGGAGTTTTCTTGTCAAGTTCTGTTTACATTCAGTATTAAATCACCAACACACTGTGTGTTTTCTTTAGTTCTAACACACATGTTGAATCCAGTTCATAATGCAGATTATTTTAAGTACATTAAATCTTGCATTGTTTACATATATGTTCACTAGCTGGCAGTCTTCTTCCTCCTTCCTTTGGTACATTACTATATATTTAGGCACTTTACTGCCACCTGTAGGTCAGTAGAATAGTGTCAAAGTCATGCGCAGGATGTGTAGCAGTGCATGTATATTTGTGTGCGTGCATGAGACAAAATAGGGACCACATCATTAAAGAGAACTGGTCCATGGCTGTACTACAGGTCAAAAACTCCACGGAGTACCTTTAAGCAACATAAAGACAATAACCTCAGCTGGAGATACACAGCAATAATCACTTGGCTAGTGAGACAATCTACAGTCTCTCTACAGTTTATCAGTAAATTATAGGACATCAAACAATACTCCATATTTACAACTCTGATTCCGCCTTAAGGACTGTCACCCCAAAGCCAGAGCACTTTTGTTTCAAATTCAAAATCACTTTTAAAAATCTTGTGAAGTTTCTGAATACGGCCAGATTATTATTATTATTATTATTATTATTATTATTATTATTATTATTAGGATTATTTACCAGCTATCTTACTTTGGATTAAGATTTCAATTTAGATTTTAGTAACAACATTATTTTATTGCACTTTCTAAATCATATTCCACCTGCAGTGGGAAATTGAAATGACAGATTCATCTGTTGCCAGTATGAAATATTAACAGTTAAAGAGGCATTAAATCATCATTGAACCTTTCATCAGCAGGAACCATTAAAGCACTTCTGTCTGATTAAATGTTTTAATCACTACTTCTGAATGCATGAACCTACAATACAGTCGGTTCATGTTTTCATGGAAAAATCTGCTGCCTTTCAGTGATGTGTGTTTTTACGTGGATTTGGTAACTATGGAGAGTTTTTGTGGGTCTGGTGACCTGGAGTGGATGATAAGGGATAAAAATAGATGGGAGGACTTGATTTACATCAGCAGGAAATCAAGTAATGATTGGTTGAAGGTTTTCTTTGTCTTCTCAGAAGAGAAATACAAGGCGTGAATCACAGAGAGTTCCGATTGAGCTGTTACTGTAAAGTTAATAAGGGACGAGACATTAAAGATGTGACGCACGAGGGAAATTAAAAAGCATTTAATTTGATGAATTGAATCATCATTAACACTATGGACTATGCACATGCACAGACTTATGCAGTTATACTCACTCCTGAGTTCACATCTTATCAAGTTGGTATACAAGCTGCTGACTGGAGGAGACTGTTCACATCAGCCCTCCTGTCTGCATTTGGGACCTGAGAACTTGTACTGTAGAGATGCTGCATGAGCAGCTGAGAGAACTATACAAGTACAACATTATGCACAATTACAAGTATAGTCATGTTATATTCAGCCTTGCTACGATGCCTTCTTCAGAGCTGCTCTGTCATTTTCTGCTTCTTCTCTGCGTCCTGATCTTTTTTTTTTTTTTTTTAATTCTGATTACAAAACATGTACAGTTTGGATTTGAACATCAGTATTTTTTGTCCTACCTGACCCCTGCAGTTTACAGTTAAAATCAGGTGGGTTTTTGAAGGCTGGTACCAATAGTTGAGAACCAAGTACAAGGTTCAATGGGCCTCATGCAAGAGCACTTCAGTATGTTCATCCTAAACCGGTCTTCCTTCTCTCTGTCAGGTTTGATTCAGCAAATGCTTTTAACTGATCAAGTGCCCCCAGTTTGCATAAAGCAACTTGTTGTGCTCCATTTGCTTTAGGTCGAATTTTTTTGTATTTTAGTTGGCTTTTAAACTCCATATTTATTTATTTTAAGGCAGTTTAGTTATTCCCTGACAAAAGATGAACTAATCAGTCCATGACTTCCACACAGGTCTGGATTATCATTCATCAGATTATCAATGAATCTAAAGTGTCTGTCGTGTCCAGACCCACGAAATCTGAGAATAAAATCCATATGTGGCCTGTTTGAATGTGTGCTTTCATTTCAATGCTGCTTGCTTAAAATCCTCAATAACTCTGGTGTTTTCTTCACGCTTTTACTTGGACTAAAAGTTTACAGGATCACTTTAGAAATATTCATCATTTCAGGAAACTGTTTGAAAAGGTTGTTTGGGGGGGTGGGGGTGGGGGGTGTTGGAAAATGAGCTTATTTCTTCAGATAAGTTTCTCTTCATCAGGACCTTTTATGAACTTAACCACCGGTTGAGATGAACGATGTGATGCAACCTTGAGAATCTTTTACTCTTTGAAATGTGAGGGTTTTTATGCTATACTGTACTGTTTTGTGTTTGTTATGTCTCAGCTGGAGAGGTTTTTGTGTTGGGCTGCATTTCCACTGAAAACCAAACAGAATTTTAAACTTCAGTTTAAACAAACAGTCAAAGGTGAAATTACTTTCCTCCCATTTGCTCCCAGTGGAGGTGCAGCCCGTTTGTCCTGTGTGGAATATTTTCAAATGTGGATTCAACTGTAGCAGCGCTGCTTCATAGAGCTATGTACAAGTATATTTTCAAGTATATTTTATGGAATAAATTTGTTACAAAGTCCGGATTTCTCTCATTATTTGTTCATGTTTGACCCATAACAGGTAGCTGAGATTGGGGGCTGAAGCAAAAAATGTAAGGACGTGTCATAGATTTAAAAAATACGCCAAATTTGAAGTTGTTGAATGGTGCTTTGTTTTGTTGTTTGATGGGGTGAGGCTAGCAGTTTCCCCCTGCTTTCAGGGTTTATGCAAAACTAGGCTAAACATGTCATTCTTTTGTAAATTGGGGTATTGCAATACATTAACTTGACGACAAATATTCCCTCCATCCATCCATCCTTCACTTCAACTGACCTCTGTTCAACTGCTTAATTCAACAATGTGTTTCCTGTTTCTCTGTGTTGTTGTCTGACTTTCAGGTCAGAGTTTATCTTTGCTCGACTTTGTCGGACATTTTATAGTTTTCTATAAATGATCTCTTCAGTTTTATTCAGCATAGAACCACTGGAGTCTCCTGGACGATTTAATGATACTATAGTTTTATGTTTTACCAAGTCTTCCTGAATCCAAGTATTATTATCTTTTGTACAGTCATGTGTTTGACAAAGTGTTGAACCTCTCTCCATCCTTGCTTGTGAAAGATTGAATCTTTCCAGGATGAACCTTTCATACCCAATCATGATCCTATCACCTGTGACATATTAAAATATCTGCTGTGAAAAACACTCAAATTAATCTCAAATCAATCAGCATGTGAACAGAATGTTTGATCAGATTTGATCAAAGTACATTTCTTACCATCAGTGTTTTGATTCAAACCTCTGTGGTTGTAGTTCACCTCTCTCTTTGTTTTTTGTTCACCATCTCTTTTTTTTTTTTTTTTTTCTTTTTTTTTAAAGAAGCAGATATTTTCTTTCTCTATGTCTATCTTCTATACTGATGATTCAACCACGAGAGTTTCATGAACACGAAGCAGACCTTTGCTTTCAGGACCGGGGACGCCCAAAATAACTCCTCCACATTCAAAGCTCTATTTTTATTTATCATCCCTTCAGAGCGGTGACATAACGTCCTTTGTGGGGGCGGCAGGTGAGACAACTTTATAGGACAGAAGCTAATTTGACTGCACCCGAAGAATGATAAGAACTAAGCTGTTCCGCTCTTTACAGGTACAACAAAAAGAGAGTGAAGGATGTCAGTCAAGTTCAGTCTTCAGTGCAGAGAAGAAGTCTGATCAAGCAAAACAGGTGAAAACACGTGGGGGTGTACTGTGTGTGTAAGACATTATATTGTATATTATTATATTGGGGTGGCATCAAGCTGTGTCTTTCTTGTATGAACCATTTATTTTCTTTTACTGCACCTCGTTTTTTTAAATTATCCCTGTAGGTTTTTGTCAAGCTGTTGTAATCCCTCATGCCGACCAGCAGAGGTCGCCCTGTCTCAGCCCATGTTGAAGTGATGACGCAGTTTACTGTCAGATTCCTCAGGTCAGATGTATAAAAACAAGGAGCGTCTGTTGAGTTGACTGCTGAAATACATTCTGTGTGTTGTTTGAATTTGCCATATGATGGTGGAATCAGTACACAGCGATGTCGACACACCTGCACTCGGTCAGTCCAGGCGCTTTAATCTTACTGTTGCTGCTTTTTTCTGCACAGCCGATGAGTGTCCGCTAAATAAGTCCCATCATCCTCCACAAAGCATCACCATGGTGACAAGGCCAAGAGCTGAGAGATCAGCTGCCGTAGAAACACCAGTTGCTATAGAAACGGTCACGGAGCAGGACTGAAGAGCCAACATGGCCGTCAGCGGAGGACGCTGTCTATCAATGTTCCTGATGATGAAAGCTGGTGACAACCACACAGGAGCTGCGTCACGATTTTAAACATTACCATAGTTTGATCTGTAAAACTGAAGGAACTTACCCTTTAACTTCTCATCTGCTGCTGACAGGAAAGACTTTCCATCTGTCCACAAGTTTCTTATTATTTCTGCAACTTTCGATTGAGCTGCAGCTTAAGTCAGCTTTTCGAAAAGCAGAAAAATCATGACGGAAGGTTCGCCGTGTTCAGCTTCCCAAAATATTTAGCAGGACCACATTTTACTTTAATGGTGCATTCAGGTGATCTTAAAGTAGGTCAGGTGTTATGTATTTTCACAGCAGACATTTTGATTTGTCATCATAGGAGAAGCTCAGTTAGTGACAGCAGTACTTTTCCATCCAAATGTACCACAAAGCTTAACTGAATTCCAGCAAAAGAAAACAAGAATAAAGTATTTGTTTCTATCTCCGACAGGGAATATGAGTTCATTGGTTGATGGAGATAAGGACGCAATGAGATGACGTCATTGAAAGAGCTCCAGTCAAAGGTCAAACCATGTGGAAAACATGATGGAAATCAGAATGTGGAAATGTGAGGAAGGTCACAGCCTCTTCATCCTCCACACAGATCTGATGCTTTCAGCTCCTCATTTTAAGTCATGTTCATGGACGTCATCTTTTTACATTTGCTTTTTGAGCCATTCTTATCTGCTCTCACTGAGCCAGCATGAGCAACACCAGGACCTTGAAACTGAAGCTGCTGAATGGAATTCAGTCATCGTGAGTTTACAGATGGGAGGTGGAATATCTGGCCCTCTGGTGCAGTCAGAACAACCTGGAGCTGAACATGCTCAAAACAGTGGAGATGACAGTGGACTTCAGGCCCCCACTCAGCACCCCCTCTCCATTCTAAACAGCACGGTGTCTACTGTGGAAACTTTCAGGAAGTTCAACCTGTCTAAGAACTTGCTGATACTATTTGACACCGCCACTATTCAGTCTGTTCTCTGCACATCCATCACGGTGTGGTTTGGATCAGCCACTAAACAGGACAGAGACAGACCACAACGGACAGTCAGGACTGCAGAGGGAATCATGGGTGCAGAGCTGCCCTCCACTCAGGACCTGTACAGGTCCAGAGTCAGGAATCAGGCAGGAAACATTGATGCAGATCCAGCACAGCCTGGACACAACCTATCCCAACTTCTCCCCTCTGGTAGGCGCTACAGAGCACTGCACGCCAAAACAGTTTCTTCCCTCAGGCTGTCACTCTAATGAACACTTATCCAGTGCAATAACCCAACAACAATCATTCATCTGTAATAATGTAAACCCTGGAGCGGCTGGTCCTTGCTCATCTCCGCCCCCTGGTGGGTTCATCGATGGACCCACTTCAGTTCGCCTACCAGCCTGGCATCGGGGTGGATGACGCCACCATCTTCCTCCAGCACAGAGCCCTCTCTCACCTGGAGAAACCTGGGAGCACTGTGAGAATCATGTTCTTTGATTTCTCCAGTGCTTTCAACACCATCCAGCCAGCACTCCTGGGGGACAAGCTGGAGAACACAGGGGTGGGCCTGCACCTCACATCCTGGATTATGGACTACCTCACCAACCGTCCACAGTATGTGAGGACACGGGACTGTGTGTCTGACACGGTTGTCTGCAGTACGGGGGCCCCACAGGGAACGGTCCTGGCTCCGTTCCTTTTCACCCTCTACACTGCAGACTTTTCATACAACACACCAACATGTCACCTGCAGAAGTTCTCTGACGACTCTGCCATCGTCGGCCTCATCACAGATGGGGACGACAGGGAATACAGGGAACTGACACAGGACTTCATCTACTGGTGCCAGCGGACCTGCCTCCAGATCAACGCGGGGAAAACCAAAGAACTGGTGGTGGATTTCCGCAGGGCTACTCACTCCCCTCCAACACCAGTGAACATCCAGGGAATGGACATTGAGATGGTGACATCTTATAAGTACCTGGGTGTACCTCAACAACAGACTGGACTGGACTGATAACTCTGCTGCACTTTATAGGAAGGGTCAGAGCAGACTCTACCTGCTCAGGAGACTGAGGTCTTTTGGAGTGCAAGGGGCGCTCCTGAAGACCTTCTATGACTCTGTTGTGGCATCAGCCCTTTTCTATGGAGTAACCTGCTGGGGCAGCAGCATTTCGGCTGCGGACAGGAAAAGACTGGACAAGATCATCAGGAAGGCCAGCTCTGTGCTGGGTTGCCCCCTGGACCCAGTGAAGGTGGTGGGAGAGAGGAGGATGATGGCCAAGCTGTCATCCATGTTGGAGAATGACTCTCACCCCCTGCAGGACACTTTAACAACACTGGAGAGCTCCTTCAGCGACAGACTGCTTCACCCAAAGTGTGTGAAGGAGCGATATCGCAGGTCTTTTCTTCCTGCAGCTGTTAGACTGTATAACCAGCACTGCTCCCAATAGACCATGGACCATATACTGTTTTTCAGTACACTTGTGCAATACTTGTTCCTTATGTAACTTCCACTCACTGTGCAATACTTGACCAAGTCAATGTGCAATATTCTGTATTTAGTACTTAATATTTAATATTCTGTATTTAAGCTGTCATTTCCTACCTCAGTTTAGGCCCATTGTGTATTTTTTACTGGTCATATTTTATACTGGTCATATATTTTATACTGGTCATATATTTTTATATTTCAGATTTTATATTTCATATCCATACTCAAAAGTGTAAATAAGTAATGCGAACTTGTGTATATCTCCTTTTTAGAATGTTATTTGTTCTTAATATTTAACTGCTGCTATCCCCTGTGCTGCTGTAACATGTGAATTTCCCCACTGTGGGACGAATAAAGGCTTATCTTATCTTATCTTATCTTATGTATTTTTTCATATTATTACATACCTCATTGATTATACACATACCATGGTTACAATGTAAATATCATCTGCCAGCACAAACCTTACATAGCGTGTCTGCTGTGTATACTGCTATACCCACCTACCTCTTGGACATACTGTATATTTTATTTATCTGCACATACGCTGCAACATTTCTGCTTATATATGTACATATATGTACATTTGCACTACTATCTCAGGTTTTAGGAAAAAATGCCAATGTTCTCTTGTCTTGTTGGTCTACTCTTTGTTGTCAGTGTACTATATGTAAGTACGGTGTTCAAGTGTAACGGAAGTCAAATTACTTGTATGTGTACGCATACCTGGTGAACAAAGCTGATTCTCATTCTGATTCTGTGAGTTTCCTGCCTTGATGTGTCATAACGTCTTCCACAATCATCAGGTTAGTTTCAATTAGCTCCACTGTGATAGAAAAGTGAAACTCGTACAAATGCCTAAATTATGCCTAAATTGCCTCATGCAGTGCAACACATCTCCTTCACATAGAGTTTATCCTGGCCTGTGGAATGTTGAATGGCACAACAATGGGCCTCAGGATCTCGTCACGGTATCTCTGTGCATTCAAAATGCAATCAAGAAAATGCGCCTGTGTTCGTTGTCCATAACATACGTCTTCACATACCATAACCCCACCACCACCATGGGCCACTCCATCCACAACATTGACATTAGCAACCCACTCACCCACACGATGCCGTACACTGTCTGCCATCTGCCCTGTACAGTGAAAACCGGGATTAATCCATTAAGAGAACGCCTCTCCAAAGTGCCAGACGCCGTCGATTGTGAGCATTTGCTCACTCAAGTCGGCTTTGACGATGAATTGCAGTCAGGTGGAGAGCATGCAGATGAGCTTCCCTGAGACGGCTTCTGACAGTTTGTGGCGTAATTCTTTGGTTATGCTGCTCTCAGACGGTCTTGGAGGTGAAGATGCTGGATGTGGAGGTCCTGGGCTGGTGTGGTTACATGTGGTCTGCGGTTGTAAGGCTGGTTGGATGTACTGCCAAATTGAGACATGAACATTCAATTCACAGGCAACAGCTCTGATGGACAGTCCTGCAGTCAGCACGCCGATTACACGCTCCCTCAAAACTTGTGACATCTGTAGCATTGTGCTGTGTGATAAAAGTGCACATTTTAGAGTGGCCTTTTAATGTGGCCAGCCTAAGGCACACCTGTGCAATAATCATGCTGTCTAATCAGCATCTTGATATTGCAATGATTTGACAGTGATTTTGTTTGAAGGAAGTGAAACGAGATGATTTTGTTACAGAAGGGCCATTCCATTTCACAAAAAGCTGAACTCACAAGAAGGATATTTAAATGTTCACAGTTTACTAACATTGTTTTACATAAGTTCTTAGTGATGAGAACTTCCATCAAAGGTCTGTGTCACTGCTGCTCAGGTCAGCAGTTTCATGGACATCATGATTCAAATCTCATGTACATTTGTGAGGTCACAGGATGCGTGGAAACAAACAGATATACAAAAACCCACATCGTCACACCAGTCGCACGAAACCTTCCTGTCTCTTCATGAGCTCATCACACAAACACAAACACACACACACACACACACACACACACACACACACAAAGTCCCCTCCCTGACATCATACAGACACAAACCTGAGCACAAGACATTACAGCCCAGTTGTCCAGAAGGACACAGTCCCTCAGAGCTGACTGACATCAGACTGCAGGCCAGTTCCACAACTGGACCTCTAATTATTGCACACAGCCCCAAAGAAACAGAAACAGTCACAACTTAAGATTCAGGACCAGATTCACAAAACCTGAACAACATAATCTCAGGGCCCTTAAGAGCTTCATAACATTTACTTGTTTTTTTTGTTTTGTTTTTTTTAAAGAATAGTTTGATTTTTTTTTTTTACTTTAAGACAGAAAATGTTAACTCCCTCCCAGATTACGTTTTTAAGGGTTCTTGTTCAATTTTCTTGTGAGACTGAGACAAGAGGATGAATGTTAGTCTCATGCCTGTGTTTTAAATACAGAGTCAGAGCGTAGTTTGTCTATCTTAGAATAAAAACGGACGGGACAAAATTTAAAAATGACCTTCCAACACCTTTAAAGCTCATTAACTTAACATGCTGTATCTCATCCATTTAATGTGCAAATAAACATGACTGTGAATGTAACAGTTTGTGGTTTTAGAGGCAGTTTAATGCAGGAACTGTTTCTTGTAGAACACCTGCAGTGACTGTGTGCGATGTTCTGAAGTCTTGCTACCATCAGGTCTGATCAGACTAAATACATGATGATACATACATACATACACTGCTGTTCTTTAAGAAGTAGTTCCCCCTTAAAGCCATTAAAAAACCCTTGAGCCCTAAGCTATTTTTCAGGCCTCTGCTCGAAAATTATACCCATAATAAAGTGTATCTCTGCAACCACAAGGTCTATTTGAATAATTCTTGTGTCATAATAAAGGGAACACTTGTAAGTTTTGTTCAGATGTGTAAATATCAGTATATATGTTACTGGGTAAGAGTAAATGAAGATGGCACACAGCACAAATGAAAGATTTCAGGTTCGCCTGAAAAAAAAAACTTTTAGGATAATAATGCCTTTAAAATGATCCAGCTGCAGCTCTAAACCTCTATCAAATCATAGCACAATATGTGAGCATTGTCTCTGCAAAGTTTGACTCTGATAAAGTGAAGCAGAACAAAACTAGAGAGGTTTTAGTGCAGACAGTGCAGGCCAGGTCACATCTTGGCACAGCTTGTGACATCATGGTTATCCTAGTGCCATGCGTGAAATTCGCTGTGCTACGTGAATTTACTTATTTCCCGGTATTCTAGGAACAAAGTTGCTCACAAAAAAGCTTCGTATTATTCAAAACTAAGGCCTTGCTGCGCATATTCTGCACATGCGCCCTGTGCGTAAAGCCCATAAGACTAGTATGGAGCTGGAGGTGGATACGCGAGGCTGTATCTCTGTCATGGATTGGTTGACTCCAGTGACACCTCCTTTGAAACATTAGAGCCAATAGAATACAGGGATAGTCACCAAAGTGAGATTGACAGCATTGTTAGCCAATTAGAAGCCCCAGAAGGCAACTAGTGCACCAGCTTGCACCTAAAAGCTGTTTGCCAGCTGCCAATTAAGAAGAAGAAGAAGACGAAGACGACATCCGGGTTGTTTGCATTGTGGCTAAGGAAGTAGCACTAACTGTCTCCGGTGTGGATTTACCGATAAAACAAACTTTTAATGGCGAAACAGCTAAGGTAAGAGAAATTTTACGACTATAATTTGACAAAGCGATTTCGGTTTTTGCTGTTGTTTGTGGCTGTTGCTTTGGTTTTAGAGAGCTGTGATGGATATGGTTTGAATCTGTGGACTGTCTGCTTTCGTTTGAGGGGATGTTTGTCCGTTTTGAATGAAGTACCGCAGCGCTACAGCCAGAAATATGGCGAGTGGGTTGACTTGGTGGCGCTATATTAATTTCTATTTTTGATCATTCATTTAGCTGGCGTTTGAGCTGTGTTTGGTGCATGTAAAAATGGCTTATATATTCTTGTCGCCTAGGTTCTGCTGTTTAATTTGATGTGCAGCATTGCTATATTCTCTCATGATAAGTGCATTGTTTCACACTATTTCTTTGTCTTACGCTCTAGGCTCCCCCAATTGGGGGACCCTCGGGCTCAAGGGTCCCTATTGCATGTCTGTTTGTGTCCAGATTAAATGAATGAGATGCAACATGTTATTCAGTGAGGTGTTGACAGGTGTGTTTTTGAACTTTGGACAGGGCCGGACATCCCTGCACTGGTTGGTCTCCGTCATTAAGGTTTAACTCAACAAATTTAGTTCCGTATGGTTTTGGATTTTCTCTTCCTCTGACATCTGTTTGTCAAAATAAAAGCTCAGCCTGATAAAATATGATTTTCACAGACTTCAGCACTTGTGACACTTTGGGCATCATTGAAATGCTCGTTTGGTGCTATCAGGAGTTAGCATGCTAGGTTTAGAGTGTCATAATAAAGCTTCTGTATGCTAACAGGTGATTGTACACTAACATCTATGTTCATGCACATCAGAGCAGGATGAGGCAAAATAAAGTATATAAAAAACTAATATGATTATAAAATATACTTTTACATCGTACAGTGATATTTGTTCTAGATTGTCCACAAACCAAAGTTACACAATATCTTTGGCTAAACACTACGAACAAGTTAGTATCAAACTTTATATTCTTGTTCTTGCACTCACATACTTATACTTTTATGCTTGTGATGATCTTCACCTCACCTCACCCCCACCGTAACCATCACCCCTAAATGCTAAACTCCAACCTAAACCTGATTCTAACTCAAACCTAGTTCTTACTCAAACCTGGTTCTAACCTCAACCTTAAAACCAACCTTAACCATCAAACAGTCCTTTCAAGTGATGAGGAGCTGCCAAATGTCCTCACTCTATTCGTTAAAACCTGTCCTCACTATGTAGCAAGTACACGCACACACACACACACACACACACACACACACACACACACACACTCAGTTTAGAAAAAGAAGTAATTAAATATATTCATTTGACGAACCCATCTTTGTGACCTGAACTGTCTCCAGGCTTTCATTTCTTTCTGAATTTGACAGAATATGAAAATAAATGAACATTTTCTTATTTCTAACAAAATTGCATTGTACAGTTTCATTATATAACACATTATTATTATTATTATTATTATTATTATTATATCATCTTAACGTTGAACCCTGATTAAAATTTCTCAAATGAATCCATCCATTTCTTTCAGAGGTGCCAGATTGTACCATCATTTGGTTGAATTTGAGTGATATGAACCGAGCCTCGTCACCGTGTTTTCACAAACCTCAGGAACTGAAACACATGAAAAGGAGAGTGTGACATTTGGTGAAACACCTGATTTGGTTCCTTACTGAATGTTAGATGAGAAGATAGATACCACTTCACATCTGTCCATCAAACCGCTGCAGCAGCCAGTCAGCTTAGCATCATATTGAACCTACAGACATGATCTATATTCTCATCTTTCTCTCAGCAAGAAAGTGAAGAAGCGTATTTCCCAAAATGTCAAACTATTCCTTTATAGCTAATGTATAGTGATTTCTGATTGATGACATATGGCACATTTCAACTTTCACTGAAACCCAGGTGTCCATCGTGCTGCATGGAGTCGCCATCTCATTCACTGACACTGCAAGTGTGTGTGAGTGCATGCAGATTAAAATGGTAAACCACCCAGACAACTGAAAAAAACAACAACCCAACAGTCTGGTGAAACAGCATCTTCAGGGATTCAGAGGCTGTTTGATCATAAAGGTGCAGAGATCCTCTAACAAGCTCACAGCAAGCAGAGTGTCCCAACAGTTTTGTCATTTCAGAGAGTCGACCTCGACATTTTATGGCACAGAGATGGAAACAAAGGCAGTAAAACCAGAAAAAGAGATGGAGACACTTTTCCACAAGGCAGCACATCTGATGGTGTGATATTTCAGAGCAGTCGCAGGCGGTCTGGTGTGTGAAGACTCTGACTCGTCCATCCAGTGAGTCTGTTCACAGGGGCTCCTGCAGCTCTTCAGCGTCCTTTTACTGGGACAAACCTGCAGAGACTCATTTCTATAGCAAGTGTTGGTTTAGAGGTTTTTGTCAGACGGTCGTGTTGGTTTAAACTCAGTTCAGGTTCACATCTCTTTCTTCCGAGTTGCCGAGAATGTCACCCTTCTGATTTCTGTTCAGCCTTTTCTGCACGTAGCTTCTTGATTATTTTAGCTTTGGCCACATTTTTCAGTGGCTCATGTCTGTAGTGTATTGAAGTATATAAGGGCCTTAAGCTCTAGTTGTATTGCTCTGTTGCATAGAGAGTCGGACATCAGACACTAGCGTACATCCAGCAGCTCCATGCAACTTTTAGCATCTTTTAGCTCATACTTTTGGTTCTGTTGTTGTTGAGTTTGCAAGCGAACACTGAATCCTGTTTGTGACACTGAAGGCTGTGCAGGACTGACAGTAAACATGATGAAACAAAGTAGCCTTATGAACGCTATTAACTTTGCCAGGAGTGTGAGGTTGGTGACTGAGTTGTGTTGTTAAGTGAGCTTGTGGGTTGGTTGTGTTGTCACAAACGTCAAAAATAATGTGATCTATATGTAAGTGATAAATGCAGGACCATGAACTCAAACTCGTCTTTCTGATTTGGTCTTTTTGTGGACATGTCCCCACTTGCCACTGAAAACCTCCCAATGAATCTGGGCCTGAGCATTGGGTTCAGCAGTAAGCAACAGTGAGATGTGTGATAGAGATTTTCCCATCAGACAGTAGTAACTGATAACAGAGGGCTGGGACAAAGCTGACTGTCACTCTCCACTCGAGTCCCATGAGTCAGCAGCTCCTCCACAGTCGTCCAATCATCAAGCAGCTTGCTGTTCCTCAGTCGGTTCTGCTTCATGTGACTCAGCTCCAGCACCGTCTGAGACGACAGCGAGCTCTGAAGTCCTCCGGCCAGCTCCTCCCCTCCTCCCCTCCTCTCTCTTTGCTGCCTCGACAGCGCCAGGTGACGTCTCCTTTCAGTCCGGCTCCAGTATCGCCCCGCCCAGCGACCATCGTCCCCTTCCTCCTCACCCTCCCTCTCCCCCTCCCCTCGCACCTCCTCATCTGTTGTGACCTCGCTGCGTTCCCTGGCCAATCGGTAAGCTCGGGCTCTGAGCAGCTGGTTCCTGACTGACTTCTGATTGGACAGTCTGGAGCGAGGAGAGGGTGGAGAATGAGGGCTACGTTGTGGGGCCCCCAGTGTGCTGTACAAAGGAACGGAGGAACCTTTTGAGTTGCCGGTACGATTCCCGAGAGTCTGACAGCTGCGCCAGTCTGACGCTCCGCTGGAACCAGATCCAGGACTCTTAGAAAGGGAGTCGTCCTCTCTGCTCCGGTTTGTGCTCTGGCTGTTTCTCAGTGCGTTCTGATGATTGGTCAGACTGGTTCTGTCTATACTGAGGTGACTGTTGGGGTGGCAGTTACTGGGATAACTAGCCCTGCTCCTCGGCCCCAGAGTGCTGCTGGTGGCTCCTGGTTGGCTGTTCTGGAGTCTGTTTCCCAGAGTGTTTGGATCTGTCATGTTGGGGTGACTGGCCCTGCGGCGGCGCTGTCCTTCACTCAAATCTGTTATTGTCCGACTCCGCCCAGGAGGCTCTATCATCCCACCTCCTACCTGCTGCTGCTCCAACCACAGGGCCCTTCGCTGGCAGGGCTCAGTACGACAACCTCCAGACAGAGAGAAGTACTTAGTTAGTACATTGCATTTCAAAATACATAAATCTCCATTCAGCCATTATAACAAGAACACGTTGTGTATGCATTGAAACAGATGCCATGTTTGAGACCTGACAGATTCCTCAGACTGCAGCTTCTTTGTGTTAAACAAGACGACAGCAGCGTTGATGCTTTACACAACCGCTCAAGGTTAATGGGATTTATCGGAGTGCTCTACTTCCAATAAATGCCTTCATGTTCACTCCAAAGGTGTCAAACAGACTTACAGCGCCCAGTATGTCAGTCATCTGAACTGAATTTTTCTTAAACCACTCCTTGATGCTTCTGGTGCTATAATAGTGACGTTGATGGTAGTGATGTTATGGTATATTTTGATGTGTGTTCATTACTAAACTCGTTAAACACCTAAACACCAAGTTTTTTAGGAGCACTCCATGATTTAAACACTACTTCACCCTGGCTTTTTCCAGTCCGGAAAATGCAGAGACGAGCCAGTGGAACTGAAACATCAACAAGAAAAGAGAAGAGCCAAATTGCTCTTGTTGCTGACCAGCTGGAGGTATTTTTAACAACAGATGGCTTGAAGGAACATTAGTGATGCACTCGAAGTTTCAGGTATATTTGGTTGTTTTTCATTGCTTGATTGTAGCTGCTGTTGCTGAATTATCATGTGTGTATCATGAGTGTGGTCGAGATCACAGCTGCAGAGGTAAAGCATGATGGAGCTTCACAGTTTAAGGATTATATATACTTGACATGTACCAGTTGACAACACTATACTAAATTTGGAATGATACCACACGTTAAACACATCAACTCTAACTGCTAATCTCCACTTCAATTTTCAGGACCAATACCTGTTTTGGATAGTCTGATGAATTTTAGTCTCTCTGATTTTCTTGGCTTCAGAATGTATAGGCAATAAATGGACAGTTAAAGGAAATGATTGGATAGTTTTACTAACCAATGGAAGGGGAAGGCGGGGAGCGGTGGCGGGGTAAGGTCGGACTCCTCTCAGCTCTGTGGAAGTGCACTGTCGTGGTCGTGCTGTTACCCACAGTGCAGCGGGATGCCTGTGGTGCTCCAGAATGAGTCATCGGTGTTGTCTCAGGGATGGACTCCAAATCCCAGCGTCCCCTCTGCTCTCGAGGGGAGTGGCCAGAGCGGAGGTGTTGAGTTTGTCGGTGTGTGTGGATCTTATGCAGGCGTCTGTGCTCCCCGGTGCTGACGCTGTGGAAACCTGAGTCGCTGGGTTCAGAGGAGATCAGGGACTCGGAGGAAGAGGAGGAGCCTTGGGAGGAAGGGGTGTGGCCCGGCAGCGATGACATGGCGTCTGTCTCGGCCTCGGAAAAGGGCATGCGGTGGTGTGGGCTTTCAGGGCCACATCCTAGCCCGCTGTCGAGCTCGCTGAGGGGCAGATATCCCAGAAGACGATCAGACCGCCAAGGAGGGCGATAGTCGGACTGCCGAGACAGTCAGAGAGAAATGTATTACTCGTATATTATTAAATCCATTATGAGTGTACATGTTTCATTTGCTATGATAACATCTAAAAACTACATAAATAACAAAATTGTTAGAGAGGCAGCACAAGAGAGACAGAACGAAATGGGAATGACTGAGGTGACAGAAAATGACACAGAGGAGCTGCTGAGAAACAAAATAATAGTTATGCAAATCATTGAAATTACCTGTGTGGGAAAATTCTTAGGCTCCATTTCTTCTGTATTGTAGCAACCAATCAGACAGCTCTCTGAGTTCGGCTGGTAGGGCAACATTTCTGGAGTCTGGAATCGAAAAAAAGATCATGGGAATTAGTGTAATCTGAATACTTGAATCTGTAAAATGTAAATGTAATTCAGAGTAGAATAAAACACTATATAGAACAGAATCAATCACCTGGTAGTCGAGTCTGTCCAGGTGATCCAGGCTGTAGGAGACGCTGGGCAGGTAGTTCGTACTCGGGTGCTGGTCATTCGAAGATCCGGGCAGGTAACCATTGGGCGGATAGACATCAGGCGACATCATCATGTGACCGCTGGATGAGTACATGTCAGGAGACACGGTGATGTGACCATAGTATGGCCTGTGTAGAGGAAGCCATCAGGTCATGTTATATGAGGAGGTGATAGAAGAGAGAGAGAAAGTCAGGCCTCATGCAGGTCTATTTATTGTTCAGCTGCGCATGGATGGAAATGGTACGATCCATGATATGTAAATTCCCCTATGAATATTTATAGACTTTATCCACATGTATAATTATGGCATGTCTTGCACTGGCAGCTGTCTCAGCAGAACAACCCTCCACTCATGAATATTTATGAGACTCAATGCAACATCATGCTGACCTTGCAAACTGAACTGAACCCAAACACTCAACAATATCATCACTTGATTTGAATCATCAACACACAGAAGTACTTTTTTCGTATGTTTCACTTCAGTCCCTACAGTTCAGCCCATTCACTTTTTTTTATTCCCAGCCTTTTTCACCCATTCTAAAATTCTTGCTCACGTCCCAAACATTTTCCTTCTTGTTACACTTTTACCCCAAATTATTTCCCCATAGACCTTTTACACTGGTTCCAAATTTCATTCCACTTCCAAAATTCTACTCCCAAATTTTTACTCCATTTGTTTTGGAAATTTCCTTAATCAAAGTCCCCAAATACGACCTAGCCTAGATTCCAACATTTTGCCTGTTTCCCAAACCTTAACCCCAGTTTGAACCTACCCCATGGGTGATTTTCACTTTGTTGATCTCTTTTGTTTAAGCCCCTCTGACCTGCTCACCCATAGTCATAACCCAGTCCCAAAGTTTCACCATAGTTTCTAATTAATTTCCCCTTAATTTACTCCAAAACCAATCCAAAATCCTTAACCCCCAACATTTTTAGCACAATTTATCACGCAGCCTTCCTGGACCACCCACCCTGCAGCGTAGCCATCTCCCTGGCCTTCCTCTCCCTCCATCATTCCCATGACTCTCAGGGCCTCCCAGTGTCTTTCCGACGGGACGCTGCACTCCATTGCACAACGAGACCGCCGCCTCCTGTGACCGCGCCCCCTTCTTCCCTCCACCTGCATAGTGATTGGCTGGCCATATTCATCCACAAAGTGCAGCTCCTCTCGGTGGCGGCGATGAGAAGGTTCATGAGTCTTGGCCTGGCGAGAGGAGACACCTGAGGTCAGAGTTCGGACTGTGATCGCGTCGCATAAGAAGTAAGAGGAAATCTAAAATTACTTTCTGTTCAAAGATTCAGCTTCAGTAACAGGTTTGTCTGAAGATCTTTGATACCACATATTAACCTGATTCTACTGTGTAACATTCAGGTATTATCTGTGGTATTGATGAAGGAAGGAGGCAACATGAACGCACAGTGGCAAAGTAGGAGTTCAGCCTCCAATACAAGGTCACTCAGTTCTTTGGTTTCTAACTTTTTGGCTTGCCTGACTGTGATTGTGTTGCATAACGTGGCATATGATTCACACTCTCTTTATATAAAAAGATAAAAGACTGAGCCATTATGGATAAGTTGGAGTGCAGGAAAGTAGAGTGCGCAGGTTTCTGTTCGAGCGAAGCAGAAGCTGATTTCAGGCCTTATTTCTTCTCATTCTCACTGAAAATGTGTTAATATAGTATTAACTTTAAATGTATTAACTGTAAACGCGTAAACATAGTGAATAACTAAAATCCACTTTAGCTGTAGTCAAATGAAACAAAGTAAATATACTGTAGTAGATTTACTTTTGTGGTACTTTATACTTCTACTTCCCTACATTGTCCTTCTTCTTCCTCTTGTTACTGGTGAATACACAAGACATACAATATTGCTCAGTGAGACTATTCAAGAGATCAACCAATTTATATTTGACTTAAGGCTGATATGGCTGCATTAAGTGCATAAATAATGCACAAAAGATGAGGCAGAATCATTTTGAAAAGTGCTCTTTGTAGATCGTCTCTCCCACAAGCACACTGAGGGTGGTCTGTACATGTACATTAGAGAGCTCTGGAAAAACAGAGAAAGTCTCAAATGCAACTGTAAGCGTGTCACCATTCTGTCAACTCGGTACATTAAAGGACAGCTCACGCCCTAAAGGACATGTTGTCATTCTGTCTGCTGAGTCCAAGCGATGACAGAACTATAATAGTGGCGGTTTGTGTTGTAACATCACATGTGAAAGTTAAGATGCAGTGAAGTTAAAGAGAGCCGCTCTTAACGGCAGCATGATGTAGGTCAGGATTCAGCAGCAGCCCTCTGTAACCCCTGGACCAGTACTTGAGTCTTTACACTCTCAGTGCAAGGCCTGGGGCCACACACACACGCACACACACACACACACAAAAAATGAGACAGAGGACCATGAACAGACATGAGAACTGAAGAACGAACACACAGAAATACAGAATGATGTGCACGTGTACATAAACAACCAGTTCATACATGCAGAAACATGCACACACGCACACACAGAAATGAGAGTGAGAGTGATGTGCTGTACCCTGGAGATGTGTGTTGCGCTCCACTGCACTTTGACAGTAACGCAGACTGATCTCTCTCTCTCTCTCTCTCTCTCTCTCTCTCCATCTTCATCTATCTGTCTCTCTCCTTTTACGAAGCTTTGACTCAATTTTCGCCGAGTCTCAAAGTGCTAAACTGCAAAATGTGACACTCCTGGTTTCTCAGCACAAAAATCACGGTCAGCATGCAAAATTAAATAAAAGTGTCAAATGCAGCAAGCTTTGTAAAACTGTGTCAGAGTGTACAGAGAGTATTGGATTTGATCCTGTGAATTTAAAATGCCTCTAATAAATCATACTAATAAGCAATTATAATCCACGACAAATCAAACTAAATACTTAGCCTAAATTCTGTTTAAGTGTTTTAAAATGACATGGGTTATACTTTATTGAAATTCTTTAAATTCCCTCTCTGCATTGAACCCGTCCTATGAGCAGCAGTGAGCAGCCACTGTGCAGCGCCTGGGGACCAGCTCCAGTTTGAGCCAGCGCCTTGGTCAAGGGCACCGACAGGAGAATTAACCTAACATACATGTTTTTGATGGTGGAGGGAATCAGAGCAGCCAGAGGGAACATGCAGACTCCACACAGAAAGGCCTTAAACTCGTCCAGGACTCCAACCCAGGAAGTGATGCCCATTAAGTGTCCTCGCTCACAAAACACCACATATCATACAAGTAAATCCACAGCTGTACAGACAGACAGACAGACAGACAGACAGAGTACTTTATTAATCCCTTTGGGAGGTTCCCTCCAGGAAATTGGCATCTCCATCGCTTCTCATATATTGCACTGTTAAATATAGAATACAAAGTATAAAATAGAATAGAAAATAAAAATATATAAAATCTGAAAAAGGACACAATAAATTAGGCAGTAGAGGTAGCAGGAATTTGAATCAAAATAGGCACTTGTAGGAGATCAACAGAAAATATGCATACGTGTATGTGTGTACCTGAGTGTAGCAGCAGTGGGTATGGTATGCTGATGGTAATGATAGAGTGCATATGGCAGTATAATATAATAAAATAATGTAATATAATATAGCATGTAATAGTAGTATGATATAGCATATACAATGTATAACATCCAAGAGTATAACATACATGTACATGTATAATATAATAATATAGTAGTGTAATGTGATGTAGACTACACTCTACTACATATAATAGTAATAGCAGTAATATACTACTAGTTAGTTATCATAATTATGAGTGTGACTGTGAGTCTGTCAGTCTCACTGCACAACAAAGCTGATATTGGACGTTGACAGACATTAGTTTGGGTCATTGATGAATAATCTGTGCTTAAGGTTTGGTTGGGGTTGGGTAGCCATAATACATTTAGTTAAGCTGATGAAAGATTGCAGTTGCTGTATAAATAGTTGCTGAGGTGACAGCTTTATCTTATTAATGTGTTACTCATCATATTTCATTTTCTCACCGGTACTTTAAACACACCAACGCAGCCCCCTGCTGGCTTTTAATGCTCGGTTTTAATGTAGAGTTGCTTTTACTTTTAATCCCCATTTACGTTTTACCTCTCTAGAAAAGGACACAGCACCACTGCACTGGCACTCAGTGTTAGCTCTGGACTTCACTCTGGAGGAGTGCAAACAAACAGGCATACAAATGATAATCAGACCTGCACTATAAACAAACCAAACTGCAAACAGATTGGAACCAAGTGTGTTGAAATGTGCAGTACACAGACAGAAACACTCAAATGATTCCCTCAGTATGTGGATGAATCTATATTGTTTCTATAGAATCATATTTGATCGGCTGATCTGCTTGAAAAAAAAATGTTTTTAGAAATATGTTGTTGAAAGCAAAATTGAGGACATGCTTCCCGAACGCACCTCAACAACACAGTGCAGCACATGACCCCCGACTGCAACACAGGATTCGTGACACCAAATCTTTTGTTGCATCTCGTTTCTAAAAGCCAAAGTTGGACTCGCATTCTTCTCTGACTATTGAGGCTGGCAGATTCAAAAGTATTCAGGAGGAAAATAGATTGCGTGAGTGATTCGAGTGCAAAGTGAGTCAGGGTTTCCTTTGTGTATAGCTTCAGAGTGTCAGTGTTTCATGAGGTGATTTGACAAAATGAAATATTCTGGTGCTGAGATGATTAAAAACTATAGGATGTATATTTGCTCTCATTGTTTTAAAAGCTTAGAAAAGAAGCAAAATTTGACTAAAGATGAAAATTGTGTTGTAAAAATGAACAGTTTTTTTTTAGGTTTGGTGCCTTCTTTAGGTCTGGTTTCTAATAATATCAAGTCTTCTAAGCTCATGCTGAATGGAGACAGTTGCAACAACACAAAAAAAATGTAGTCACTGTTTTAGTCAGTCAAGGTTGTACAGCAGCTCTATCAGGACATATACTTTACATCTACTGGCAATTTAGAGCCTTTAGTCCTGCACTACCACCCATTTGTGTCAAACTGTCAATCTCTTTCCAATCAAATGACACAACATCCTGCTGCAGCCTCACGCCACAGACCACACAGCGTGCTCTCGTTTCCTCAGACAGACCAGTCAAACATTTGCATTCAGCCTTAGCAGCCACGATGGAAGATCCCTGTTGATCCTCCCTGAGACTAAACCTCAGCTGTCACCTCAGCTGACGACTCCTTCATGAAACTGTGTATTTGTATTTGTTTTTATAGATTTACGTTTTCACAGTGGACTCGGAGCTGAGAGGCACACACAGGAAGTTGTTGACTGTATGTTTGTATGTATGGATGGGCAGTTAGCTCACTATTAGTTTGTCCAGGTCGACTGACTTGACTCTCATCAGGTTGCAATTTCTGAATATTTTACATATTAAAACAGTTGTAGAAAGTGAAGCTGTGAAGCTATAACGTCTTGTTTTTAGACTCTGCCTGTTTATCTTTCTCATCTCTATATGAGGTGATGCGTTGTATGGAGACTGATATGTATAGTGACTGTGTTTCATGTCCTGTGTTGTGTGTTTATGTGACGCTTGTCTCACAGATGGGGTCACCTCAGCAGCCATCACATCCACTTATGATCTCTGTCTGCACTGTGGTGTTCTGTCAGAGGTCGGCCGCTCTCCTCTGAGTGTGTGTGTGTGTGCAGGAAGTCATCTGATAAGGTGTTTGTTTATGTGCATTGAGCATCACTGCATCGAGGATGAAACCTCGTCTGACGTGCATATCTGGATAATCGCGTGTTCCGGCGTTCAGAGACGAACATGTGCCAGGAAACATTCGTCCTGCTGTCGCTGTTGCAGATTGTTCAGCTCTGCATGTCTAAAGAGTGCGTCGAGCCGCAGCCAGTCGAGCCTTTTGATCATCGAGGCGTTCAGCCAGGAGACGTGGTGCCAAATGAAAACACGGCTAAGCTACGAGCTCTCATCACCGATCAGCAAGAGGGGAGAAAGCTCACATATCCACAAACAGCAATTACAGAGATGTGGCTTCGCGCTGTAACAAGCACAGAGACATGAGGAGGAGAGTTGAGAAACCACGACAAACAAGCACTTTCCAAGAAAAACTCCCGGTGACGGATTAATTTGTGAAGCCAAGCTGGAGCACTTTTCATATTGTGTTCTCGTCAGGGTTTGTTCAAACACAGCAGGCGAACCGAGCACAAACCAAGTCTGTTCTGTTGTCGCTTCGAAGAGTGATCTTCAGGAGATTGAAATATGTGAAACAAGTAGATGAGCATCAGTGTCAGCTCAGCCTTCAGTCCCAGTCAGCGGCAATGAACTCAAAATATATTAGCTCAATTATTATATTGGATAAATGTTATCCAATATTTGCTGAGATATCTGAGAGTCTGGACCAAAGTGGTGGCTCAAAGCATGATTCCTCAGAGACAAAGTGAAATGAATAAAACATAACTGATCATAACACAAAGGTCATAACAATAAAACTAATTCGGGGGAAGCCCTGAAATATTTTGGTGCACAGATGATTAAAACCTGGGTGCTTCTCAAAAGCCCTGAAAAGAATGAAGTTGATTGTTTAATTAGTTTCACCCTGATCTCTGCAGGTTACGAATACAAACTTGTGTCCATGTTTTGTTAGTGATTTGTTCATTTTGGCTTGAAGGTCTGGATATCAGATTGTGAAATTGTTAATTGGTGGATGGTTTATAGTTTCTTTGATGTCTTGGAAGTTCAGGTTGGTGGCTGATAAAAAAGATTCACTCAATTTATTTGTTCGCTGTATAGGCTACACAGAAAAAACAATTCCCCACACATAACCAAAGGCATAACACAGGAGACTCGTGTGTGTATGTGTATGTGCGTGTGTGTGTTGAGGAACATGGAGATAATTAAAAGAAAACTAGATGGAGAATTTACAGTGGAGAAACTTCTGTCAAAGTTTAACACAGTTAATACAGTAACTGGACTAACTCATACTTAAATCAATGTATTCGATTAGATTGATGTAAAGAACACACACACACACACACACACAGAGGCATACATATACATGTAATGGCTTTTAGCCTTTGGTCGTCAGGGCCTCTTCCTCATCATTGTCTGGGTTTACTGGTACTGTCTGGATTAAGTGTGTGTGTGTGTGTGTGTGTGTGTGTGTGTGTGTGTGTGATGCATGTCTACATCGATCTAACAGAGAGGGGTCATCTTAGCAACCATCACATCTTGTTATGAGCCCTCTTTTCTCCCTCTCTCTCTCTCTCTCTGTCTGTCTCTCTCTCGCTCTCTCTCTTTTTCTCTCGCCCCAAACACACCTGAAGAAGAAGGTCACTCACCTTGGTCCGAGTGAGACGACAACCCATTCTGACTTTTCCTCAGTCAGAAAAATGGAGGGATGACAAGTAAAAAAAAGAAATGAAAGCAGGAGAAATAGGTGAGAAAGAAAATTGAGAGAAGAAAGAAGCTGCAGAGGCAGGAAAAAGGAGAACAAGGGTTAAAAAGAGTGAAAGAATAGAAAGAGAGAGAAAGAGAGAGAGAGAGTTTGATGAGCCTCGTCCGCCCACCAGCTCACATCTCCAAACTCTGGTCACCCACAATCCCTGGCTAATCAGCTGTCCTCCTGCACTGCAGAGGAGACTACAGCTCCCATGATGCTGCGGTGTAAACAGCAGCAGTAATAGCATTCAGTGGGCAGCAGGTCCATCGCATTAAACCTCTCTGTCTCCTCAGGAATCAGAAAGCAGGACAGGCGAGCTAATGTGAGCAGCAGCAGCAGCAAAGAGAAGGATGAGCGAGGCAGAGAGAAACTGAAAGAGAGAGAGAGATGGAGCTGTGAAGAACAGAGCTGTCCTCATCTGACAGTTTCTTCTTCTTCTTTCTTATTCTCCTCTCTCTCTCTCTCTCTCTCTCTCTCTCTCTCTCTCTCTCTCTCTCTGCAGGCCAATCACAGAGCCTGGATGCAAGCAGGAGGGGAGGTGGAGGCTCTGATTGGCTGAGAGCAGCGTCAGTTTCAGCATCCATTCAGGGTTTTTCATTCCTTCACCCTCCCCTCTCTCTCTCTCTCCCTTTTATAATCTGTCTCTTTTCTTCACGCGCTGCCTTTTTCTCTCGTCACCTTCTGTCTCAAAATGCCTCGAATGCTTTTCTCTCGTTTGTGCCCTCAAGCTTGACTGATGCTGATATTAGTGTGTGTGTGTGTGTGTGTGTGTGTGTGTGTGTGTTTGTGTGTGTGTGTGTTCGTGTTCTGTGTTGACCAAATGTGTGCTCCTTTGTGATTTTGCTTTTTACTGTATGTCTGATGTGATTTAAGATTTTCATTCTAAAATGAGATACTGCAGTGTTTATCAGGTACACTGTGTACTGTGAGTACATGTACACAAACTGTACAAAACGTGTACATGACTGTACATGTCAGGCAGCTAATTATTCTACTACTCAAAATACAAACATTTTTCTAATCTAAGGCAAATAAATTCATTTAAATAAATCGTTTTTCTTTTGCTCCTGACAGTTTGAAGAAGACCAAATCAAATATTAATCTTTTATTAATACGGACTCCTATAATTCAGCTTTGAACCGACGACAGAACAGAACAGACAATAGGAAAACATGAAGAACAAGACGAGACTCAACAACCCGTTCATCAAACCTGAATTACATAGGGCTGTCAGAAACTCTGAAAATGCTAAAACTGCTTCAATAATTTGTCAGGATGAAGAAACGAGATGATGATTGTTTTGCTCCAGAGAGAAGAATGGGGTTGATTACAGAAGAGTGAGAGGAAGAGTTATATAAGTCAAATTAATGCGGCTTAATGAAGCTCCACTGACTCCAGGGAGACCTGAACACACACACACACACACACACACACACTCACACAACTAACATATGACACACACACATTTACATACAGACACATTTCCATAAATATGAACGCAAACTAGGTTATCAAACTCACTGACTCCATGAGAAGAAAAAAGACTTACAATCTCAGTCAAACTCAAAGCTGCATCAGAACAAACACAACATCTGACACATCATCACCTCATGAAGATGTTAAGGTAAATGTGGTTGCATCTTTATGTTTCTGTCAGACTTGGCGTAACGCTGTCACATGATGAATCCAAGTCCAATACTCACTCTCATTTTCTGTGGTTTTGTCTCTATAAGTGACACTTTTACATCACATGTTCTCATGGTTCAGATAAAATACATTAGCTTTAACAACCTCTCACACAAATAAACACATAGCTTTAAGGATAGCTCGCTCATATACCAACAAACACAAAGCTGGAATTCTGAAAGGTCAGGTGATGTTAATCAGATGTTGACCAGCAAAGTGTCTTTACAGCAGCGGAGGAAGTATCCAGATCCTTTACTGAGCACTTAGTAAGAGTACTAATGCTATTTCTCATTTTAGTGAGTTTGCCTGAAAGGTAAAAAGTTTCATCTGTTGTCCTGACGTTAAAAACATCCTAAAAAATTAAATGACATCATTAACATCCTTAACAAATTCCTTCATTTGTTCGACCACCAGACTAAAGGAAATTTACAATCAGAAGAAAACCAAGAACTTAGAAGAGGACTGTGAATGGAGGGAAGACAAACAGGGGTGATGGAGGGATGGAACAAAAAGCCGGGGGCAGCCAGAGGACACGTCACTATTAATTGTCTCTGGCTTCAGTAACTGTTTCTCGGTTTCTCCCTCGCTCCCTTTTCTCTACTGTTCTTTAACTTTCTCTCCCTCCTCTATGTCTCTTTCTCTCTTATCTGTAATCCTGTATCTCAATACTGGCCTCTTCTTTTTCTCTACCTCTACCTATTTCTCTCTCTCTCTCTCCACCTTTCTCTCTCTCTCTCTCTCTCTCTCCCTATATCTCTCTCCCCACCTTTCTCTCTCTCTCTCTCCCTAGCTCTCTCTCCCCACCTCTCTCTCTCTCCACCTTTCTCTCTCTCTCTCCCTCTCTCTCTCTCTCTATCTATCTATCTATCTATCTATCTATCTATCTCTCTCTCTCTCTCTCTCTCTCTCACTCTCTCGTCTCTCTGCCCTCCAATACCTTGTCTTTCGGTGCAGACACGTCCTCGTCCTGCCCGGGGGGAAGGTTGTTGGTGCTATGATCACCAGGGACTCGTGTCCACCGCACAGTCTCCAACAGGGACACTACAGGACATGACTTCTTTACAGTCAAAAGACACCTTCAGTCTGCTGGATGTTTGAGTGGTTACTTCTGAAGCAGCAGGAAAATGCAGCAGGAAGATGAATCCCGAAACATCAGATATGAGAGAAAAACACTGACAGGAAACCTTTTACTGACACATGAGTACTTCATGCTGTGTCTACTCCACTACATTTATTTGATTACTTTAGTTACTTTACAAATTCAGATAATAAAGTTAAATCTTTACCAACTGCAGCATTAGAGTGATGAACACATGAATGCATTAATAACTATAATCCAGTAATATTATGTCTGAAATGTTCCACTGTGCATCATGTGTACTTTTACTTTTGGTATTTAAAGTGTGTTTTGATGCTAATACTTCTGTACTTCTGTTTTTTGAATGCATGAAGGAGGAGTTTTGTAAGTGCATGAGCAAAGATTCAAACACAAACCGATGATGATATTAGACCAGCATTGTCAAAAAAGACGACAGGAGGTTTATTTCTTTATTAATCTTATATACAGACATTTACAGAAATCTTTGCTAAAGTAATTGAAGACAGTTATTGTAATTTCCTGTTGTCTAAGACAGTGTAACATTATTAGACTCCGTCCAGTTGTAGCTCCAGTCTGAGAGAGTATACGATGTACAGTAGATATATATTTGTGAAAAAGGTCGAAGAAGAAGAAGCAGGGTCGTCAGTTTGACACAACAAAGGCTGTTAAGTAATCATTTCTCCTGCATGAACTAAACACTAAAAACACAACAAAAAGTTTCCCCTTCCTCACTTCATCTTCACAGTGGTTTTATCCACATGAGATGATGCTGTATGGTTGAATCTTTTCTCCCAAATGATCCGCTGAAAACACGAAGAAGAACACACTTTGCAGAACTCAAACCCTCTTTGGTTTTCAGTACAAAGGCTCTGCAGCTCTGTGTGTCTGATTTCACATGTGGGTGAGTTTACAGAGCTCATGATATTAAAAGATTTAATGGCACAAGCTGACAACACTTTTTTTTTGCATCCTGCATCTGAAATTTAACACATCTCTGCTTGAAAATATTTGATATTAATGCAATATTTCTACAAAACAAATGACAATCAGCATCGCCTCATGATAACACGTTCAGAGAAATTATGCAGGACAGTTTACAGTGACGGATGAACTTTGACCCTTCACACCTGAGGCCTTAATGTTGCTTATTCACCTCAACCTGTTCTCACATTAAAGGAACACTTTTGGGGGAATTTGCTTATCTGAGCGTTATAGCAGAGGAGAAAATGTGTGTGTGCTCAAAGTTCAAAGTAAGACGTGGGCTATGATTAGCTTAGCTTAGCACAAAGACTGCAAGCAAAGGGAAACGACTAGCCTGGATCCAGAACTGTGAATCAGGTCTGGTGTTGGTCCCAGTGACAAATGTTTCCAACATTTAGAGAGAGATAATTGACCAATCAGAGTTTTGTAGGCGGGATTATGAAATGATAGTCATCTTGAAAAACATTTATGTTTTTGTACATATGTCGTAACCCACTTCAGAGGCATATGTCGTAGTATTTTTGAACTGGACAGATCCAGGCCAGCTGTTTCCTCCTGCCTCCAGTCTTTATGCTAAACTGGGCTGTCCTGACTCCAGCTCTGTACTGAACACACACATGAAGCTGACTTGATCATTTAAAGTCTCCTGTCTGACATTGTTCTGATGCAGAGTCAAAACAGGCTTCGCCCCCATTTTTTAACGCTTCTCAGTTAGTCGTCATAACTAATGCTGTAAATTGGATTCCTTTACGTGAACACAACATATTTAGTGCTGTTTTTTACTGGCAGTAATAGTTCTGTATTCTGTGCAGGTTGAAGCAGGTTGAAGCAGGTTATGCACACATGATGTGACCCAGATCTCGGCCCAGACTACGTGCAGATGTGGTGAAAATGGCAGCTGTTTTCTGATGAGTGTGAATTATTAACTGACCCATATTACTCTGCAGGGGGAGAGGTGGGAGAGTGTTTGTTACCACGGGGCGGATTAACAAGGTAATGTGCAGTCAGTGCAGGAGCGGTGAGGTGAGGTGAACTTATTGACTGCTCTTCTTTTACCTCCTCCTCCTCTTCCTCCTCCTCCTCGTCCTCCTCCACCTCACAGCCTCAGAGTCAGAATCCCAGTCAGACAGGCTAACAGGAGAGAAGGTGAAGATACTGAAGCAGCATCAAAACTAACTTTGTTGTTGTTGTTCTTGTCATATATTTTCACTGCTGCCTCTGTCTCGCTCTTTCCCTTCGTCTTATCTGCCGTTTCCTTTCTTGCCTCCTCCTTCTCCACCGTCTCTTCAACCTTCACCTCCTTTGCCGGTGTCGTTGAGGGGGTGTCTGGAGGCTGGGTGCCTGGAGCAGGGGTGTCTGCTGGTGCAGAGGTGGTGGTCATACTGGGAGGACTGGTGGTGGTGGTGACAGGCTCGATATACAAGTCAGTTACAAGCGGAGGAAAAACCTTCTCCTGTTCGTCCTCTGCAGGCTTGAGGGAGGGATCGGACGTAGCTGGAGGAGGAACCACTGTCCCATCCTGCTCTCCCTCCTCCTCCTCCTCCTCCTCCTCCTCTTCCTCCTCCTCCACTGTGTCAGCAACTAGAAAACACACAAGAGAAATGATTTTTATAACCTCCTCGGATTGTCTCATGAGGAAAACAGACTTTAGGGCTGCAGCTAAGGAGTGTTTCCAATTCATTAGTTAAAGATTTAATCTGTAGAAAGTTGAGAAAAAATGAAAAATGTTTTGCCAAATCATATTCAATAATTCAGTTTACAATCACATATAAGAAAGGAATGCAGCAAATCCTCATATTTGAGAAGCTGAAATGAGAGATATTTTAGGAATATGCTGATAATGATAAACAATTCACTGATGATCAAAATAGTCATTAAATAACTTTTGACAAATTGTTATAAATCTGCATCTCTACTTGTTTTAAAAAGATAATAGAAATAATAAGAAATAATAAAGCAACACATTAAATCTCCAGAATGGTCCACAGACACAACTGATCCTTTAAATGAGCATTTCAAGCATCACAGTCTGGTTGAATCTGTGTGTTTGTGTTGTGTTTGAGACAGAAGAGGAGAAAATAGACAGTGTCCCACCACACAGGTTGTTTTCACACTTCTGGAGGTTCTCAGGACACCTGGAGCACCAGTCGCCTTCAACGTACGGCCTCTCGTCCTCATAGTTCCCTCTGAGAACAAACCACACACACAGTTCAAATATGTCACAATAATAATCATGACTGGGAGGTTTTCATTCATTTCTCTGCTAAACTCAAATTTAATTTCACCTTCTTACACAATAGACCGAGCAGAAACCTCAGTATAATAAAATATAATTAAATATACCCAGTTTCATACATGTACACACAAACACTATTTGAAGAAAATAATTAGTGTCCACAAGGGGGTGCTCTTGTTCCAGCAATGCAGCAGCAGCAGTGTAGTATTATTAGCAGTAGTACAAGTTGTAATAGTTGTAGTAGAAGGAGTAGTGATAGTAGTAACAGCAGCAGTAGTAATAGTAGAAGAAGAAGCACTAGAAGTAGCAGTGCTAGTGATATAGTATAATAAGCAGCAGAAAAAGACGTGGAAGTATTGGCAGAAGAAATAGTTCAATTAGAAGTAATAATATTAGTAGGAGTACCAGTAATAGTACCATCACTACTAGTTTTAGTAGTAGCAGCATTAGGGTGCAGCAGTGGTAATAGTTGTTGTAGTAATAGTACTGTAGTAGTACTGTAGTAGTAGTACTGACGCTGGATAGTAGTTGCAGACGAGGAAGGAGACTCTCTCCCAGTCCAGTCCCTCCATGTTGTTACAGAGATGGAAGGCACAGCCAACTCTGTGTGTGTCTGCCCACACCATCTGTAACACACACACACAGTGTCAAATCCAGTCCGGAGATACACGTTTGTATAAATATGTGTGTGTGCGCGTGTTTGTATCTGACCTGTGTATAATGTCCACACATCTTGTCTTCATCACAGCTGTTGTTCTGGAAGTTATAGTCCAGATGTTCTACAGGAGCCAGTGACACAAACACAGTACTTTAAAATGCCATCACAATACATTATGTTAGATTTAAACAGTGGTGGAAAAAGTATTCAGGTCCTCTATGTAAAAGTAGCACTACCACATTATAAAAATACTCCCACATTCATAATTTGTACTTAACTAAGAGCAGAGAACTGGTGTCAGCAGTACTCAAAGTATCAAAATTAAAAGTACTTATTGTGCCAATTTACCCTTTATTTTATAATGGGATCATATGCATTGTTTTAAATGGAACAAACAATAAGAAAAAGCTTTCAAAGAAACAAATGGAGCAAAAAATAAAACAGGAGAAGAACCTCGTAGATTGTCCTTTTTCACAGCAGACATTTTGAGTTAGTGGGACTAAGCTTTGGTCTCCACCAACTCCTGAGAAAAATATTTGGCTCTTTGGCCTTTTGGTGCTGAAGAAGAGTCTGTAATGAAAGACTGTTTCACCATGGACTTTGGTTCTACAGACAGACCCTGAACTCACCCAGGAACCATTTCTCCAGGGCCTCTCGCAGGTCCAGGGGCCCGGTGCCGACGAACAGGTTCTCCCCAGTGTCCTCCAGCTCTGGGTTGTGGTTCCAGATGCATTTAGCAGCATAGCCCTCCGCGATCAGCTTCAGGCTCGAGTCCCATCTCTGCAGGGAACCAAGGAAGTCATGGACCACAATCTAGTTATTTTATTTCACAAGATGTTTTTTTCTAATTTTTCCCTAACTGGTTTTAAGTGGGCCTGACTTCATTAGGTGAAATGTCACATATTTCCACAAACCAACTATTCATCATCAAGAGCAGATTAACCAGAGTCATAAATAATAACTGATCACTATTCAATTAGTCATAAATGTATCAAAATGTAAAGATTAGATTTGAAGCCATGTTTTCAGGACAAATTTGACCTGATGATGGCGCCACAGGAAAAGTTCCCCACAGTTTATTATGATTTTTTTTCCTCTGGGGGCCAAAGTGGCGGACCGACCAACTGATTCACTGGTGCAGCTAAAAACACATTTCACAACTTTATACACCAAAAATTTTCAACCCTCTTTTTCAGGGTGATTTAAGTATAAATTCCAAAGCTGAACTACCACTGGCTCCATCTGCAGATTGTGAATCATAAAGAACGTGATCTCTCA
Source organism: Centropyge bicolor (assembly GCA_037975185.1). NCBI lineage: Eukaryota > Metazoa > Chordata > Actinopteri > Pomacanthidae > Centropyge > Centropyge bicolor. Next base: position 2,466,512 of record JBBMOC010000011.1, on the reverse strand, counting down.
GTCTGTATAAGCAGCATGTTCGTATGTGCCATATTTATACAAGATCTTTTGGTCTATAAAACTACGTGGACCTTGAGTTGAGATTATTTAGTCACGCCCTGAATGAGAGTTCCTGCGAAGCACAAAATCTTCAAGTTCCAACTTGTAATTGAAAGCAGCGACTCCAGTTCTCTCTGTTGTCCAGCTGATTAACAGGAACTAATACCGTAGCTCAGAACTGTTTTCTCGTCGTGATTCCTGTCATGAATCATCTCGTGCTGTCTTTCTTCAGACTGAACAACATGCACAAATATGCACAGTGAAAAAAACCTTTTTACTGCGCACAGATCCTTTAATGTGTGTTGTGTTGTAGATATGTATGTGAAGCTTCAGGTGTTCATTCGGTTCATTATGTTCACACACTAAGTTATAGCAGTTTATATCAGAACTGTTTTCTTTACTCCTTAAACCTGCTATTAATCAGCGCAATAATTATATTATGTGGCTGTTTTTGATTTAATGTTGATTTATTGCCTGTAAATAACTCTAAAGTTCTTTGTGGGAAACCGCTATACAAATACAGTTGGGTTGTTTTATTATTCTTATATAACATGTTTTATGTCTCAGTAATTCAAAATCAACCGCAGGTCTTTTGCGCTGACTTCAGCTGATTCAGTGCAAGGATTATTTGTGATGTTTTCTGATCCATTAAAACGGATGTTTGGCTCGAGAGCAAGCAAAGTTAATATGAAGGCATCTCGTTAGATAAACATCGGATTGAAAAGGATATGACATTTAATATCAGGGATATCTGCAAAAGGCAGGAAAGGGAAAGAAACATTTTGATTTATAAACAACAGATTGTGTTTGACTCTGATATGAGAAGTCACATGAGTGAGTCAGGAAATTATATCTGTCATGACCTCGTCCATCCAAAGAAGCTTCATATAAAGATTTGTATTCCTCTGTCCTGTTTCCTTTCCTCCACATCAAAACAGATGGTATTACTACACCTAAGCTATGAGCTTTTATTTCCTCAGTTGGATGTCCCCATCACGCACCTCTCCCTGACCTGACCTCTGACCCTGACCACAGCCCCCCTGCCTGAGGTACGGATTTCCTTCCCATCATGCCCGAGGGTTCAACCTCACTGTCATTTCCTCTTCAGAAACTGATGTTGTGAAAGGTGGACCAGCGGTGGAAGATCTTTTATGTAAGTAAGAGTAGTAATATCACTGTGTACAAATTCTCAAATCTTGCATTCAAGCACTAACATCAAAGAATACAGTACTTTCAGATAATCAGTGATGGAATAATGATCAAGCATCTCTAATATCACAGCTTAACTTTATGTACTGCTGGGCAGCTTAGCTTTATAGCAATACATCATAGTACAATAATACATAATAATATTATTTGTATAAACAATGTGAATCTGCAAAGTAACCAGTAACTAAAGGTGTCAGACTCGGCAAATGTAGAGGAGTTAAAGTACACTATTTGATTCCACAATGCGGTAGAGAGCTAGAAAGTAGCAGAAAATACTCAAGTAAAGCGCAAGTACCTGAGTACAGTACTTGAGTAAATGTACTTAGTTAAATTCCACCTCTGGGAGTCCATGAGTCAGTGTAATCAGTTGCAGTCCGATCACTGTCTCAATTTACAAAAAAAAAAAAAAAACATTAATGGAAATAAACTACATTTAGTCAATTAAAGTACTTAAGTACGCTCTGGAGGTACTTTTACTTTACTTTAGTAAACCCAATTTGTGTTACTTTATACTTTGACTACATCTAAACAACGTATTAAATACTCTATGAAGCCTTGTTATGGACTCAAGGCCTCACAGACCCTCTCAGGTGTTTTCAGTTATGGTGCTGATTTGAGCTGCTCAGGTTGAAGCTCTGCTGGGATTTATCAAGTTCACCATGTGCAATTATACTAACAGGAGAGCAGCTGGAGTTTTTTTTTTTTTTTTAATCTTCTTGCACATGAAAATAACTGTGTGCAAATTATTATCTTAAGATTCAACATATCATCTTTCAGGACCAATCTGAAAGGAACAATTTGCATACTGAGTACTTTCATACTTTAAGTACATTTTGCTGTTAGCATTTGTGTACTTTTACTCAAGTAGAATTTAAAATGCAGGACTTTTGCTTGTAACAGAGTTTTTTTACACTGTGGTTTTGTTGCTAAAGGGACAAACAGTGTGATCTCAGCAGATAATTTAGCTGTGGAGTTTTAAACATGCTCTAATATGTAGAAACTTTTAGAAGATTAGTTTGTCTGAAGGTAAAGTTAAAGCTGCCTCTATGTATTTCTGGCTTCTTAGATGAACACAACACAAGTTCAACTTCAAACTCCCAAAAATATAACTGCAACTAATCACACTCAGTATTGATATTGCTTATTTGATTGATTATAAGCTGACTCATTCTGTTTGGTGTCAACATATATGAACAGTGTGAATTACATCACTGCAGCTTTTCCACAAGCAAGTTCCTCCACATTGTACAGAAAGAGTCAGAGAGGAGAATCAGGCACAAACAAATATGGTTAAAACATGAGCGCTGATGTGGTAAATGGTGTTTTTTCTTTTGCTGATTCTGTTTGCTGATGTTTATTCACGTCTGACGAGCTGCTGACGAGCTACAACAAACAGCCGGATCGTCTGCGACCACAGAGGCTCCCTGCATGAGATAACGCATCGATATCACATCAGGCCAGTTCACTCATCCGTCTTAATAACAGCATCTGAAGCCTTTCTGCATCACCAGGATCCAGGAGGTCGGTAAAAGTTGTTGCAGCAGGAAATAAGTTGACACAGCATTTACATTTTATATTTTCAGTTTTCTTAATTGGTCTCAATGTGGATATGGATTCATCCGCCGCTGAAAGTAGTCCCCAACACATGCGCCATTTCCTCCTGTTTGTTTGATTAAAAACTACAGTGAGCAGCTGTTTGAGGAAACATGAAACCACATATTTGTTTAGTCAGCTGAGAGAAACACACAGGAAGTTGGAAACTACTGAGAAACAAACTAACACATTATTTGCATCTCAGATGACGTGCAGAAATGGCTGCTGGGAGTTTAAAGGGTTGGGCTGTGGAGACGGCACTGGGAGGTCCGAAAGTATTGAGCGATGGACCAACACATTGTCACATTGTTGGTTTGGCTCTTTTTATGGGGTTTATGGAAAATAACAAAAATATAGATTATCAGCAGCCTCATGCTGTAAGTTAAAGCAAACAGCTGCACATGACGAGTGTTTGTGACAGAAGAGACTGACGTCTTCTGGTCTGAGTCGCAACAATACTAAAAGAATGAACAACAGGCCCCTGAAAGTTTAATATTCCTCTGTGTGTGTGTGTGTGTGTGTGAGTGTGTGTGTGTGTGTTTATTTGTCCAGCGATGACACACACAACACAAACAATAGTCAGGGGTCTCATTCACATTCCTCTCTCTCTCCAGGCTCTCTCAACATCTGGTCTGTGTTATGACTTTCAGGTCATGTACATAGTCGTGTAGTAACACACACACATACACACGCACACACACGCACCTCTATCTGCATCATACTGGAGGTCATTCAGTCTGTGAACAGCTGATTTTTGTTTCTCTCTGTCTCATCAGAAAGTCCCGGATGGTCCTTTCATCACAGATCTGATCGATTGCTCTGTTTAGATACAGTAAGTACTAAAGTACAGTACTTGAGTACAATTTTAAAGTACTTGTATTTCTATCCACTTTATTGCTCTGTTCCACTTTTAGAGGCAAATATTGCTCTTTTTCAATGTCAGTCACCTCCACTGTGGTTCCCATTAAACATAAGATAAATATATTTAATTTCTGCTGTTGGCCAGAACAAATGATTTTATTTACAGAATGTTGTTGATTTTATTTTTTTCATCATTAGCATAACGGCAGTAAACCAGACTGATGAGCGCTTATCTCCTCGAACAAGGGAAGCTGTTGTTTTTTTAGCTGATCATGCCAGTGATTCAGCTTAATACGATTTTATATAATTATATTAGTCTATATAATTGAAATTGTTTTTGTCAGTGGAGATTGATTTCAGCTGTTTCCTGTCAGTTTCAGTTCAGGACTTTCTGTCAGTGTTGCTTCACTCGCTGAAGCCCGAAGCGTCGTCTAACAGGCGTTTCTCCACAGCTCTGATGTAACTGTCAATTCTACTGGAGCTGCTCAGGAAAACGTTTCCTCTGGGTTTGTTTTTATTGGTTTCTAAGCACCAATAATGAGCCGAGTACAGTACAGATGATGGATTATCAGAGAGCCAATAGCTGAATGCAGTACTGCAGTAATACACAGTCTCCTGCTGAGAGGATTTACATTCTTTCTCTGCAGGTCTGCTTCGCTGGTTCTGTTTCAGACTGTTTTCATCTCAGCCACAGCAGGAAGGGTTGAACTGGTCAGACTGGTCTCTCAGTTGATATTTGTTATGTGGCCCAGACCTGTTTTGTCTGAACTGGTCAGACTGGTCTCTTGGTTGGTTATTTTTGTCTGAAATGGTCAGGTTGGTCTGCTGTTTATATCAAACTGGTCAGAATGCTTTCTCATTTTTATCACTTTGATCTGAACTGGTTCTACGTGGCAAAGACCAGTCTGAACTGAACTGGGCAAACTGGTCACTTTGTGGTTTGATCAGTTCTATGTAAAACTGGTTTCTCACTTTCTATCAGTTTTGTCTGAACTGGTCACACTGGTTTCTCTACTGTTTCTACACAGCACAGACCAGTCTGAACTGAACAGAACAGACTGGTTTCTCAGGTTTTGTCAGTTTTATCTGAACTGGCCAAACTGGTTTCTCCAGCTGATACAGCACCAGTTGCATCTGGTTCGACTGGTTGTTCTGCTTTTTCTCTGTAGCATAGACCAGTTTTATTGGAACTGGTCAAACTGGTATCTCATCAATGTTCTCTGAATTGTCATGGTTGTCTCTCAGTTTCTATCATTTCTGTCTAAGCTGGTCGGCACAGACAGTTTTCTTTGAACTGGCCTAAACTGGTTAGATATGCCAGTCCGTGTTAGTTTTATTCGATCTGGTCAAACTGGTTTGTCTGCTGATCTTAGTCCACTTTTCTGAACCTGGACAGGTTGTATTTATATTCTACAGACAAAACAAAAATCTGCCCTCTGTAATTTCCTCCCAGGTCAGCTCACTCACCTCCCTCCCCTTGCAGGTCTGTCCACATCTCACTCCTTTTCTATGGATTTTATAGCTTTTCCATTTCTCCTCTCTTCATCCCTTCTTATCTCCATTTCTCTCTCATCATTTAATCATTAAACCTCTCTCTCTTTGCTCCTCGCTCGGCCTGTTTCTTTCCCTCCTTCTCTCCAGTCCAGCTGAAAAGCAGAAAGAAAACATGAATATGGAAATGTCCCAGTGGGGCTTCCATACTCAGCGGAGACAGGCTGAGACCTCTCCTGGTCCACACACACACACACACACACACACACACACACACACATACATACATGCACACACAAGTATGAAGACAAACACAAGCACACACACATTCCTCTGGGTGCTCATTCATTCACTACCTAATTTTCATTTCTCCCTATCTAAACATTGTGTTCTTGGTCTCTCAGCTCTTTCCCAACAGTTTTTCTCCTCTGTTGCTCAACTCAGCGTCGACTCCCTCCCTGTCTCCGGATGATTTCTCTGCTGCTCTGACACTCATGTTATGAACTGGAGGGAGTCTGCAGAGGGAAACACCCGTCTGTTACTGGAACCCAGGCTGCAATTTACTCAGCATTACTGGTGTCCCAAACAGAGAGACCTGAGATCCTGAACTCTTAACCTGTATGAACAAACAGTCTCAGTTTCTGCACTGAGCAAATTAATCAAAGTTTTGAGAAAACTGGATCATGTTCTATTTACCACCAAACACAAAGTCCAGCTGAGGCTGATGGTCATTAGTTCTGCAGGTATTTGGTCATAAACCAAAGTTTGGACACATTAAAATTTCGATCTGATGATGACGGCAGCAAGGCTACAGTTCATCCTGAGGGGAACATGAATGATCAACCAAATCGCTTTGACATCCATCCCATAGATGTGGATATAAACCAAACATGTTTTCATCATGGTGAAAAGTCAAAGGGACTTTCAAAGTTATCTGGCTCCATTGTCTTGGCACCACAGATACCTGGTGTCATTCTATGTGGTAGATGTGCAGATATGTTTTAGAAAAGCGAATTCCACTTTTTCACAAAATAATGTAATTTAACAAGGCCACACTGAAGGACGTTACTGTGAATGTTGAGATGACGGCAGAAGACATGGCAGCTGCTCCATCATAGTTCAGCTTCTCATCAAAAACGTTCCTCCATTTTTGTTGTGGTTGCTTCAGACTTCAGGAGCCTTTGATTTCATTTTGTCTGCTGGGATTTTGTTCTTTTAAACCCACTTTTGATGTTTGATGAATCGATATTTGTTTCATGGCCGGCAGGTGGCCTGAAGCGAGCTCATCATTCGAAAAATAGGAAGGTTCTTCTCTTTTAGATGTGAAAGTTTCACCACTTGATTGAACATGTAAAACAAAGTGGATGTTCAGATTAAGAGGAATCCTGTCTCATCATGCCTTTGGCTCAGGCTGTTTACTCATATCCTCAGTTTTTAAAAGAGTTTACGGGATGTTTCGCCATGTACAGATGCTGAATCAGAGGCTCAGGTATTCTGCACAAGCTTTATGTTGAAGCCTGTGTTGCTCATTCACAGCAGGAGGGAAAACCATCTAAAGTACTACAAGTGAATATATTAAAAACTTAATGAAATCACATTGTAACACAGTTAAAAAACCCTCCTCAATCTTTTTTTCCTGGAATCTAAAGCCATAAAAGGAGATGGCTGATCATCACCACGAAGAGTTAAAGCAGCTGAAGCTTCTCTCTGGTCCATCGACCAAACCAAAACAACCAGCCGGCCTCAACCTGCCCGAAGCTCCAACACACAACCAGAGATTATATCACAGCGCAGAGACTTAATCTGGTCTTCAGTTCACCTGACAGTCTGTTCTGGAGTCAGGAGCAGCATCGTGACAAAAGAAAACTTTAACATCCCTGTAAGAGGAAAAGTCTCTGCCTGCTGACGACATCGGTTCATTTTAGGTCATGTTCAATGTTGGTCCATCAGCGTCGGTCCAGTGTGAAATACAGCATCTCATCTGTTTTGAGATTGTGCTATTGTCTCCTTTCATTTTAAATTTAGGAATGAAATGGGAAGAAGCTCCACGATGCAGGTTTGCCAAGCTTAAAACAAAACTGTTTTTGTGGCTCAAGTGTCCACAGATGGTTTCATCAGCCAAGTTTTCTTCAGGACACAAAACCAGATACAAACAAGGATAATTAGAACAAGACAAAGCAAAGACAAACGCCAGCGAACAGCACCAGAGTTTACATGTGTGTTTGTGTTCTGGGAAACACAGGAAACAGTAGAAGAAAACAGAAAAAACGGAGAGTAGGATTCACAGTGATGAGTAAATTATTCAGTGAGACAGAATTCAATCCATCCTGACATCTCTGCTTTAGAATTAAAGCCTGGGATCCTTCAGACAAAGTCAAAGAATAAATGGACTTCTCAGTTTGCTGTTGATGGAAACTAATCCCACAATTCAATGCACAACAGAAATGAAGGAGCCGCTCACAGCTGGAGACAATTACGATGAACTGTGGACGGTGTTGAGGCGTCTCCATCCATTTTACACTGTTGTAGAAACATCTCGATTTCTCTTAGTTGAGTATTCAAAGTCAGAATTGGCAGAAATGTTCCAACTCATCTGTCATCTGCAGCAGTAAAAGTAATAATGGTGTCACTTCCTGTTTGTTGGTTTCTTGTACATTAACTTTAAACCGTTGCACTTTGAGCATTAGTATGTGGTATATTCTGTGTGTTATGGAATTGGTTTCGGGTAGGCGATGCCAAAATATTTGGTTTCGATTTGATGACAAGTATTAAATCAGAATCATCAATATCAATACTGAGACTGTTTGTGATTAAAGCACAACTTATGAATTATGATGTAGGGGAGATAAAATGTCATGAATTATAGACACATTGAAACATTGAACATTTTTCTTTTAAATTTTTTCTGTTAGTTATTAAATCAAATGCATTTAAAGTCATTTGAACTAATGCATCTCTTTCATTCAGGCACCAGTTTAAATACTCACATACAACAGCAGCAGAGAAGCAAAGCAGTTCATGCACTGACCTGCCGGGGCCTGATTTCACACTCAGCCCTGATCCTCTGATAAAATAACCAGTAATTAACATGAGGCTGCGCGAGGACACAGCAGTGCTTTGAGCTAGATGCTACAGTGAAGTAAACCAAAATATTGGCAAAAAAAAATTTAGACCTGATGATGGCACTAAATTAAAAGCCCAAGAATCGCGAGTTACCACAGTTCATCCTCAGGGGAGCATGAATGTGTGAATGAACTGCTCCATTAAGCAGACGCTGAGTTATTTCGCTGGATTTCTGAAAGCTTTTACCTGCTACAGGAACAGTCAGTTTATCACCAAATTCAGTGGGATTATCCTCTGAGGAACATGAATGTCTGTTTAAAACTGCCCTCCAATAGTTATTGAGGTAACCAGAAGAATGACGATATTTCTCATGTCTTCATTTTCATCAACACTCGAAACATGACTTAGTATGGAAGGAGACAGCTCTTGTTTACAAAGTTGCCATTTCTATCTGATGGAGGCTCTAAAGGAAAGTTTAGGGAGTCACCAGAATCACTGGAGTTCATCCTCTGGGGACCATAAAGATTTACAGGTCAGTAGTTGTCATGATAACTTTCAGTGCAACTGAGCAACAGACCATCTGAGATCATCCTTTAACGTCACACATAATTATTATCTGAATCTCTTTAACCTTTAGAGTTTTTCTGTTCGGCTGTATCTGTCGTCATGTGGCAGTTAAGTGTTGACAGTGTCAGGAAATATGAGGAAGATGACAATGAGATCAAAGGTCCCTGATCAGATGTTGTTCATTAGTGACACATTTCAAGCCTCATGAACATTGTCTTCCTCACTCACAGAGCCAACGTTGATTGACTTTACAGCATTTTCATTATGAAATTGTATATGTCATTTAGGGCTGAAACGATTCCTCGAATAATTCGAGTAACTCGAATACAAAAAATGATCAAGGAATTTTGTCTGCCTCGAGGAATCGTTGAGTTGACGTGCTGACGTCACGCACGTAAAGGAAGAAGAAAGAGGCGTATTCTGCTCCTGCGCTTTGTGCGTAAAGCTGATAAAACTAGTATAGAGCTGTATGTGAATACACGAGGCTGTATCTCCGTCATGGACTGGTTGATTCCAGTGATCGACACTTCCTTTGAAGAGCCAATAGAATACCGGGATAGCCGCCAAAGTGAGATTGACAGCCCCGTTAGCCAATTAGAAGCCCCAGAAGCTTGCCTTGCGCCCCAGCCAATCCCGTAGGTAAACAAAGCCTCACAGAGACGTCCGGGTTGTTTGCATTGTGGCTAAGGAAGTAGCGCTAACTGTTTCTGGTGTGGATTTACCGATAAACAAACTTTTCATGGCGAAACAGCTAAGGTAAGAGAAATTTTACGACTATAGTTTGACGAAGCTGTTTCGGTTTTTGCTGTTGTTTGTATTGTTTGTGGCTGTTGCTTTGGTTTTAGAGAGCTTTAATGGATATGGTGTGAATCTGTGGACTGTCTGCTTTCGTTTGAGGGGTTGTTTGTCCATTTTGCATAAAGTAACACAGCGCTATGTTAATTTCTATATTTGATAATTCAATTAGCCCATAGGTGTGAATGTGAGTGTGAGTGGTTGTCTGTCTATATGTGCCCTGTGACAGACTGGCGACCTGTCCAGGGGGTCCCCTGCCTTCGCCCGAAGTCGGCTGGGATAGGCTCCAGCCCCCCCGCAACCCTGCAATGGAGTAAGCGGTAGATAATGGATGGATGGATGGATGGATAATTCATTTAGCTGGCGTTTGAGCTGTGTTTGGTGCATGTAAAAATGGCTTATATATTATTGTAGCCTAGGTCCTGCTGTTTAATTTGATGTGCAGCATTACTAGCCCCAATTGGGGGACCCTCGGGCAAAAATATGTTTTATCCGATTACTCGATTACTCAATCGAATTTTCAGTAGAATACTCAATTACTAAAATATTCGATAGCTGCAGCCCTAATGTCCTTTAAAGGGGCGGGGTCACATTTTTTCCTTCTCACAGACCTATCCCTCTAGATAGTTTCAGTGTGACTTGCTCTGGTTCAGAGTTATCAGGTCATCCACATACAATGAGGCTCAATGACTCGTGGTGCTCCAAGATTAGATTAGCAAAACGCAAATAATGGCGAGTGTGTGACGTGTCCAGGTCTGTGGACGAAGCTCGCTGTCAACAGAGTCACTGAAAATTTCTACGATTAAACTGAAAGGTTCAACTATTTGTGTCTTCGCTGCAGAAATGTTCTTCTGGCTGTCCTGGCCCTCAGCCTCTCACACAGACACAGAAGACGTCTGCATTTTCAACAGCTGCTGGTTCTGATGTAAAGATGAGTCACCGTGACGACATGTATTAGTCCACAGGTTTCACTCATCTTTACAGCAATGTTAGTCACTGACCAGGAGTGATGACACATGATTCCTTCGAAACACAGTTACAAATCCAGATTTACTGTTAGAGATTTTAATGTTTTGGTTAAAACGACATTTGGTCTTTATGGTTAAAGATCTTGGTCAAGTTTGAATCCAGCTGCTGTTTTCTTTTTACTCCTGCAAATCTCGTAATCACAAGCAAAGCTAATGTACGTTCCATTGATTTCTCTGTGAAAACTTTTTCAACTTAGAGACAAGTCTTCAGTGTTGTCAGACCTTTGTGTTGAGCTGTTATGTAAATGTCCTCTCTGAAGCTGCATCATAGTAAATCTGAACTTCCAGTTTTTAAAGCTTTAGAATTTACACCGTCTGACCTTTGACCTTGAAGAGCAACATTTTTGAAGGTCATCATCAATATTTTTAGACATTTCTTTTTTGTTTTATGTTGATAATTATATGTTTTTCCCCCAAACATGACATGATACAAGTATTGTCGCTTTACACCTGTTACAACAGGATGTCAATGACACTTCTCAGTCTCTCAGGTTCTGGATCCTGTCTAATCCATTAAGGGAGCAAAACAGTCACTTTTCCTTTAACTGCGTAATTAATTGCAGGAAAACGTTTGTGCCATTTCATGAGGAATAATTTCACAAAAACACAAGTTGAAGATTAAGTGTGTTATTAAACTACACATAGATTCTCCGGCCTGTATTTCTGTAGTTGTAGTTGGCAGGAAACTGGTGTGAAAGAATGAAATTGTATCGATAAATGAACTCTTTATATTAAAATCACTCTGTATTTACCTCTCTCTCATGTTTCAGGTCTATTCGCGATGATGTTAATGCTAAAAAGGCTGATGCATGTTTAAGCCCTGCAGGCTGCAGGTGTCTTACCAAAGGCATCATGGCGGAGGCGGTGGGTGAAACCTGTCCTCTGTAATGGTTGTGCAGCTCCACCAGCAGCTCCTCCTGCTCCTCGCTCAGAAAGCTCCAGGCTCCAGGAACCGCCAGGGCCCCCAGCAAGAGCCATGCCCAGAGAGGAGCTCCCCTCGGCGGGCAGAGGCACCGGCGCGCAGACCCCCTCCTCAGCTTGGAGCTCCACAAGGCTTGATCCTGGGTAGTCCTTCGAATCGAGGCCCCCCACTGGGTGGAGACCCCCTGGAGCTCCGAGATACTCCGCTGGTGCATGATGGGAAACAGAGTCCTGAGGGATGTATCCTGAAGAGGTCAATCCACAATCCAACAAAGTGTGTGTTACAATGATCTGCAACTGTGTTCGTTCGTGTGTGTGTGTGTGTGTGTACAATAGATCACTTGTCTTTGTCTGTATGAGTGTGTCTCTCTGTGTGTGTCTAAGAGTCAGTAAAAATGTGTGTGCTCCCTCCTCAGTGCCTCTCACTCTCAGCTCTGCCGAGCTCCCTCTTTCTGACCCAGCTATAAGAGAGCAAGGATCCTCCCATACACACACACACACTCACACACACACACACTCCACAGTTCACATTTCACGTACTGCACCGACTGGTACGCACAACAAACAACCCCCCCCCCCCCCGATCCTCTTACTCACCATATTCTCCATGTCGATCTCTCCGCCTCCTCCTCATCTCACCCCCATTTCTTTTCATCTTTCTTTTATCCTTTTTTCATTACTCCTTCCTTAATTTCCACTCAAGGGATACAACAGATTTTTTTCACACTCATATTGAAACAGTACTCACATGTTCATATGTCATCCCTCTTGTCTAAACTCACTGTGACGTGTTCCCTTCTTCATATGACTGCACTGTAAGAGATGTGAGGTCAACAGTCCTCGTTCTGTCTGAACTATGAATATTAAGTTCCTCTTTCTGTTTCCAGCTATCCGTCAAATTTATATCCAGAATTAAGGGGGAATTTCTTTAATTTTAAGAAGATCAGCAAAACGAAGTGCTAATTAATGCACATTTTGATCCAGTCCCGTTGTGTGCTATGGGTTCACTGGTCGATGGAGATAAACAGCAGGTGGCACCGATTCTCCAGTCAATGTCATTCAACCATTGCAGAAGAAGAGAACGCAACAAGATGACATCATTAAAAGTAAGGAAATATAAATAAATATATATAGATATTATGATGTGACAACACTATAGTTCACGTTTGGTTTAGGCACAAAATCACTTGCTTTGATTTAGAAAAAGATGATTTGGGTTAAAATAAGTACTTAATGTTGAATTATTTACAATTATATATATAATTGTGATCATGTTGGAAGCAGGAAGCAAACAGCAGCTTCCTGTGTTCAATAATCCCCTTCTTCTATATTGTTATTATTATTATCATCATCATCATCATCATCATCAATATAAAGTAACAACAGTTGAAGTGATCATTCTTCTTCTTCTGTCTCATCTTGTCATCGTCACACCTCCACACATACCAACACACACTCAACACCTGCCTGCCTTTAGCACACACTGTTTTCTCATGAAATCAATGTATTTGTTTTTCTTGTGTTTTCTCCTTATTTATTTTTTTCCTTTGCTCTCATGTTTTTCTTGTCATATTCTCCGATGTGGAACTTCTGTCACAGTTAAACAAGAGAGAAAGAAAAAACAAATTAAATATGTGAAAAGATTAAACATAGTTTAACATGTTTCTCTCTCAGAGGATCTGTCTCTTCCTCCTCTCTCTCTGTTTGTTGAAATGTGGGGAAGTCTGGTATGGACTCTCTTTATCTCCCTTCACAGGTCTTTCTGGGTTTCATGATTATACCTATATATCTGCGTCACAACATCACAGGAGCCAATGGGGCTGCATTTCTCACAGGTGTTCATCCAATCAGATCAACACCTTTTAATGGAGCAAAATGCAATGAGCTGCGTCCATCTGCGTCTGTAGGTGACGAACATTAGCTACTTCCACTTAAAGTATTTCGAAAGCTTTTCAGACAGTATGTCATTTGCTTGATTCATAGTTCTGTTGCATTAATGTTTTTTTTGTTATTCATGTGTCTGATTTGTAAATGTTCTGTCACTGCTGGAGACGTCACTGCTTTTTTGTTGTATTTGTTTCCTGGTAACCTACAAAGAACAGCAACCCAGAAGAAGAAATCCTGAAGCCTGAAATGTGTGACCAATAAAGACTGAGAGGCACCTCATGGACAGGGAGGAGTCACAGCTGTCACACAAGTAAGAAGACCCTAACAAACAGAAAATGAGCCCAGGGGCCAGTAAACTGGAATCAAGGGGCCCGGCAACACTTTGACACTGTGACACATCTGAGGAAGGCAATCAGGGTCCAGCTGAAACCATCAAAGATGTGCTCACATGGTGTGATGTCAGACTGTCAGAGTAGAGATTCCTTTAATCGTCTCCATGTTTCCCTCAAACACATCTCTTCCTCAAGTCTTAGTTTGTCCCACTGACGTCCCACCACATTTTAATAAAATCAGACATCATGCGGAGCAACGTCTGCACAGCTGGATCACACCTGGATCACTTGCCAGATTCAAGGTGTGAATATGACTGAGCAGTGTCTGAAACCTTCTTGTCTCCCACCTTGAAATCACTCATGCATTTCCACCGTTGCCCGTCCAGCACGCTGTCCTGACCCTGTTGACCTTAGAAGGAACAAAGAGCCGGAGAGTCCAAAGTGGAGGAAGCTATCTTAGCTAATTAGCTGTGTGTCACCATCCAGTTTTATTGCAGCTCCTCTGTTGGAGCATTAACTGCTCCAGAAAAGACGAGTCGTTGGACAAATTTGTCTTTAGAAATAACTGAATGAATTTCCCTTAAGCAACTGAGCTAACGAGCTTGTGAACTGACAGTTAGCAAGCTTTTAATTCTTCACTGAATGAATGGACTGATGTGCTGTCCTCTCATGTGTCATCATTCAGACGTCCTCCAGGATCCCTCCTTGCTCCTCAGAGCAGAAATTAGAACAAAGTAATGCTGGACCAGATCGCCTTCCAGGCCAGGAGATCAGTGAACTGTGTCCTGTAACAGTAGATGTGTATCAGCAGGTATGTGCTCATGTATATGTACAGTGCAGTAGCTGTCAGCTGGAATATGAACAGCAGAAAATAATTTCCAAAAATGCATCAATAATTACACTATAGCTCCACATATACGTAGGTGTGTGTGTGTGTGTGTGTGTGTGTGTGTGTGTGTGTGCGCGTGTGCCCAGATGCATGATTCGTGGTGTGAACACTCACTAAAGCTGTGTTTTCTTTCATTCAGCCAAGTACATCACATCATAACACACACCCAGCTGTACCCACAGGCTCACATTTCACTGTACAACACATTCCTCAGTGTGTGTGCGTGTGTGTGTGTGTTTTGAAGGAAGCGGAGGGGGTGAATGTATGAAACTGAATCCTGTGGGTCACCATTTGCTCCGTAACACTGGCCTCATATTGACAATCTGCAGGGAAACACGGCACATGTGTGTCCTGACCTCACTGTCCCACACACACACACACACACACACACACACACACACACACACCAGACAACTCCAGTTTGTCGTGTGAGCGTTGAAATTTGCATTGACGCTATAGCACTTCATCCATTAAATCTGGGTGTAATTCAATTGAACACCAGGCTTTGGCTGATTGTGAGGCGTTCATGTTCGTTTGGGTTTCACTCATGTGTGTCGTTAAACACAAGTTGAATAAATCAGAGCTTAACTGGCTGTAATTGCGACTTTGATGATGACGTGAACACTATTAGGCTGAACACTCATAATCATACTCCAATATAACATAAAGGGAGACATATAGGAAAGTAGATGCATTTCCACCTGTTTTATATCAATTTTTAACTGAAAAAACTTAAATCTTAAATCAGGTTTTCTGTTGTTTGAGGTGAAAAAAATATTGACAAAAAGTGACTAATGAGAGTAGAACTAAATCAAAAAACTGCCAAAATTAAGAAAAGTCTTTCATTTAGTTCCTGTTAATTTAATATTTTAAGTAAACTGATTCTTAAAAAGATGCTGAAGAGATCAAGAATCTTTGAATCACCCACGTCGTCAATAATCTCCAGAATCAAAAGATAACAATCAAAGAACAAGTGACAAGATAAGACAGACAACAGAGTTTCAGCCACTCGCATCCCGTCAGATCTTTTTTTTTTCCAGATATGAGAGAGTTGCCGGGTGGAGCCGCAGCGTCCAGTGTCGGCTTGCTCTGTTGTCCTGCTGTTTGCTCCGACTGGAAGGTGGAAACAGGCCAAAAACAAGCTGACTCATGTTGGCTGTGATGTGAGGAGTCTCCTCCTCAGTGATCGTGTTCATCCAGCCAGGTCGTTCCTCTCCACTTATACAACAACCTTTCATGTATTCATCATTCATCAGCTAGTTATTTGGTGCATTTACTTGTTCAGTCTGAAAGCATCGATTCTGTCTCTTCATCATTCAGTTGATGACTGACGACATCAAACACCAAATGCAACACACTGACTGATCTTATTGTTATATACAATCCCTCCAGGAGCATGCTGGGCTCTGATGATGATGATGATGCACACTGGCTCAAAAAATCATTTTTCTCACACACACACACACACACACACAGAGGAAAAGGTGCAGCTTTATCAGTGAGAACATTTTTCAGAGCATTTAACCTCCTGAAATGAGTATTTTTTGTGTTCAGAAGGTCCAATAACATTTGCAAGGTCTAAAACAGCCATACCATTAAATTCTCAGGCACACATGCTGCCGACCCGCTCGACTGCACTGTGGGCCCGAGAACATGTGAGCGACTGTGAGGAAGCCCATGGAGGCTTCAGGGTGTATGCACACTGCAAGCATTTCATTGGAATGAACGAGGCCAGATGAAGCTGTGGCTGTGTGAACCTGCACGCAGAGTGAACTAGATTGTTTTTACCAGCTTCCTGTTGGTAGGTTGGAGGCTGACATTACACATGTGGTGGCTGTGCATTGCTCCACTAATCTCAACAGGTGTATCATTATATTGGTATAAAGGGTGAGAATAATTGCTTTTCTACTGTTTGGTATAATACAGTTGTTTTATCTGCCGTCCGGCCTGATGGCTCCAGAGCTCACTGGGACAGTTTGCTGCCAGTCCAGCCTCTGATCACGGTGCCTCCCTGGAAGTGTCGAGGTCAGTCTGGTGGAAGACGGGCGAATGTGTGATCAAAGTCAGTGATTCTCTGAGAGGCCAGATTTAAGGTTTGTCCAGACTGAAATGGTCGTTTACAAGGAGGGAACGTTGAATTTCAGGAGAGAGTAAATGAGCAAGTGAGCGAGTAGGACTGAAAGAAATCCAGTTTGTACAAGAACAAAGACACAAGACCAGAATAAAGAAGTAAAAGGAGGAGAAATGAAATAATAGAGCAGAAGAGAGGGAGGAGATTTGACTGGAATTCCCCTGCAGTCACAAACTGGGACTGGTGTTAAACTGGGCCTCCATACCTCACAGCTGCACACACACTCACACACGCACACACACACACACAGATCCATACATCATATGAATAGTATGTGATTGTGTTTGAGTGCACTGAGCCCAGCCCATGTGATTCTGTTGTCATTGACTGGCTGCTAATGGCTAACAGATGACTCTCTGTGTGTGTGTGCTTGCGCATGCACGCAGGGTGTGGACCCTCTTAGCCCTTCAGAGTTTGATTAGTTCGGGGATCGAGAGCCAAATCTTACACACACACATGCTAACATTATGCAACATCTGAGCGGGCCAACATATAGTGTAATATGGCGTGTGTGTGTGTGTGTGAGAGAGAGAGGAATGAGTGTCCCATTATCATCATCTGTTCCTGGACCTGTCTACAATGCACGTGCTCAGTGGTGATGTCATGGGTACAGGAAGTTGACCACTCCTTAGAGACGATGTCAGACCATCACAACTGATGGAACCCTCACCAGTCTGCACAAACCTCGCCCAGTGCTCAGAGACCAGGTCCACTGGTTTCACTGGGGTCTCCCTGGGTTCACTGGCTGCTGCTGCTGTCCCATGCTGTCACTGCTCTTACCAGTCTTACTGGGTTAACTGGCATAATTGGTTTCACTGGTCACATTGTGTTATTTAATTTGGTCTTGAGTTTTACTGGCTTCACAAGTGTATCAGTGGTTTTACTGGTGTCACTGGTGTCACTGTCACAGATTTCTGGCTTGTCTTCATTCATTTTATCGTTGTCACTGGTCTGACTGGCTTCACTAGTTCATTACTTGGAGTGATCATAGTTTTACTAGTGTTGATGGTTCCACTGGTGTCTGGTTATGCTGGTGTCACTGGGTTTAGTTGTTTTACTGGTCATGTTCGGGTTCTTCAGTTTAAATGATTCAAGCAGTCTCTGGTCTGTCTTTAGTCTTCACTGGACTTGCTATTGGTTTCAGTTATGCTGGTTTTGCTGTTTCTGGTCTTTACTGGTGACTCTCATTTCACCAGTCTTCTGAGTTCTCACTGGTCTGACTGGTGTCACTGGTTTCACTGAAAGTGAAGAGGAGGAGATTGGTAAGAGTACAGAGGCACCAGGAGACGATCTCTCAGTTCCTTTGTGTGAATCTGGGTGTGAAGGTTCAAATCCCTGGATCATATGGGAACAGCTCATCTGGTAAAATTCAGCAGGTAATTCAGCTGAACTATCAGGAAGCTTAACCTCCATCTGCCACAGTGAATGAAACCTCCAGCATGGCGGCTTGTCCTGTAACCATCTGTATCCTGTCACTGATTGATCCTACAGCAAGTGGATCCACATTTTACAGCTTAGCAGCGTCACAAACCCTGATCAATTTCTGTTTATGATTCTTATAAAGAGGAACAGATGTTGGTGTTAAGTACTTTGATCTCATTTCCCCCTGATATCAATGTGTGATCTGTTTCTGGATCAAGCACCATAATGCAGGTTAATGCAGTGAAAATATGATCCATGCTGGTTTTTGCTGTTCTCTGGAGGTGATCCGGCTCATGTTGTGATCCGATCTCAGCCAGAAGTAAATAACATGAGTACAGCTTGGCCACATTGGTGAGGAAAGAAAGAGCCACAGAGGAGCTGGAATCAGATGACAAATATATTCATAAAATGAGGAACAAAAAGTAGAACACACATGCTGTACAATGACAACATACTGTATAAGCAGTGTGAAAGTTTTATCTGTCACATTGTGCTGCTTTCTTCTTCTGCAGTCTTCTCCCACCGCCGTGTTGGAGAGCAAAGCAAAGTCCTGCATGGATGAGGGCACGACTCACATAAATGTGCATATGTGCACATTAATTGCTGCAGACAGTTTGCACAGGGCCACAGGGGCGATGACACACAGGTTTCCACGCAGAACATGTCGAGAACTGTGAGTGAATTTTTTCCCTTTTTTTCAGTAAATCTCCTCATACAAAACTCCAAGGACCAGGAGGAGAAACAGCAAAGTTGCACAGTTAATTAAGAGAGACACAGAAGGAGAGAACGGAAGCTCCTCCTGTCTGGAAAAAGTGTCGAGATAAATGATCTAACTGTAAAGACGTCTCAGATACATTAGCTGAGTTTAATAAGAGCTCTGTAAATGAATGTGTTAGCTTTTGTGTGTGTGTTCGAGGCTGATGCCTGTTTATTATGAGGAGCACATTATGATGATTCCTTCAGATTCTAATTCATTTTTTACTCCCTGTTGTTAAATATTGTATTGTGTATATATAGTGTGTATTGTATTGTCAACATCTCTCTGTCTTAAATTTAACGGCTTGTATAGGAACGTAATCCCTCTAATTTTAAGATGGTAAAATACATCAAATAATCAATGACAGACAGATCAGTTCATCAAACTTTCAGTAAATTAAAAATGTTAAAAAGTCGGGAGGATAGAAGTGAGATTTTGAAGCCCATAGATGGATCAGCCTTATGTCTGTGTGTTTTAATGCGAATGGAGTCAGGATGTAGTTTTTCATTAAGACTGGAGGCAGGCTGCTTCTGTCCAAACCTCAAAAACACACCTGAATAAAACAGCTTGAAGCAGCTGCAGGGCTCAGAGGGTCGGTGTCGAGTAGATGTCATGGATGCCGTTGAAATGGTTCAAATTTACTATGGAACTCATCTAAAGAATTTCATTTCATTGGACCTTTAAAAGTGAGCGGCAGAAAATCCCCTCGGTCGAACTTCAGTCCTGCAGGAAACGAAGCAGCTGAGGCCGATTGCATCACCACATGTTCTGCTCCCTGATATAACTGTGGAGAAACTCATGAGCCAACACACACGAGTGGAGGCTTTGTTTGAGAAGCACTGTTCAAACGATTAATGTTTGCAAAAAGAGAGTAAAGTGAAATAGACTGGAGCATTAAATAAAACACAGGTTAAAGGAAATTAGAAATATGTGCTTGCTTATGCAGAAAATTGCAGCTGTAAACACTTTAAAATGTCTCAAGTTTTTGCTGTGAAATTTTGCTTTACATTTGGTTGTATATAATTGAACGTTGGAAGCTGCAGTTTAAATTGAAGCACTTAAAGGAGTTGAAGTGTCAGTTGAGGCCGAAGCCAAGCAACGTCTAAGTATGAAATGTCAGCTGACTTGTAAATGTTTGAAGTAGTTGAAGTGTCAGCTGAAGTGTAAGAGCTGAAGGTAGTTAAAAGTTAGATTAAGCAGCAGATTGAAAGTAGAGTTTAAAATAATGTTGAAATTAAATGAAACAGAGTTACAACAGAGACGGAGTGGAATCGAATAGAGTGACAGCAGAGTGGAAACAGGAGGATGAGGTATTGAATCTGTTTTAAAGACTTGTTTGGATCAAACTCAAGTATAAACTCACAGCAGTTAGTCATGATTCAGTCATCAGGACAGATAGATCCAGAAACACACCCTGAGAGGAGAGGAAGGAAGGAAGGAAGGAAGGAAGGAAGGAAGGAAGGAAAGCACAAATACAAGAGGAAAAGTTGACCAGAACAAGCCAAAGAAAAAAGGAAGGAAGGAAAGAGAAAGGACATCAAAAGTGTGGAAAAAAAGAGATGATGAAGTTTTGTGATGAAGAGAAGAAGGAGGAGAGCAAGAGGAAGTGAAAAGGTGGAATGGAGGAAAGATCTGGAAGTAAAGCAGGAAAGAAAAATGATAAGAACAGAATAGAAGAAAGAGACAAAGGAGGAAGAAAGAGAAGCTGGAAGAACAAGATGACAGATTTAAAAAAAGAAAAAATGCGGAAGGGAGGAAGAGTGAGAGACAGAGGGAGAGATAGTGATTAAAAAGACAAACATTTTAAGAGACAAAAGAGAATGGAGGGATGGAGGAAGGAAGGAGATACAGAGGGAGGAGGATTGATGGAGGAGCAATAAAAAGGTCAAATAAAAGCAGGAACCACACCCATATAGAGAGCTGGAGGGGGGGAGATGGAGAGAATAAGAGGAGAGGGGAACAAGAAGGGAGGAGACAAGATGAGGTAGATGAGAAGGGAGGGATGGAGGGAAGGAGAGGAGGAAACATGGAGTCCCACCCTGAATGACAGAGGAGGGGATTTCTGCTGAAGCTAAATGACAAACAGAACCAGAGTCACAACTAAGTCCAGTCAAACTGAACCATTGGACCTCAGAGTATCAAACTCCATTCAGTGGTTTAGTCGTTAAGTCTAAAATCAAAATAGCCAATATACAGAGTTTTGAAATCAGTCCTTCATCATGTGGCCAAACTTGAAGTATCCTCAAGAGAAACCGAACATAATGAAGGTTGTGTTTCACCTCAGATCCTTTACTGCAGTAAAAGTACTAACAACACACTGTAAAATAGTAAAACTACATTCAAAACCTCACTTAAGTAAAAGTATAAGTATTACCATCAACATATACTTAAGATAAGATAAGATAAGATAAGCCTTTATTCGTCCCACAGTGGGGAAATTCACAGGGGAATTTATTCTTAAATATACTTAAAGCCTTAGAAGTCAAACTCCTCCTGTGTCAGCGAACTGTTTCCTGTCAGTGTTTTTCTCTCGTCTCTGATGTTTCTGGATTCATGTTCCTGCTGCATTCATGTGTCATTTGCTGTGTCACTAATGTGCCACCGCTGTAGATGTTGAAGGTTGAAGCTCTTTTGAACGACTTTATATCCTGTTGGCTGCTTTCATCTGCAGCAATGATCATCAGATTCTGTGAGATTAAAATCTGTCACACTCCACATTCAAAATGAGGGTTTGAGAAACTGGACAACCTGAAGCATGATGACACCTGATGACAGTGTGTGAGACAGTGCTGCAGTGACCTGAGGACCTGTAATGTTAGCGTCTCTCTGAAGTTGTAAACATTTATAAGCTTTAGCCCTGATTTGACTGTGTAGTTGTAAAAGGGTCTATAATCTGGACCAGTTGTTCTGAGCTTGTGGGAGCAGAACAGCTGCAGAGATGGATCCTTACCAACATTCATATTAATGCAGGAAAAATGACTTCACATTGACACTGAAGCTTTGATGTTCATCTTTGAGACTATTCACGTGAAACATAAAGAGCCTTTGATTATTTATGTTTGTTTTTTGTCTCCCCTTATAGAATCTCCTGAGTGTTAAGGATGTGTGGACATGAAATGACACTTTCATCTGACAGGTGATGTGTTTGCTCTCCTTAAAGCATGTGACCATAGCTTAAACAGATTGTCAGTTTTATTGTGTAACGTTAACTAAAGTACATTCATTTCTTTACTTCTGGTCAAAGGCTGCACATGTAAGATGATTAAAGACGATTTGTTTTTCATCTTTCATTCAGCCAAGACCTGAGAGCTGAAAAATATTTACTCTTTTGCATGACAAAATATGAAAACCTCAGAAAAGGGAACCACAGATTTAGTTGATGATGGACCACCTCTTTGCTGCTGCTGAGTCAATATACTGCCCCCTGCTGGCAACTCTAAAAAAATTACACCAAACTACAATAGAGAACAAACTGACACGATGATGGTCCATGTCAATACTCACAGAGATCTTCACCCTTCAAAAATTAGAAATCCAGCTGTTTCAATGGATGTTCATTCTAGACCTTAGGATCAGTATGTGTGACGAAATAATCTTAACTCACTGCACTTTTTTCCAAGCTTTTAACAGAATCTCTTAATCTTCGCCAGTGAAATGAGCCGATTTATCCCTGGTTCCAACCACACAATGTTTCCATCTGTTCAGATGCTCTCTGTGTCAGATCAGGTGATTGTAGACCATATGTTGGTCCCCAACCAATCAGGGCTCACCACATTTCCCGACCTGCATGATGTCATTGGGACAGAGGAGCTAGAGACCAACTTTTTGGAAAAAGAATGCACAAACATGGTGAAACATGTGAAGCGTTGTGTTTCATACTGCCTGCGTTGTGTCGACAAGCCTGAAAAAGTAGAGAATAACTGGACTGTGACTTTCCTTTGTTTCACAGTTTAACCTCGCAACGCCAACAACAGTGAAGAACTCTCTGTCATCCTTCTAGCCAACGTCACCAAACACATGAAGGAATTTGTCAAACTTGTGTTTTTGGTGAGATGTCATCCCAGATGAGGTGTCGGTTTTCGTCCACTATGATACACAGGATAAAGCCTCTGTGGTCGTACTGTTATCAGGCCGGATAAGAATATGACAAATCACACAATCACAACATTTTTAATAAATAAAAATATATTTCACCTTCAGTTTAAATTAGAGCAAAAGAGTCAATACATGAGTTAGAGTTCTTGGTTCACTGGTCCTGAGTGTCTCCCTGACAACAGAAAACAAAAACAGCTTCAGAGATGCTGTTGAATCTGTTTAGTATCAGAAGGACTTAAACTCCCTTGGAAATCGGAACCTTAAAACTCCAGTTGTGATTTTCAAATATCCCGGTGGCTGCTCGTCTTAGTTCTTTGAAAGCTGACATGTTGTATAAAAGAAAGAAAGAAAGTAGTGAGAAGGAATTACCCACTGGTCAAAAGCAACTGAATCAAATTTTCTGAGTCACCATGTGATTGAGGGTCAGGTGTTATCACTGAAAACTTGTCCCAGGATGGAAAGCCGAGCGCTGAACGACTGAACGGGGCAGGACAGCAGGGGGGCAGTCTTCTTCTCACCTGGTTTTAGTGCAATGCTCTCTGATTGGCTGGGGGGGCGGCCTTCAGTCTGTTTGGTGGATGTCTTGGATTGGCTGCTGGACTTTTCCGCGGGCTCTGATAGGCTGAGCAGGATGTCTCGGAGCTCCTGCCGGTCCTGGTTGTGGTGGCTGCAGCAGTAGAGCGCCGCTGGGTCGAGAGGGTGAGCCTCCGTGTTGAAGATGAACCCCCCCGCCCCTAAAACGCACTGCCCCGCCTCGCCTCCCTCCTCCCAGGACCCATCCCCCTCCGTCCCCCCACCGTGCAGGAAGTGGGTGGGGTCAAACAGCAGGTAAAGATACTTGATGGTTTCAGCAAGAAAGAAGGACTCCATCCTGTTGTCCAGCTGGTGGTCTCGAAGGTCCTTAACCTGCAGGAAGAGAAACAGCAGCAAGAATATTTGACTCAAACTAATTCAAAAATCGCTTCCATTATAAGTTTTTATTTTTTCATTTTTTTTTATTTTTCAATTTTTCAAGACTTGCACAATTCATTAGCAGATACTGAACGACAGAAAAAGAATTGCCAAGACAGAAAATGGACCATTTGCAAATTCTGTTTTTATCATTTCAAATTGAGTATCTTTGATTTTTGAACAATTTGAAGGACTTCAAAGGAAATTGTGATGGACATTTATCACTAATTTCAAACATTTTGTCTCGTATGTTGCAGCCCTCATCAGTCACACACTGTCCACTGACTTTAAAGGTTGTTCAACTAAGAGAAATAATAGAATCCTCATGTATTTTCAGCCACACAGGTGTTGGTCAGTCCACCACTTTGGCTAAGACTGAACTGTCTCAACAACTATTGGAGGGATTAACATTGTATTTTGTAACACTGAATTCTTTCTGTTTCACAGAGTTTAGATCAAATAAGCTTCAGACTAAGGTTTGGCTCTGAAAAGGCTTCCAACGGATCTTACAGTAGCGTAACCGCAGGACGTCTTGGCGATCCTCTCTATGGACTCCAGAGCATCGAGGCCCAGCTGGAGATAGGTGTGGTCACCTGTCCCCCTGAACAGGTACATGGCGCTCTCTATCAACTCTGAAACAAATGAACGTGCACACAGAAATCCTCACTGTGTTTGTGATTATGGTGGTTGGTTCATCAGACAGCAGGCTGGTTTAATAATCAGCTGCTCTGTCTCTTAACCTGGTTAACTAAAGTGCAAATAATTTCAAACTTAAAGCCCCTATCACAGTGTACATTTTAAATGCTTTACGTGAAGCCTTTGACTTTAACACTCTATGTCTATGTGTGCCGGTCATTGCTGGGTTAGAGGTAGGTGGACTGACCTGGTCTCAGTGGGTATCCCTCTCTCTTGTCCACAGTGTAACCCTGAGGGATGCTGTAAAACTCCGGCAGACCTCCAAATTGTCTCCACACTGAGTAATAATTCTGGAAAGTTCGAACCGCGCTGTCCAGGTTCCCCAGGAGCGACTGAAACACACACAGGAAATGAATAGATATACTACAATATTATTATTACATTGCAATTTTTGTGAGTATTCATGCACTGCTCAGCAGCTTGAAGTTAAGAAAACAATCCTGTTATTTTAGTGATTAATAACAATTCTCTGACTTCTGGCATCTTTTCAAATTGTTTATAGTACGCAGTCATTCAACTGCAACTGAAACAATGATTAAATGATAAAACTTTACTGATCCACTTTTAAAGTGTTAAATAGCCATGCTCCAAATTACAAGCACTGATGCAGCTCTACCGGTGGTTCTAGATCTCAGCTAAAGGTGACAGTCTGTTCCAGCCCCCCGACTGTGGAACACAGTCACACAGGCTATATCAGTGGTTCCCAAACTGGGGGGGTGCAGAGTTATACCAAGGGGGAGCGCAGCAATGGGGTTGCCAGGTCTGCATGTATGTGTACATGTGTGCTATTGAGGTCGTAATTAATCATTTCATTTCAATTATGGATGTGTATTTATAGATATTATTAATGTACTTTGCATGGAAAATAGGTTCAACCAACCAGTGGACAAAAAAAATCATCCCGCAGCAACATTTAAAAAGTAGCACAATTCCATGGAAAAACCTGGCAACCTTGCTGGGTGAGGCTAAATGTAAACGAATGATGCATCCTGCAGTGCACGCATGGAGAAGTTAGTGACAGGACCTCCATGTAAACGTAAAGCAGACTGTGATCCAAACCTCACAACTGGCAAAACAAAGACAAGAAAATAAGACGAGGCAAATCTCTATGCGCAGGTTTTTGTTTATTCCCACAGAGTTGGTGGTGCAGAGAGGACATTTAGAGAAAATCTACTGAAAGCAATGAGGACTGCTAGAGGTAAAATTAGAATATGCATCCTGCAGAGTCAATTTAAATGCTTCCACTCTAAAAAGTGATGTATTCCTTATTTTTCGTTGAGATGTCAGAAACTAAAGTTGCAGTTCTGCATCAATTATTACAGAAAATGTTTCCAAAAAATTCTATAGGAGAAGGAAAGATCATGTGCCAGAGTGTGTTAATGCAGTTGCATGTGGGTAGGGGGGCCCGAAAAAGTTTTTATCACTGGGCTATATCATTAGCATTGTTTAAATCCCTTAAATTTTAATTTTATTTCATTCCCCAGCGTTTTAATGTTGTTTTTATTGTTCTTTTTCATTTTGTTTGCTGTTTTTTTTTTTCTTTTTTCTGTAAAACATTTCTAACCTTGTTAAGAAAAGTGCTCTACAGATGAAGTGTATTTATATTGTTACCTGCAAGCCGGGCCAAAAGGCCTCCAGAGACTGGAAAACAGGCATGGAGACGGTTCCTTTATGCATCTGGACCCACAGGTACCAGTCGTCAAACCGGGTGTAGTTCTGAATCGCTCGATCATACTCTGAGAAAAGGCATCACAGTGGTGTGAATTTGAATTCATTACTTTCATTTACCATCTCCGTTGGATGGAGGTTTGCTTTTCAGTCTTTGTCTGTCTGTCATCAGGACGGAGATGTGGTGGTGTGTTACCCAGGAACATGTTGAGCAGCTCCTCATCCTGGAGCATGATGGCTCCTTTCACCAGATACTCAAAGTAGGAGTCGACCCCGGCTCCAATACCAGCATCCTGAGCCACCCACTTCTTAGACAGGATGTCAATGTGGTTACCCACCTGGTAAGAGAGGGAGACAGGCATCCAAAAAGCTCTAATCTACATCCCATTTAATGTTTCTTCTAATACTGTTGCCTTCTCTACTATAACCAATAAAAAAAGACAAGGAGTGTCTGTGGTTAATGAATTAAAAGCAGACAGATAGGTGGACCAGTTACCAGTCCGATGTCTGATCTGGTCTTCCACAGGGCCCTCAGGGCTCGGCGGGCTGCGTTCTCAAACGTCTCATCTCCTGTTAGTCGACTCAGCGTGGCGAACTCCAGGATGAAGGTTCCCACGCCGGCGGTACAAGTGACGGGTGTTTCAGTGGGACTGACGCCATTCAAAAGGTTCACTGTTCCGTATGGCATGCCGGTGGCCGTCTGAAAAGCTGCGATCATTGATGCAACATGTCAGCAGCGGAAAAGCACACAGCACAGGATTTTAAGGTGAAGTAATGCCCCTTATTCTGACTCAACTATTAATAGTGACATAGCTAATGCTTCCATGATTAATTAATGTGTCAATTTTTTTTTATGAAATCCATTAATCATTCAAAAGTATGAAAAAAATATCCCATCAAAAGTTCAAAGTAACGTCTTCAAAGACACTTTTAGGTTCACAGGAGTTTGAACTCTGTATAAACTTTACATTCTGCGTATTTGTGTGTATTGTGTAAGTGCCCAACATGGAGGGCTGCCCCAGTGTGTTGGACCAGGACAAATCCATTCCATGTGAAAATCTACTTGGCAATAAATCTGATTCTGATTCTTCTGATCTGATTCTGGTCTGTGCCTTTTCATACCAGGAAGGAGTTTCCTGGCAGCGTCCTCAGCCATCCTCAGCAGGGGTCCTGAACAGGGCCAACCGGGTTCCAGCTCCATCCCCGCCCTACCTGCCAACAGGTGAGCCGACAGCAGACCACCCACCACTACACACACCACACATACACAGGGCAGTCTGACCATTAAAGAGGAAGTCCTACAAAACTAAGTTCTCATTCATTCATCCATCCACTTTGTTCTCTCTGTACCTCTGATGTTGGTTTCGAACACGGAGGCATTGACGTCAATGTCGAAGTCCACAGTGTCTTGGAGGAGTGATGCCACACGCTGAAACTCTGTGTGGTTTCCCAAAACCTTCAGAGAAACATTTTGAAAATGAAAATTATTGCAAAAACAGGGCTTCAATCAGTCTTCATTAGACCTGAATGCTAATAATCACATATGATCACAGATGTTTATANATTCTTCACATTAGACCTGCTTATTGTTGTTGGACTGGGTGAGTAAAAGTTCGTGTTGGTCAAGTGAATATGTGAACTTTGAAGTGCAGTCAGACATTCAGTCACTCCATTCTGCCTTGTTTGAACTTCAGCGCTTGTTTGTAACGTTAGCTTCGTTTAAATTCACCACTTTCCACATTTGTTAATGCTAACGACTAAGATTTTAAATATATTTGTCCTGCAATATGTAAATATGCAGACTATAATCTGAAGTGTTCACACTACTTATAAATGGAATGAATTTGTAATATCTTTATGTCCTTTTTACTAATTTTAAAATGAGAGACTACCAGGAATATTTTTACTGACAGATGCAGATTCTCTGTCATGTGTCAGAACGATTCTTCATGAACTGCTGGTCAGGTTGACCATGTGCAAAAACAGATAACAGAGTGTAACTGTATGTGTTTCCAACTGGTTCTTCTCTCTCTCTCTCTCTCTCTCTCTCTCTCTCTGTCTCTCTCTCACTCTGTGTGTGTGTGTGTGTGTGTGTGTGTGTGTGTGTGTGTGTGTGTGTGTGTGTGTGTGTGTTTATCAACTTCATGTAACACATTTTAATACTTTTCCAAAAGATGGAGACTGTGCTGGAGTCAGACAGTGTGGAGCAAGTCAGGAGTGGAGAGACAAGGAAGGAGGAGGAGGAGGAGGAGGATGCCCGAGAGCCAACGAATCTGGAGGGGTCTCTCAGTAACGTCAATGTTCCGTGAGCATCCACACACACCACACACACACACACTGAAGGAAGCCAGGAGTTGTGCATTTAAATGCCAAATTATTCTAGAAATGACTAATTGGTATGTTCATTATACCTAGTGATAAATTTCGGGCTGAAACAGTTACTAATTTGAGATCACATAAGCCTGTATTCATGACCAGAGGGGAAATTCAGTTGTTGCAGTGGCACAAGAACAGAAATAAGTGCAGATAAACTGAGAGAGGTATGGAAAACAAAAAAAGTAATGGAAAGTTTATAAAATAAGGATAGAAATAAAATAATCTCATATATCCACCCTTGTAGTGAAAGCTCAGAAATGACTATATTTCGTAAAGAAACTGAGGCAAAATTCCTGTATCAGGTTCTTGTTAATTTTCCAGACAACCAATAGAAACAAGAGGTGCACAGTCCAGGACAAGAGGACTCTGCATTATAACAGGGTACACTGACCTCACATGTTAATAGTTTGAGAAAATGGCTTGTAATTTAAATTCATAATTTACTGATGGTTCCAGAACAATTTTTCCAAAATCTCACCACTCGACACATTTTGGGTTCCCCAAGGTACAAATATTTGAAATACAAATTGTTACATTCCAGTTATAAATGGCTGGTGTCTACGGTCAATAAAACGTTATTAACAATAAAAACTGCAGATCTCATGAAAATGATTATACATCTAATTACATGAAGTTGGTGGTGACTGGTATACTAAGACAGAATGAATTCACTCTCTTCCCCTGTTGTCCTTCACCAGCCTGAACCTGGAGGCAGATGACTTGTGCCCTGAGTCCTACAAGGTTAACTCTCCTGATGAGATTCGACTGTTGTCCATTGCAGAGAACTTCCAACGTCAATATTCACACTTGTATCCTGACCGCAAACCACTGCTGCTTTATCCTGTCAATGAATGCGGTATTAAGGTATCACTAACAATCCAAGTCTAGACATGTTTGTGCGTCATCTGTATCCTCTTTCCATTTGTCTCTCTCAAGAAGAGAAATGCCACCTCATCCTTACATCCCCAAACAGCCCATATTCTATATGTGTCTCTGTCTAATACCTGTGTTTTTCCTCATGTGCAGAAGTTTGTGTCAACGACTCTTCGGCCCACATCAACACTCCACCCTGAACTTTTCACCTGGGAGGGCTGCGCCTCCTTTGTGGCTGACTTCCTGTTTCTGGACCCTTTGGATCCACCTGTGGATCTGGTCAGAAAGGCAACAGTAGTTGTTTCGTTTGTAATCAAACAACACCTCTGCTCATTGGTCGCTTTCATTATGCCACATTCATATCACATTGGAGTAACAGTTACTACTAGTTTCTGATTTGTAAACACTGTCCATGTCTTGAACAGTGTTTGTTTCTTGTAGAACACAAGGTAGAGACACACATCAATACATGCAACTCCTTTTCAGTGTGTATGAGTGATTGTGATATTGACTGTGTGTGTCTGTGTGTTGCTGTCTTAGCCCCAGTGCCTGGTCTCCTCCACCATGGTGCTACAGACACAGAGAGCTACATGTTTTGAATTTGCCACCCTGCTGTGCAGCCTGCTGCTCGGAGCTCACTATGACGCCTACTGCGTCAGTGGCTATGCCGTCAAAGAGATGTGTCTGCTTGACCAGAGCCTGCAGGAGTGCCCCCTGTTAGACACTGAGGTCAAGGTAAGATACACTGCATGTTACTTCATACCTACTGTACATATAAATACCAGTATATATAAACACAGGTTTCCTCGGCAGCACACAGTCATATAGATCTTTGTGTTCTTTTTTGCAGAGTGTGATCTCAGAGCAGGAACCACAGGAAAATAAATACACAGTGAAACCCGTGAGGGAGCTGAAGAGTCACTTTGTGACACAGCAAAAGAAGAAGAAACAGGATGCAGAAGCTGTGCTTCAGAAACAGAAACTCCAAGAGGTAACATGGTCTTTTTACTGTCAAACCAACACTGTACAACAGGCTGCAGGAACAGAACACAGAGGGGTCATACTGATGAAAAAAACAAAAACTAGAGTCATTGTGTATGTGCTATTTATCATTCAAAGAGAAAGAGTTGAACTATTACTAACTGAACTAGTGCTA
This sequence comes from Centropyge bicolor, assembly GCA_037975185.1. NCBI lineage: Eukaryota > Metazoa > Chordata > Actinopteri > Pomacanthidae > Centropyge > Centropyge bicolor. The sequence continues at coordinate 2,435,712 of JBBMOC010000011.1, read as the reverse complement.
CAGTAACTAAAACATTATAATTCATTAGAACATCAGACTATCATTCATACGTTCATAGACAAACCAAAACAGTGGACACACAGCAACAAAGTCCAAATTTAGATGAAAACTTAAAATATTCTACAAGAGGTCACATATGAAGCGACTCATGGTGACAAGTAACAAATAAGACCTTAAAGTACACATACGACCTTTAAGTATAAACACAGTGAGTAAATATTTGAGTTAAAGATGGAAAATTATCATCTTGTGTGTTTCTCAGCTGATCATAATTCAATGTTTTTAATAATGATAAAAGCCTTGTCTATCAGTTAGAGAGTGACTGCAGGTTCTCTGTTCTGACAAATAATCACAACACACACAGCTGAGATGATGAAAGTTATATATAACCCTTATGTCTCTACTTGCCCTATTTTTACCCTTGAGCTCTTCTTTCCCTTCAGGAACAGGAGAGTGAGCAGCGACCTGCTGACCCCCTGAGAGGACTGCGGGTGCACTGTTGGGTGCTGGTGCTGTCAGGGAGTTGGAGCATCCAGGAGAACTTCTTCATTGACCCTCTGACTGGGAAAAGCTACACCACTGATAATGACAACTTCCTGGGTATTGAGAGCGTGTGGAACAATCTCAACTACTATGTCAACATGCAAGACTGCAGCAACGGCTGCACTGTGAGTCCTCGCTGTCCCCTAGACATACTATACTGTTAGAGTGAGAATCAACAGGGAAAATAGATCTGAAAAGGAGGGTAACAAAAAAATATTCATTAAGAATAAACACATGAACTAAACTTGACGAAAGGTGTGTGTGTGTGTGTGTGTGTGTGTGTGTGTGTGTGTGTGCATAGGATCTAGTGTATGACCTGGAAGATTTAAAGATGTGGGAGCCAGTTTTGTATGGTGCAACCAGCAAAAAGCAGCTGATTCTCAACGTCTTGAAGAAGAAGGAGAATGAGATGATGAGCAAAATCAGCAATGATGAGAAGGTGTGTATGTGTGTTTTCCTGTTAAATCTTCTTCTGTGCCATAGAGCTCCATTGTTGTCCGAAACCTATTAAAAACACATAAGTGAGCCTCACTGTTGTTCCTTCACCGCCATGAACAGACACACTGTAGTTTATTTGCAGTCAATGCCACAAACACCGTCCTACTGCCACAAATACTCACTAGAGACCAGATAGAAAAATAGAAAAATGCACTATTTCCTGCTATACGTTTGAGGAAAACTACAGTAGCAGCTGTTTCAGGAAAATAGTTTGGAGTCAATGCACTTGGAACTGAAACAGCAGTCAGTTAAGTATAGACATAGAGACAAAGAAGTTTTGGTTTGGATCTGCACAGGGGATTTGTTGATAAAAATGCAGAATAACAAAAGAGGAAAAACAGAATATTTATTTGGTTTGTTCTTCTCTAAATATCTCCAACTGCAGTATGTGCTTCCATTTCTTCTTTCTACTTTATCACTCATTGCTGTGCCCAAAGGTTTGGTCAGGAAATACCTGAGTGGAAAAGAAGGAAAACTTTTTTTAAGAAAATAATGCTGGACCTACCTCTGCTTGATTTTGCAGGAATCCTTCAGCTATTTATTCAGGACAATTCAAATGTCTTAATGCTAATTATTATTCTGGGGACACAACATCAGCACATTGCTGCCCCCATCTGTTCAGCCAGAAAAGAGCGACTGAAAAGGGCAACTGATGAGAGCACAGCATGTTTTCATGAAAAACATCAATTTAAGCCATGCTAGGCAGGAAGAAAGACAAATAATCACAATTTACTAAAATTACAGCAAGATGAAATACTTGCATTAACACTGAAACATTATTTTACCATGAATAAAGTTAATAATTAACTCATATTTCTTGTTTTGAAGGAGGAAGAGCAGCCCCAAGTTTTTCAGATGCCGAGATCCTGGGTCAGTTACATCACTGTCTCAGAAAAAGGTACATTAACTCCACATGAGCACTATTTATCTGATGGTACAGTGTACCAGCACTTTATCACAAGTTAGTGTTTATTTGGCACACAACCTATAAGGATGGAGGTGTTGAAAAGGGATTTAATTTCTTCAAAACCCGGCAAAAACTGACAAAACAGTCATTAAAGCATCAAGGCATAGCATAAAGCACTTTGTGCATATGGCAGAGTAAACATATGCCGTCTTCTCAAACCCAAACCTGATGCTGTAAAACCTCCACAAACTGCTGCCTCCCCTTTCTTATTCAGACCTGGAGACAAGATGGCCGACACAAATGAAGGTGACCCACTACAGAAAAGCAAAGCTGGAGAAGTTTGCACCTTACCTGAGGTCAGACGGCCTGGTCACACAACTGACCACATACAAAGACCTAAACTGTGAGTGTAAGAGACACTTTATGCTTTGTTTATGTCATCATGTGGATAGGAAAGACAGGCAAGTGGCTTTTTGCTTATTTTAACTTATGTCCCTATGGACTTGAAAAAAAGAGTTTGTCTTAAGTGTGGTTGGTACAAGTACAATGTAAGAACAGAGCACCAAATGTGTTGATTTAGGTTTATGTCATCTGAATTGTTTCGCATAGCATGTACTGTTTGTTTGTGTGTGCACATGTGTGTGTGTGTGTGTGTGTGTGTGTGTGTTGTAGGCACTGAGGCAGTCACAGTGAAGCAGTGGTATCAATACAGAAAAGACCACCTGGAGGAGAGGGAGGTCAACAAGGTCGACAATTTCACCACAGAACGCTTCAGACATGGAAGACGTTTCCACCTCTTATGTAAATCTGTTCTCTGTTTCTGTCCATCTAAAACTTCATATCACCACATTTTAACTTTCCTATAGCATAGCAGAAGAAAACAAACAACTCAGAGCTGCTGAATTTAATGTCAGATAAAATCTCTATAGATTCTTTCCTCCTAATTTTATTTCTTCATCCATCCTCTTGACTTGTGAGCACTTGTAAATATGGATTTTTGGTAATAAAAATGCTGAACAGATTCTAACTAGAAACAAGTGTGATTCAAACAGGACAATCTTAGATTATCACACTATCAAAGAACAAACAATTATTCAAATTTTAATTTAAAGTTATTATGTATAGAACTTGAAACTGAGGCACCCCCAGTGTTGTTGTGATGATTTGTAATGATATGAACTAATTCACTGTCTTCTCCAGCTACTACATGACACATAAACAAACAATCAGTTAGTAAACTTTCACCTCAGTGAATGGGAGTTTGAATGGGCTCAGTGTTTAGTAGTCTCCTGACTCCTCAGTTCACAGGTACACGTCCCTGAGCGCAGACACTGAGCGCGAGATGGTGTTCAGCAGTACTCGTGTTGATGATCTGGTGCAGAGGGTGGAGTCCTCAGGTGAAATGACGGAGATCTTTGAAGGTCGGCATGATTTCCTCTACTACCGGCATGTTGTCTTCGATGGACACGTCCATTTTTCAGAACCAGAAGTGGTCACTAATCCGGAAAGCCTACCACTGCAGGTAAAAATATTTACACCAGATGCCAAAAAAAGTCACTGGAGCTGTTTTGCCATCAAACCACCATTGTGTTTCACATTTTATAAATAAAATATACTCTGTGTGTATATGCATTCTATTGCCACCTCAGGATAGTTGCCAGTCACTTTAGGTTGGCACCCATACATCTTTGACCATACATTTTTTCATAGTTGCCTTAGCTGAACAATTTATGTGGGATAGAGTCAAAATAAAGGAACATGTCACCCAGTGCAACAGTGTGGCTCATTGATATGTAATGTAGAATATATAGAAGATCACAATACTTATGCTTCAAGGAGTAAATAAAAATCAGCTTAAGAAAATAGAGGGATTTCGCATTAGCACAATTCTCAGGCCATGAGTTCCACAGCTGAGGAGCCCTCATTCAGCAGTTCAAACATGTGAGTTAAAATGTCTCACCTAAACTGTCTTTTTAATCTAGACAGCATGCTTATGTGCATGTATGTGTTTTTGTGTGTATGTGTATGCAAACAGAAAGTGGTTGAGCGTTTCCACAGGAACAGATCCAAACCAGCCGACGAGGACGTGGCTGAGCGAGTGTTCCTGTTGGCCCAAAGACGGATTGAGGTGACCTATCACTTAGAGGATAACCGATTTATCCCCTCTAAGAGGAACTTCATCAAACCACGTATGTCAACAGAAAAAAAGAAGGCAGAGGAATTCACACCTGACATGGTCTCCACCTTCCAGGTACAGGCAAGAAACAAACAATACATATACATATATACATATACCTATCACACTAAAAGTCTCTGAGCTGCCTCTGGGATCATACATTTCAACAATACCAACATTTGTGTCTGTGTGCATGTGTTTGTGTGTGGGGCTCAGGTGGATCCATCAAAGAAGCCTCTGAAGACCTTGGCTCTGTATAAGATGCTGGTAGAGCTGATGAGGGATGAGGAGAAGGTGATTCACCAAATTGTAGAGTCTAAGAAGGAGGTAACCATGGCGACACTATTACCTGAAATAACAGTATAGCTGTGTCCCAATTCAGAGGTCAGATCCCACATTTAGGAAACTTCTAAGAATGACACATATACAAACTTCGGAATAAAAAGGTTCACATGATTAATACTACTAATACTATGTTTAGAGCAGGAATAGAAGACACAAAGTGCATTCAGTTGAGTAACCTTCTGTCTATCAGCACTGCAGTGAGAGCTGCCCCTCCATGTCTACTACAGGCCCTTTTTTCTTATTACTTCGCTTGGACTTGTTCACTTAACTGCAGATGATGAGTTTGTTCTTACATTCATCAATTGGAAGTTGCAAGTTTCTCTGCACTCACCTTAAATCTCTGCAGTTTACACAGTGCAATATGGAAACCTGAAGTCTGCAGTGCACATAAACTTGTGTCCAACATATTTCCACATTACATATCATCCATATTCTGTTTTTTTTTGAATGAGATACCTCAATGTGGAACATTTTCCAAGCTTATTGTTTTTTATATGTTTAAAACATGTTTGGAAAGGAGTAGACTCTGTCTGGTCTAATATCCCACCCCCACACCCACCCACCCAGTTGGTGGTTGACACTCCCGATTTAAGCTTTTTTTTTTTTTTTTTTAAATGTCCCCGTTATTGTCCTGGAAAGTATTCATGAACAGCTGACAACATGATGAACCTGGGAGAGTTCCATGATACTTTTTTAGTTTAGTCACAGTTTTATTCTCTAATTATTACACGGTGCTTTTTGCTGCTTTAACTTAAGTGATGTGAATACTTCTTCCACATATGAGTAGGTGAGAGACATTGTGGCCTGCAGAGAGCAGGAGGAAGAAGGTGTTGAGCTTCACTTGTCACCATGGACGCCAACAGGAGCTGCCAGGGTCCGCAGTCAGAGACAGGAAATGGTAGGAAAAACAAGCATGCATACACACATACTAAAAAAATACATGTGACTTTGTTATTGAAGGGTTGCCCGCAAATCCAAGTTGCATGAAAAGAATCAAATTCCCAATTAGACAGTCATTATGTTAAGAGCACCTCTACCTGCCACCCCAGCCAGAACCTGTCTTGCCTATTTACTTACAAACTGAAAAATTCTGAAAAATAGACTGTATGAAATACATTTAAAATTGCTACAAAATGAAACTTAAACAATGCAATTCAGTTTAAACATCCAAAAAACACATTTGTCTGGTGTCAAGTTGAGTACAATCAAGCAGACAAACACCCCTTTAGGAAAGCCAAACACTCATTTAGGTGACATCTTGCGTCAGCTGATTCTCTGCCGTTGCAGGAGCGTCTGGCTGCGGAGGAGCGGAGGTGGCTGCAGGAGAAGGAGAAGGACATTCTGGCTCCATTCCTGATGCGGCTGGAATACACGGAGACTCTGAGTGCTGAAGATGCCAAGCAGCTCTACCAGTGCTGTTTGGCTGAGTTCAAACAGAGACTGGTAGAGCAGGCCAACCTCATTCAGGAGCGTTACGAAAAGGTACTGCACAAGTTTACTCATGATGTATGTTGAAGCCTTTTTTACTGCATAAACTGAATGAGATGTGACGTAACATTTAACCATTGTCACAGGTTCTGCTTTTGTTTCCACTGTTCTTCGATACACAATCCAAGCTCCAGGTATTTTTTTAGGGGTTGCGATGATGATTCGTCCACCAGATGGGTCATCACATCACAACAAAGGCAATGACAACAAACACAACAGTACCCACTATTTTAGGGCTGCATCTGTATGGAGCTGGGCAATCAAGTCTTTAAAGAAGAAGAACAGGGGCGAATGCTTGGTGGTCAAACCAATGTGTCCAGACGCTCATTAGTATCTGTGGAGAGGAGGCCAGTCAGAGGGAGCTGGATTCAGCACTTAGAAACCAAATGATTTCTCAGTATCCAGTTCTGACTGACAGAGTGTTTTCCCTGCACAGCCAGACAGCGTAGGACGGAATATAACACAATCAAAAAACACATTATAGAAAAAAATATAATCTCTGTGTGGACAGTGGAGGAAACGCAACAACTGTGGAGTAGTTCAACCCGTTGGACACCATTGTGGGCCACAAACTGGTTTGCAGTGACCCAGCTGTGATCACAACCATTTATTTCACTCACCTACCAAACAGGATGGAAATGTTACAGTTATAGTTATGTGACTTTGTACAATTGGTCCTGCTGTTGTCTGTTAATGACATCTGAAACATCTTATTTGTAAAATACAGTGGAAACAGAAGAGCCTTGCACCAAAGTCTCACATGGTTCTTGTACAACATTCTCTGCACCTCTACTTTCCACAACCTTAAGTTTATATACCCACGTGTGTGAGTGGTTCAGTAAATGAAATGAGCTTTTTATGGATGAGGGGTTTTAGAGACTGCAAAACTCTGCTATGATCAAATTTTTGGTGGACAAGCTAACATGTTCACAAAAATCTGTATTCAGGAGACACAGGAGCTGCAGGAGAAACAGCAGTGGTACCAGAAGAACCAGCTCAACATGACCATACAGCAGGAGGAGGAGTACAAGACCTACTGCTCTGAGAAAACACTACAAATATACGTCGCCAAGAAGTGGCTTGTCATGTACTTACACATTCACACACACACGCAAACAGTAATTTCCACAAATATAATATCAGGCCTAACCAAAAGATTTTTTAAAACTTTAACAGTTTAAAGTCATATGATGATGCACAACCATTGCTTCTCTAGCTGTTACTTAATATAGAGTGTTTTGGTTCACAAGCAAATTCTGTGTCTGACTGGTGTGTGTATATGATTATTTCCCTGTGTTTGTTTCAGTCACAAGGATGCAGCTCGTCAGAGGTACCTTGCTCTTGATGAGAAGCTGAAACAAGACCCTCGACTGTGCCCTCACCTGTTCAGCTAAGCCAGACACCTGCCCTCTCTATAAATACATCATACATATTTCCTATACAGGCTGATTACGAAATTTGCCATTTTCTTGTCTTTTTCTTTCCAGAGTCAGTAGGGAGGAGGTCTGTGTTGTGTGTTCGTATTATACTGTATATCTGAATGCGACAATTCTCATCTCCAGTTGTACAGGATGTGTGCACTGACATGTTTATCAAATGTTGTTCCACAGTGTGAAAATAACCTTCATAACAGCGGCAGAACGCATCAACATCAGACTTCAGAGTCTGAATCGACTTGATCTGGTCTCGCGCTACAAAGTACTTTGAAAATATTTCTGATGGAGGACACATTAATTTAGTTTTGTATTAAAACTTTTAATATGTTATCACCTCTGTTGTTACTTGTATTATCTGTGTTCCTGAAACAGCTAATGGGGATGGAGATACATTTCAAATGATAAAGTTCAAAAGCAGAGACAACAACTCCAATAGTACTAAAAATGTATTTGTAACAGTTTGTATTGTTGTTTTTGACCTTTGAATGATGATGTGGATCAGTCTGTTCTTCAAACATCGGTGTTCACGTCAAGGTGCCTTCAAAGGAACAGCTGGATTAAATTTGCCTTGAATATTTATCCTCCTAATGTGTCACGTTTTGGATGTCAAATGTATTATGATACCTCATAGGAAGGTTTATTTGGAAAGCACATTTCATGCACAAAGTGATTTACATAATCATTACAACATTTTAAAAAAAATACAACTTAAAACATCAAAATGCAAATCATGAGAAGAAATATGAATATGTAAAATAGTTAATTACAAATAAAAGATAAAACATAAATAAATAAAAGAAATACTGAGTCCAAGGTGGTGGGGAACTTGTTTCATTGCTGTGCCTCTCTGTTCTGGGAACAGTTTGCAGAAGAGAACCAGTTGACTGGAGAGGGTTCATTTGGTCAGAGTCAGAGATGTATTTTGGACATGCTAGGACAAGTTTCTCTTATTTGTACCTGGAATCATCTGAATTTTTCTGTGTTGTTGAGATAATAGTATTCAGACACAAAGATTTATGACACACAATGGCATTCTAGCCTGTAAGCCCAAAGCTGTTCCAATGGAGTGTAATGAACACAGCCACCTCCAGAAGTTGTTGGTGGGGTTTTATCACTTCAACTATGGAACAATAAGTACTGTTACATTAACTTGTCTTGGATATTCGTTAGGTCAAGAGAATGAGACACATATGTGTGATTTCATCAATATTAGTTTTTATTGATAACACTTTTTAAAATTGAGGGTATTTAGCAGCATATCTGTTTATATGTTGTGCTTTTCTTTAGCAGTTAGACCATCTTTTGACACTAGGTGTGAATGAAGTGGGTGAGCAGCAGGTCTAAGGACTGCCAACCCAAGAGCTGATTCATAAATCAGTAATAAACCATCAATAAGGACAATTTTTCATCTATCAGGTTGTGAAAAGTCCCACGGGCAGCTTTCTATTTGGTGATCATGTAGTTATAAATAAAGATAATTTATAATCCCTGTGTATAAACTATGTGTCCAGTACGCGTCAACAATTATAGTTTCTCATATGAAGACATTTCATATCATTACCAAAGTGTTTGATTTGTCATTCACCATGTGTTTATACAAATACATATATGATCTTATATTTTCTTACATCTATATAACAGTGTTGTAGGGTCACATTTCAGCGAATTAATTCAATATTTCTAATAACAGCACAGCACCCTTGTTTGTCTATTATTTTACTGCAGAGGCTATTATAACATTATTCATAAACCCGTTGGACAGTTTCTTTAACATCACTTTCTTCTTTCTACATTTCTGCTTCATTCATTGTGGTGATCGAGGCGGACACGAGGACCCCAAACAAAAATCCTCGAAACATAAACACAAACCAGCTGAACGCCTTCGCTCGCGCATGCGCTTTGCAGCCGTCACAGTATGAAGAGTGCAGCGCACAAGTAGCGCGAGAGGTAAACAAGCTTTTGTGATCCTCGTTTATACTTTTAACGCTCAGAATTACATTTGAACAGCGGAGACAGTTTCATAAAGGTCTCTGCCTCTGTGACAGTTGATTTGTTGACATAAAACCTCAGTCCGCTTGCAGCTGTCACTGACTTTTCAGACCGAGCTAACGTCAGTTCACCTCGGCAGAGGCTAACAGTTAGCTGTGTTCGCTATCTATTCACAGTCAATGGAGAGAACATTCAACTCGGTTTAACTGGTTTCTTGCTTAATGAACAACTTCAGATATTGGGTTGTCTTCTGTCCGCTGCAGGTGTAGTTTACGAATGTGTTCATTTCTTTTCATCCTGACTCATTGCTGCTTTGTGCTCTTTGAAGCTAACACTAACACAGATAGCATTAGCATTTTAGCCACTGTCAAATACGTTAGGCTCTCGAGGGGCGGTGCTCTTGCTCGACTGACAGCAGAGATCACCCAATGAAAATTCTGAATAGGCGTCCTCCGCGGCTTGTCGGCCAATCAGGTTCTTTCACAAAGGAAGCTGTACAGATCAGAAACGTCCAAAAGCAGTTTGTTTCAATGATTCACGCTGTTGAGTTTTGACATTTTAATGCGATCGTCTAGTCTCTCGTAATTCAGACTACATTTTCGGAAACTGATGAAAAACTGAACCAAAAAGTTAGACTGCAGCAGTTATGTCGGAGACTTTTGCGACGTCCACAATGTATGATGTCATCACGTAACGTGTCCACGCAGCCTCAAACTTAATGAAGTTTCTCTTAAATTGCTTTAATACTAGTCATTTATTTTCTCATTTTTCTTCAGCAAGTTTAAAACATTAATCCTATTAGTGACATGTCTGACGTCCTGTGAACACTGACTGCCAATATAAAGGAGAAAGAATTTATGGAAATCAAAATTTCATTTTCCATTTGCATGCACATAAAGTTTACAAATACATGATATATAATTAAACATATAAAATAAACATTTACAATATGAACTCTATGACAGAAATAATTGACTGTACTCATGAATATTATGATACCATATTGATGATGAATTTGAATGACTTTTTCCTGCCTTACATCAAATACATCACTCAGTATTTAAAACCAGGAGCAGATTGTAATGGTCTATTCTGCACATTTGGTTACTTACAACAACTGCAAAAAGTGTTGGACAGCTTCATGTTGATGACAAAGGTCTTACTGACATGTACAAGCATGAGCCTGACTGCAGAACCCGTCACATGAGCTTTTGAACAATGAAACTCTGGTTGAGGCTTAAACAGACAAACTTGTGATCATTAAAATGATGTAAATGACAACTAACTGTAGCTTAAACGGTGTGTTAAATATTTATTTTAAGGTTACCTGGAGATTTACTGCAGTAAGAAAGAAAATGGAATTCCATTCCATAAATTAATTTTTTTATCTGTTTCTGCCAGATGAAGACTCCTCCAGACAGATCAGGAATCATCTTTGAGGTTGGAGCTCAGCTTGAAGCCCGAGACCGCCACAAAAACTGGTCTGGACCACACACGCATGCAAAATAACAAAAATAATATGGAATATGTATACATATCTGTTGTGACATACACACATCCAGAAGTATGCTGCTATTATTTTAATTTGTTTCTGGCTTGCTCACTTTATCTTTGGATAATTTTTTTGATAACTATTAAAATCTCATCCTGCATTCTGATGTTTTCTGGTCAGGTATGCAGCCACCATCGAGAAAATTGACTACGACAAAGAGCGAGTCCTGATCCACTACCGTCAGTGGAGCCGTCGACATGATGAATGGTTTCAGTGGAGCTCACCGTACCTGCGGCCTCTGGAGCGAGTCAGCCTGAGGAGGCAGGGCCTGAATCCACCCTGTTCACAACCGGTATGACACACAGACTGTGTGTGTGTTGTCTGGGTAGGATGTACATGTGTCCTGGTTGAATTTGGACCATGCTCATATTTGACCACCAGTCCAGGACCTTTTTTGTCCTATTAATTAAGTATTGAGAGGTTTCCATTGATACACAATATAAGAATGAAGCATGTGAATGTGTATGTTGCAGTGTCAGCCTTTGCGCCTCTTCTTCTCTGTTTACTTTGTTGGACTTCATTCTTCTTTTCGCTCTTTCTCAGGTGTTTGTATCAGGTACAAAGGTTCTGGCATGTTGGACAGACTGTCGTTTCTACCCGGCCAAAATCCTCAGAGTCAACAGGGACGGTGAGGCTCAGTTTTCACCCTTTATATTAGACAACATGTTTAATCAGTTAATTAAAAAAAATAATCAGCAGATTAAGAAACAATGAAAAGAAATTTTGCTGAAACTTACTGTACCTTATCATTTTATTGTGCAAATTGGGAAGTTAAAACTTTAGAATTGTGTGATAACTGCAGCAGAACACACTGCTGTAATCATTGTTGTTACTGAACTGAATCAAATGTTTTAGAAACTTTTAAATTACTTCTGTAAGTAATGTTGCAAACTAAGTTAGCTCTCTAAACAGCTCTCTCTCTCTCTCTTTCTCTCTCTCTCTCTCTCTCTCTCTCTATGTGTGTGTGTGTGTGTGTGTGTGTGTGTGTGTGTGTCAGACTCCTACACAGTGCGTTTCTATGATGGGGTGGTTCGGACTGTGAAGCCCACTAAGGTCAAACCTTTCCAGGAAGTAAGAAATACCACACTCCCATTGGTCCTTGTCTAACTGGCTTGACCAATCACATCCTTTGGTCTTAACTGTTTTGTTTGTTTGTTTTGTATGTGTGTGGTGACACAGAAGTGCAGATCTGAGAAGAATGCAGTGGGAAGTGAGGGATGGGAGGAAGGGGAGAGCGAGGAGGAGGATGGTGGAGAGAGAGGGGAGGGAGAGAAGAGGGAAGAGGAGGAGATGGAGGAGAATGTGACATCAGAGGAGAAGGAAGGAGCTGTGGAGGGGGAGGATGAGAGGAAGAGGAAGGCAGGCCCTTCATCTTCCCATCCACCAACAAAGAAGAAAACAGATGACAGTAAGTTACATGAGCTCAGAACCACAGCAGCCATTCTCTGTTTACACAGAGGAAATCTGTACTACCTGTCACTTCTATAATCGATCCTTCACCAGTTTTGAAATGCATTGTGGGTCAGCTAATTATTGGTGTATGTGACATCGCACAACTTTTCAGACAGACAGCTGTAAAGCCTTCAGTATATACGGTCATGTTTGCTGATGCTAATGAATTGCTCCTCTTCCAGGTAGAAGCAGTGGAGCTCAGAATGAGCCAATCACAACTGACTCCTCTGAGCCAACTCCTCCTAACCACCCCCACATTGACAGAGGTAAACATCAGTCATGACATGTCAGACACTGCTAATAATTACTGTATTGGCCCAAATATTACAAAACCGAGTATGAAATTTTATTCAGAATGAATATGAACCAGATTTTAGAACAATAATACGTTGAGTCAATGCAGAGATGTGTTTAGATGCCAACAGATGTTTTTTTCCTTTGGGTGGTATGGCTTGCAGCGAAGACACATCCATATGAGGAATGGTGAGGCCAATGAATTGGAATCTAGGTCATTTATTCATAATTTTACTACACAGGGTTGCACAATGAAATGTAAGTTGTTGCCCATTCATGCTATACACATCAAGCATCTATACAAATATTTTGATTAAGAATAGAATAGAACAAAATAAAACAAGTTTTTTACATTTATATACACATGTAGACCCAGAAAGTAATAATTCTGTAGTGCTTTTTAAAAAATGTGAATCTGGGGGAATGTCTGCTACAGAACACTGTCAGTCTATCGAGTGCAATAGCTTGCACTCCAAATTAAAAATGTTTGCTGGATAAAAGAAAAGCCTGCAGATTCAACTATAGGTTTGTTAAAGAGACACCGTGAGTGCCTGTAGTGATCGAAGTGTCTGAAGTCTGATATTTGGGCTAATACAATACTAAAATTTCGGATTTATTGTTTTTAGTAGTTACAAACACTCTTCTAATAGCATGAACTCTCTGTTGTTCAATTTCAATCTTTGTCCCTCTTTCTCAGACGTGCTGTTGGAGCGTCAGGCCCACCTGCCCACCACGCACAAATTCAGCAGAGAACCATGTAAGAGCACTCATACACACAAACTGCAAACATTTTGATCCACATGAACACAAACCTTTCCAGACACTACAGTTATACACAGTTAGTCTGTATTATTTATTAAGCTTTAAAGCAGCTACTGTTTACCTCCCAAACACACTCTCAGCTTAACACAACTTAATGTTATTTGAAATGTTTTAATACTAGTAGACCAACACTTTCTGGCAGTAGGTCCAAAACAAGTCTTTCTAGGAAAACCTACAACATTGAACAAAAGACAAGTTCTCAAACATTAAATGCAGCTGTCAAAAATTGGCAAAATGTTGATTTAAAGCAGGAACCATCTGATCAAAGAATATATAAACACAATGAAGAATGTGACCAGATATTTGGAATTTGACACTTTTTAATACTCACTTCTTCTGTGCAGACATATTTTGGTCAGCACCAAAAAAGTATTGAGTTTTGATATCCAGTCCTGTTCTTTACATGGACTGCTCAGAAACACACAATCTGTCACTTTTTTTGCCTGAACCTCCATCCCTTCTTTCCTCCCTCAGTGTACAGGGTGATAAAGAACCAGCCTCCTCCCATTCTCTCCATTGAGTTGGACCACAACCCCTTCAAGTGTCCTGCAGCGGGCTGTACCAAGTCGTTCAGGAAGGCCAGTCTGCTGCATTACCACATCAAGTACTACCACTCCAACCAGCAGGTGGACGAGCGAGGCAGCGAGCAGGAGGCACCGAGGTAGGTTGATGGTTCAAGTCTCAGAACAGGAGCTTTACAGAACATTGGTAGGAGGAAAGCTGTATGACTGTGACTGACTGTGGTTGTTGTAGGAGGAGGCGGTCATCTTCAAAGGGGGGTGACTTCAATTCAGAAATGAAGAATGAGGACCAAAACAATAGCTGTGTCCATGATGACAGAGAGCACAGCACCATAGAAACAGGTAGGACTGCTCTGACACACACACACACTCGTTGATTTTTTAACAATATTAACTAATAATGCCCAAGTTTGGAATGAGACACAGATATTTCCTCTTTAATACAAGGTCTACACACCACTGTGTAACACATTACTGTCTCTCTTACCCATCTGATCTGTCTGTCTACAAGGAGAAATGAAGAAGGATAGAGGAGGGGAGAAAACAGGAGGACATGACAGAAAGGAGAGGAAGAACTTCTTGAGAATCAAACTAAAGAAGAAGAAAAAGAAGAAGAAGAAGAAGAAAAGTCAGTCAGGTGAGAGTCAGTGTCCAGTTTGGATGGTTTGCCTGGCTAAATATGCAAGTTGGAGACTTTGCGCCAATTTGACTGAGTTGCGAGTGTTTTAAAGAACCTTGATAGCCTCTTATCAACACACAGCTGTGTTAATAAGCAGCCAAACTATAATAACTGACTTCCTGTTGTTTTTAGAACACCTGCAAGCATCTGCCAGTTTCTCTAAACTCTTCTGGAACCTCAGTTTGAAAACTTTTCCTGTAATTGATTAATCTGTGTACTATTAGTAGTATTAAGACTATTAGAGTGATGACTATGTGTTGGGTTAAATATTATTGTACAGTTTCTTTCTTCCTGTCAGGACTAGGCAGCAGTGATGATGAGAACTCAGACAGACCTCCAATCACACTGAAGCTGTCCACTGAGCATCACAACACACTCACACAAGGTGGGAACACACATACACATACACACACACACATTCTCTCTCACATCACAGAAACAGCGTAGTCATTCTTGTCTCTAACCTCAGCACCTCTTCCTTTCAGTGGACGACGGCAGCGATTGGTCAACACTGACAGCAGAGAGTGGAGAGGACACGCCCTCTTGGCCTGTTGCTATGGAGGCAGAGGAGTGTGAGGTGGTGAGGTGTGTGTGTGAGGTGGACGAGGAGAACGACTTTATGATCCAGGTGAGACACACACATGCACATAGCTCTTATACAGGAGCAGATAGAAATACATCCAGTCTGCCTTAAAACAAAACCCAGATTCCCAAATGCACATTGAATTAGTCGCTGTAATCTTTCCATCTGTTCAACGACTAGTTGTGAAATGAGTTCTAACACTGATTAGTGATAGTTATTTTAATCCTCTCTGTCTGTGTGTGTTTCTGTAGTGTGAGTCGTGTCTGTGTTGGCAGCATGGCACCTGCATGGGTTTATATGAAGACAACGTCCCACACAACTACATCTGCTACTATTGCAGACACACTGCTGGTAGGATCTCTCTGCGTGTTTGGTGTGTTTGTGTGTGAGCTGCTTTGATTATTGAATTTCACACTACTATATTTAATTCATTGTGGAATAACCATGAGTAGGTTGGAATGATTTGAATAAAATATATAATTATTTGTCATTATAATAGTGTTTACTAGAGATTAAACTCTTGGCCTGTGTTTGTGGTCTACATACTGTTGTTTGTTCCAAGCATCATTATAAACTCCAGTCTTATATTCACTAAGATATTTTATTAGTTGTATATCTATAACAGATTCATAGCTGGTCAGTTACAGTGTGTGTGTTCTCTTATCCAGTTTTAATTTGTAACACTCGTGTTCAGGTTGGAAGCGGGCTCAACGTTTCCTGTCAGAACCTGATTTGCTGATATCTGGTCACATGTTTGGCCTCTCATGCGTGAAGGAGAACTACTCGGAGATCAACGCCTCCAAGATCTCACACACCAGCCGTTTGCTGGCACACACACACGGCCTCAATCAGGTCCTCAGTGGGCTGCAGCTCCAGATCAGCCTATTACAGTGAGTACGGTTACATCACTTCCTCTGTTTTAGTCCACAGACTTGTATATTCAGTCTATTTGTCCGTCTGTCCACACAGCTCTCCGTCCCACCCTGATCTGCAGCTGTGGAGGTTGCCATGGAGACGAGAGGATGGGCTGAGATTGACGTCCAGTCCGAGAGGAGAGACTCCCCTTTGTTACGTCAGCAGCGAGCACTGCTACCAAAAGCCTGGAGCATCGTGGGAAAAATCCGATGAGAGAGAAAAAGAAAGGCAGACAGCTGCAGTTAAGGAGGAGCAGAACACTGAGCAGAAGGTAAAAGCTCTGCAGAACAAACAGGAAGCACATCAGCTCCATGTCTCAGCCATTCAAATCAAATCTTCCTATAGCGCCACCACGAGGTTCACATTAGTGGTTTGAATGAATATCTTAAAAACTGTTGAGTGCATTGCCATGAAATCGAGTTCGCACATTCATGTAATTCTAAATACTCTGACTTTTCACCTGGCGCACAGTCATCATTATCCTTCAGTAATCATCTCATCTGAATGAGAAAAGTGTGACTGGGCAGTTTATTATTAAACACAGATGGCCACAGGTGACATAAGGACGGAAAGGATGTGTTAAGTCAATGGGTGTGGTGTTTAAAAAAACAAAGCTTTGCTCAGAGAGAAGCAGAGACCTTTAGTAGCATCGCAGCACTAAGCAGGCTCCTGCTGTTGCTATGAAACCATCCAAAACCAGTTTGAGGCGCTGAGCTCATTCTCGTAAATGTGGAACTATTTTTACCTGCTCGTGCTCTGAGTGGGCTGTGGAGCCTCAGAGAATATTGTTATCATTTTAAACACGCAGCAGCAATTATGGTGATTTGCTCTTCATTTCTTCACTTCTTCTTCCTCACACCACACCAGTTTTTTAGCTTAACCATCAGTCCTCTGCTCTCAGATATCCCACTGCTATGTCTTGAAAATTTTTCATGAGTTCATGAGTTGGTGATACCTGTTCTGTGGTTTCCATCGAGATATTACAAAGCAGGAATTCTGATTCTGTTTTTGCAGGAGATAAAACCTGAAGATGTCAAAAAGGAACCAGCTGATGTCACTACAGATGCAAACATTGTGACACACTCAGACACGCTCACAGATCCCTGCATAAAACGAGAGAACCACACACACACAGACAGCCTTGAACAGACACACACTCAGACACACACACAGCAACCTCATCCAGCATCCGTGGCCCAGTGTCAGCTGAACTTGCTGGAGCATGTCGAGTCTCTTCACCACCAGATCAGCGCCAGGATGGACCTGATAGAGCGAGAACTGGACGGTAACAAACACACACACACACACACACACACTGCCTTTCCTATACTTTTTATAGAGAGAGAAAAGGTCTGCTCAGTGCATCTGTAATAAAATTATAATGATGACTCTCTCTCTCTCTCTCTCTCTCTCTCTCTCTCTCTCTCTCTCTCTCTCTCTCTCTAGTATTAGAGTCCTGGTTGGACCACTCGGGCGAGCTTGAGCCTCCTGACCCTCTGTCCCGTCTCCCGCAACTCAAACAGCGAATCAGGCAGCTGCTGCGTGACCTGTGCACTGTGAGACGCCTGTCTGTTTGGCGCTGACACTATTCACTCCTTAAACTCTGACCCCATGACCTCTGACCCTACACGTCACTGCTAGCCAAGAGGAGGAAACAGACAGAGAGACGGGACGAGCACACGAGTAGACAGACTTGTCGAGAGCGAGTTGTAGAACACGACACCCTGAGCTTGGAGAGAAAACTGTGGTTTGTTTCCACAGAGTCATAGGACAGTGGTGGAGAAAAGGTGCACTGCAACATGACGAGAATGACAAACTGACTGAAGAGGTGATTTTCTTCTTCTTCTTCTTCGTCAAATTTCATAAAGGTACCAAAACATTTCCCAAACCACCTCTAGCAGGGCCACAGCTACACGGTGATGACATGTTTGATTTCTAATTGACTTGATTGGATTTGGTTTTTGATGGAGCTGCTGTCATCCATGTCGTCAGGACACAATAAGGTTTGTCGGCCTGTTTGTACGGCTCATTAGCATTAGTGACTGAACTGACTGAGAACGCGATGTCATTCACATCAGACAAAGTTAACAGCTGAGTTTAGACTGAATGTTACCTGGATCATTTTCTATCAGCCGTCCTATCTGAAAAACTCCTGCTATGTGACAACATTGAAGTGAGTGGCTTTCACACACACACACACACACGCACACACACACACTTGTAGGATTTGGATAGACTTTTGAAGATATGAGGATTTAGTTCCAAAGTGATGATTTTCTCTGTATTTCTCAAGGCAGAGATTTTGTAATTGTACTCTAATTGGTACTAACAGTAACAATACCGTTTTAATTAATACACAAAGGGTTTTAATGCCTGGTCACAGCAGAAAGTGTTGCAGCAAAATTCATTTGTGCTTCTTCTTAAAATATGTGGTTCTAGAAGCTCAGCAACCACTAACACACCAGCGAGGTGAGCACCAGTCACCATAGCTTTCTGGGCCGTTTACTCTCCTGTGACATTTTGTCCTAAGGATTGTTGATCATTTAATTCAATAAAAAGTTAATAGAAAATGAAAATTAGCTGACTAACTAGTTAGTTCACTAGCATCAGTCATCAGTTCACTAACTAGTTACTTAATTTCAGTTTGGGTTTTTTTTTGTTAAACATGAAAAGGTTTGATCAAACTGCTGCTACACAGCTAATAATCTAACATTGCTTCTTTAATCTTGGACTGTCCGATTTTCTGTTCCCTCAAAGGTCAGCATAGCTTCAACAACGCAAATTTGTGCATCTTTGTTCACCAAAGTTGAGCTTGATGTGAAAAGTTTGAACAGATTGACTTCACCCCTGTGAGAGAAACCATTAACCATGAGGATTCCTTTGAAATTAATTGATTTTGCAGCAAAATTTCACTTGGTGTGACTTGGCCATTACAGAACACGGTGAGGCAGGAATGAAAACTTTAATGCTGAAATCCATAACTTTTTGCACACCATTGCCCTCTGCAGCTGTGGGAGCTCATCTAAATTCAGTCTGTCAGAAAGGAAAGGTGGCACAGTGAGTCAGACATTCATATGGTCACACTTCCATCGGCACAAACAGGAGAAGCTATCCGGATACAGAAAATGTCCCTTGACCTTGAGGCAAAATGTTGAGAGTGACTCTAAACTAATACACAACCACACAGATGAATATATAAATGATTTATAACAAGCATTAAGGGCATCAGCTTTAAGCCATTTCATCAGTTTCACTCTGAGCAGTTCCTGAGTTTGTCTCAACATAACAAGCTCAGTTCAGCACGGTTTTCTCTGCCTTTTCTCTTTTTTTGATATTTCTTCAGGTTTTAGGTGAAGTTTTCGATTCATAGTAGTGTTTTTAATTTCTTTCTGACTTTATAAAGAGAAATGTCAATGGAGCTTCTTAAAAACAATATTTTAGCAAGCTTTGAAGTTCATTGTTGACCTTTGGGAACAGTATATTTATCAGTATTTGTAACATTTCTGCTGCATCTCACTGGCCTTTAACAAACAGACCTGGCTTGGAATAAGTTGTCATATATGTGAGTTTTATTTCTTTCAGATTAATCTCACCACACTGAACATAATCTCGTCTGTATATAGAGATAATTCAGTAAAGAAGCAGAGGACTGCTGGTGCTGATCAGCATTGTTAGTATTTCTTTTTCAGAGTTGCCAGCAGCCTCATAAATTGTTTTCAGTGTTTTCAGTAAAATGAACCAACAAAACTTTCCTCTGTTCTGACACAAAAACAATTTCAAAATGTAAATATGTCAAAGTGAATGTTTTATACACTTGTATAAGAAACTAACAGTGTAAAGCTGTAGATTTATTTTGATATAAAGATTGGTTATGATGGTTGGGGGGTTCTCCTCAGAGTGTTTGATAGAAGAACTCAGAGCTGCTGTTGCTTCTCTTCAGTTACTATGAAGCATCATTTGTTTCAGTTTTGATGCTGCTTTGATTTCCAGCTCAGTTGAAGTGAATTCAGCTCCAGATGGTGCGTTCAGGTGACAACTCGGACAAGTCAAGTCTGAGTTCACCTCAGGACTGGCTCGCATTATTTGTAACCTACAGAGGCATCTTGTCTGGAAAGCAAATACACAATTTGGTCATGTGATCATTTTCCAGTTTTCTGAGTTGATGAGAAGCAGCTCGACCGCAGCGAAAGTTCATGCGCATCAGAGCTTTAAAGTCAAGTTCAAACTTTTCTTTTTTACTTTCGTACTTTGTTTAAAGCATGAAAAAAAAAGTTTTCTGACTTTGATTAAAGTGGTAAAATTTCAAATGGTGTGTTTGTGTTACATTCGGACATGTTTTGTTAAACTTTGACAAATATCCAGGATCTTAAATATACTGTGCTCTTATGAGTCAAAACTCCCCCGGCAGAGCGATCATACAACACTTTGACTAGCTACCATCCAAACTGTAGGATTATCTGAATATTAAAATATCAAAACACAATTTCTCTCTCTACAATTTGTTTTGCCACAAACTATTTCATTTACTAAATCCCATTCATTTTGATTAAATGCATTTGTTTTTTCCTGAATCAACAGTCAGATCATTTCTATTCTGCAAAATATCATAAATAGCATTAAAACACCTTAATTTTTTGGGTCCTCTTTGCATCATGAAAATAATCATAATCTGGCAGGTTTATTCAATAAAGCCTTAATTTGCAAGTTAAAGGTTAGTTGTTAGACTCAAGCTTCATGTATCTGTTTCATTAAACATTTAGAATATTTTGTTACTCCAGAAAACCGATTGGTGCTGGTGTGACAGCAGGCAGTGGAGCCCAGCTCGTCTGTCAACGTGTTCAGATGATCATGAATATACAAAACTGATCTAAACTGATGCTGTTTGACTCTTTCACGTCATTTACAACATAATTATAATCTTTTTCAAAAGGAACTGTATTTGTGAGGATGAAAGCCACAGAGAGGAAGTCAGACAATACAGAGAGATGGATGAACCAGTTGTTGGACAGCAAGACAAATACAGAGTAAGACAAACCCTCCAGACAGGACAACACAACATCACTGAATCTGAATGTGATGAAAAGGTTCCTGTCAGTGAGAAGTAGAGCAAGTTAGATGGATGTGGAGTTTATAGTCACAGTTTTTCTGTTAGTGTCATATATTAACAGCTTGGGTAGATACTGTGTGTTTGTATGTCACTGCAGTGTAAAAACTGTATGTATATATAGTATATATTTACATGGTCACACTTGACTGTGTTGGCTGATGATTCCTTTGAGAACCTCAAACACTGTGGAGCCAAACATGAGGCTGTTTTGGTGTTTGTTTCTATACTGTATACTGTATCTGTGTGGTTGTGTTATACGCAGGTCCAGTCAGCCAGATGGTCTCGCTGTTTGTTCACGGACCACCAGGACACTCCCTTATGCCACTGTGTGTGTGTGTGTTACAGTAACCCTTCCCCCTGCAGTACAGTCCATTGAACTAAAGCCTAAATATGGATTTTCCAGTTCTTTTAGTCATGTAGGCTCTGTGCCTGTAGGGGTGGAAGCATTTGTCAGTCCATCAGTCTGACTTTGGTCCAGAGAGGAGAGAAACATCACAACAAATATGAGAGGTATTAACATGAACTTTTTAAAAGACATTCTTGGTCCTAGTAACTAGTGACCCCCTTTGCTTTTCATCTTGTGCCAGCAACAGAGTGAAATATCTGCCTGACAGAAGCTGAGAGAAGCTTTGAGCTGAATGTCAACCTGCTCAAAATGACAATTTTGCAGGCGTTTGTTCATGAACCAAAGTATTGGACAAATTAAAAATTTGAGTGGATGTTGGTCCTGGATTAAAAGTAAGCGCCTCACCAGAGGTACTCGTGTCTCCTACTCTAGTGTTTTTGAGAGTGTTTTGCCTCTCAGTGTATTCATGCTCTGACTGGAAGATCTTCGGCTGCTGTTAAACTTTAAGATAAATAGACAAATATTGAGCTTATTTAGAAATTACAGTTTTTATCTATTTCTGAATCATGCAATCCAAGTTCACATGGCCAGAAGATACCACTGATTGTTTTTAAATTGAAACACTGCCAGGATTCTTGACTGTTTTCTCATCCTGCCAGAAAACTGGAATCCGAAAGATCCCATCTGGCTCCATCACTAGTTAACTTTCCTTTCACTCCTACATTAATGTGGAAACTATAAACCCAAACTGGACCACAGAGGGGGTAGAGACAACATCTACAAAAGCTATAAGACACACCCTCACTGACCTCACAACTCTCTGCTACTGTATACTTCTATCTGATAAGGTTATTTACATTTTACTTTCCAGATTAAGATTAAAAATACAAAATGTAATCAATAAATAAATACTAATAATACAAATACAAATAACAACAACAATAATAATATAAACATGCTGTTGTAGAAAGGGTTAACAGTCTGATATGAGTTTGAAGAGATGTATCCTCATAATATATAGATAGATAGATAGATAGATAGACTGATAGACAGACAGATAGATTATTTAGATAGACTTTATTTGTCCCAAACTGGGAAATTCTTGAATCTAAGAAAACATAATCAAGTCAAAACATTGTGTTGTCTTTGTTTCAGTTCGCTGAGAAAATAAATGATGAGGTCAAAGAGTTAAAGGAGGTCATATCGTCGTTAGCTCCGTGACCACGTGATCTCCGCTCAATGAACCACCTGTTGTTTACGGTGACGTAGCCCCGCCCCTCACGGTCCGCGTGCCGCCGACAGTCCGAGCGGAGCCTCGCGAGCAGATCAGCTCCCGTTAACACGTCAACACGGTGCTGAACGCGGTGACCGGCGAGATCGAACCGGGACTGAAGCGGCTCGTGAATCTACCGGCTGTCGGTGAGTGACGGAGACCGACGGTCAGCTCGGCTAACAGCGGCTAGTTGGCTAATTGGCTGCTAACGACCGAAGCTAAGAAGAAGAATTATAAGAATTATGTTAAATTAACGTTAGTAAGTTAAACAAGGTTAGCTCGAAAAATGAGGATGTTGTCGGTTCCTCCTGTTTTGTGAGACGACGGTGTCTGTGGTTACAGGTGTGTGTGTGTGTGTGTGTGTGTGTGTGTGTGTGTGTGTGTGTGTAACGCTTGTTGAACCCAGCTCTCTGCTGTGTGGAGCAAACATTAGCATCCAGGCTAGTTAATCAGGCAGCATCTAACGTTACCCGTTAGCTCATCTGCAGAGATTCGTGTGTGTGTATTTGTGTGTTTTGCGCGCGCGCGCCACTGTGTGTACGTGTGCTTGTGTCTGCGTGTATGCGCGCTCTTATATATGTGTGTATTGTGTGTGTGTGTGGGCGGACAGCAGAGCATGGTTACACTCAGTTCAACATGGAAACCAAACCTCGGATCTGAGCACAGCTTCAGCTATCGATCAGTTTCCCTGTCGATATTTTTGTCAGTTCCGTTTTTTCAGTTAAACGAATTGAATCTGAAAAATGTCAGAATCGCCTGATTTAATAACTAGTAGTCAGAGAACAAAGTGACGACTTCTGTCTGTCTGTTGTCTCATTTTTCAGCCTTCAAATAATAGATTTCAGTTTCAGTGCAAACCTTTAAATGCACATTGATTTCTAGGATTGGAGTGATCATATTTGAGGTTTGCAGGGAACATTGATCAACCTGTATATTTAATACATTTATATCTGATCATCTGCATGTGTGTGGGATGCTCGGCTTGTTTACATGCTCTCATATCCCGGTTGTGATCGGGTTTCTGGTGCATCCTGTATGTGCTCCACGTCCGATATCATATCCTGGTTCTGATTCGTTGCCATGTCCGCTGAAGAAACATGATAAATGAATGAGTGCCAACATGTTGACGTTGGTAATGCAGAGCTGGTTAATTGTAGTCCTCTTGCGAGAGGGAGGGGCTAAATCCAGCAGGGCAGTGAAGGCAGCTAGAAATGACAGTTCATCCTCACCTGTTTAGAAAGTTTGGAGGAGTCAGAGACACCAATGACTGTCACAGAAACCAGAACCCTGGACCAGAAGAATGTCAACAAGGACGTGAATAACCAGGTGTATGTGTGTTCCATCATGTTGACATTATGTCTCCAAATACACTAAAAACACACATTAGTGTCCTGCCTTTTTCTAATTTTGAGTGTATTCAGGATTTGGTGTTTACATGGAACGTAGTGAAATCGAGTTATTAAGCTTCCAAGTTTCTCATTGTCTGTGTTCACACTCTGTCTTTGACTCTTTGACTCATCTCACACACTGAGTTACTGACTTTTGAGGATAAACTGGTTTGTTTCTAACTGCCTGGACTCTCTGCATGTTCCACTCTGCTGGATTTAGCTTCTTCAATCATCTCCGGTAATGGATGACAATAGCAAAAATACAGTCTCTGAATGACGAAATACAATGTTGTAGAACTGATGTTAGGTTTGAACTTTTCCAACGGTTCATCTTGTGGCCTGACTGGTAGCTGTAGCTTCACAGTCACTGAGCTAGTTATCAGTTTGGGTGAGAGCCAGTTAGCCCACAGGAAGCTCAGCATCCATCCAAACCACTCTGCTGAAACACTGTTACCCAACCTGTCTGCCCACACACACACACACACACACACACACACACACACACACACACACACACAAAACCAGATGGGCCCCTGCCAAAGAGAGATCACTAGCTGTTTCCATTAGATTCACACAGTTGGACAACACAGTTTGACCGACCACACAGGTAAACAGAGAGAGAGAGAGAGACAGATAAACAGGCAGACAGGTGTTAGATCTGGGTGATACAGTAAATATTTTATTTTTGACTCAGAATCTGATGTTGGTGTGACCAGGCTGTTGTCAGGTACCACAAAGTCTATAAATGTCTTAAATGAGAAACAAATGTCTTTACATTTGTCAGTGTAGTTGAATGTATGAGTCTTTTTTTTTTTTTTTTTTTTTTTACAAGTAAGCATTTTAACTGCAGTGATTGTGTGTTGGACTCAAATTAAATACTGCCAAAATGCACGTGATGTACACACAATACTGCTCCTGAACACATCCTGTATTACACCCACAGAGGACTGAAGCTGCTGTCTTAATGATCTTTCATACTGCTCTTACTTTCTGAGAAACCCAACTCCCTTGAATTCATACTGACCTGCAGAAACCCAATTTACATGTGTCTTTTGTCTATGCAAAAAGTACTGTTCAGATTCTCTGTGAGAGCCCAAACGTGCATCATTATGTGCTGTCGTTCTGTTCTCTCAGCACTGTCAACTCTGCAGAACTGCAGCTTTTCTCATCCAGACCTCCTGACCTGGACAACTTCTGTAGTCTTTGAGATCAATTTACAATCCTATGATTAGTTACCTTGGCATTAAGGTGAAGGGAGCTACCATCAATAATGTCGACAATAATTAATTGTTTTCTCACCTACATTTTCAACAGTCTTATTAACAGACAAAATTGTTTCATTAACTGTAATAAAGCCTTTAGATCAGCAACAGAATACATGTAAACTGTATCACCTGCACAGGCAGACTGATGCTCACATGTGATGTTTTAATAGCATTAGCTATCTGACTCTGCCTAACACAGAATCTGTCTGCCTCCTTGGTTGTGTCTTTGTTAATCTGTCTGCCCGTCGAGAAGGCGTGTCCTGTCAGGTTAATTGCCAGCAAAGCAGCCCTATAATGGAGGAGCTTCACGACGTCCAGCTGACTGAGATCAAACCGCTCCTGACGGGACAGGTGAGGGGTTGTAGGTTAACTGGGGTCATTGCATGCGCTCACGTGCTGCTGGGAAAGTTGGATGTTCAGGATTTAAAACAACGTGCTGTTGAGTCAGAAAATCTCTCTACATACACACAATGAGAGGAATGTTTAATAAAAAATTTCCTTCTGATAAAATGACTCACATTTAGATTCATTTCTGGGTGAACTGACTTCATGATGATAAGGATTAAAGATTTTCTCTCTGTCTCCTCAGAATGGGAGAAATCTCCAGGACTTTGACTGTCAGGTGAGTTCAGCATCAACACATCAGACCTTCACACAGTCAACAAACCTTTTCATCTTCTCTTCTGACATGATGTGCTGTCATCTGAATCCAAAATGAATTAGAATAAGATCTTTCATTAAAATTACAGACTACAGTTTGAGTTTAACGTTTGAATATTGCGCCTTTCAAAACTGGAATATGAAACATATTAGTAGAAAACAAGTGTGTTTCAGAGAGGCTGAAAATGTATTTACAGTAGTTAATAAATATGAAAACTAGCGGTGTACCATATCATGCCATTTGTGATAATATTGGTATAATTCTGATTATGGTTCAAAATATGTCACATCATGATATTAACAATAGTGTGACATGTCCGTTAGCTAGAATAACTTAGCTGCTGGTTTGACTGTGGAGGAGCTGGTTCACAACAAGGACTTCAGAGTCTAACAGGTCTGATAACCTTCAGAGGAAAAAAGCAGAAGAGATACCCAACAAAAGCCACATACACCATCCTCAAATGGTGGCGTATGGGAATACATTTACTCAAGTACTGTACACTACTGTTCGGTGTCAAGGTACTTGTACTTTACTATAAAGTTTCAATTTTCTGCAAAGGCTGGAAAAACTCTTTTTTTTTTTTACAACTTTGGAAACACAGAGACAATTTGGCTCCAACAATCAAATATATCTGTTCAGCCCTCGGCTCCACACACAGATATTGATCAGCAGGACCCATCGGACTGACGTCAGTACTGCAGGTCAGCTCATCAATGCCTCTGATCAAAGGATTATTTTAAATTAGAGCACAGAGTAACAGGTCAGCCTCTCTGTGTGCTCCTCCAAAACATCCTGCCAAGTATTTTAAATCACCCATTTCTGTCTGAACTGAGAAAGAGCAGTTCATTCAGGAGCTGAGTCGAGGAAAGCTGAAGTTCCAAATACATTTTTTACACAGCCTTGAAAACACAAAAGAGTATATTGTTTTTAGTGGTTTCTTTATTTGTGCATTGCTGGTCACTACAAGGGTTTTGCTTATTTTAATCCAACACATTTTGAATTTTAAATGTTCTAAAAACTTTGCAACATCACAGTATAAACAGAAAAGTAGTAAATAAGGTTTCCCAGCTCTTCCTGAGTTATACAAGTCTGTTTACATCTCATCTACCTCTCTGTGTGTCTACTCTTCACATGGAGACTCATTTTACTGCTACAAATGATCACACAGTGAGTAACATTTCCATATCAAGAGTCTGAACAGTGGATGAGAAAATCTTTTAATTAACAAGCAGCAAGCAAGTCTCAAGAGACTCAGCTGTAATTCACAATTCATGTTTTATGTTTTTTTTTTGTAATTGGTTGTGAAATTTGATTTCCCTGCGGGATGGAACAAGCGGAGAGGAAGATAAAGAACAAGAGGATGAGAGCAGAGGAGAGGAGGAAGTGGAAGCAAAAATATAAGGGAGTTGGGGAGCAGGCCTGATAAAGCAGTGAAGGATGGACGAAGGGCAACAAGTGGTTGGCTGTTTAGACCTTAAGGCCTTACTGCTCATAGCCAATGACAACAGAGATTACTCACCTTGAACTAATCTCATCACCCCCTCCTTTTCCTTTACTTGGCAGAAGGCTAAGGACATCAGCAGTGTCTCTGTCTCTTTCTTCTGTCTCTACTGACCTGACCTCTCTCTCTCTCTCTCTCTCTCTCTCTCTCTCTCTCTCTCTCTCTCTCTCTCTCTGTTTATGAATCCTTCTGTCTTTTCTCTTCCTCTCTGAATATCTCCCTCGTCCTCCTCCTCTGTCAGGATGACTGACTCTCTGGATTTGCACCAGATCTCCTGTTCTTTAGGAGTTGGGGTGGTGAGTTAGCCAGTTAGACGATCAGTAGCCTGCTCTCCTGAGTCATGCTTTGCCAGCAACTAGCTAACAGATGTCAGCCTTTTAGCCAATTAGCTGGTTAGGCTGCTCATCTTGCTCTTAGCTGGCCGGCAGTGAACTGTTTTACTCTCTCACCTGTGTGTATTCTCTTTCAGTTATATGATGCAGTGACAATCAGTCACATTAAAGTACACACATTTTGTTTTTTATGGAGAGATGAATGAAAAAATCAGAATTAGAAGAAAAGCAAAAGTAGATCTTTAAAATGATGAAGAGATACATTTGGTTAAAACTCAGATTAAACTGATGAAAATATTTCTTTTATTATTATTATTGTTAAATATGTTTGTAACAAAGCACAAGAACAAAGTGCACATCTTATTCTACTGTCTCAAAGGTAGGGTGAGATAGTCTGAAGAAAGATTGTTCATATTTCCATCTCTCCTTCTTTGCAATGTGACATTAGCATGTGCCAGATTTACCATCCCATCTCCCCTTCTCTTTGTCCTGTGCACGAACACGAACACCACCTGTTGCTGATTGGCTGGACTCGTGTTGTGTGGCTCGGTCTCAGCACACACACACACACACACACACACAGAACGGACAGCTAGTGGACTGTGAGGAGAAATTCACTGTGGTCTGTTTTACTAATGTGTAATCACATTGTGAAGAAGTAGAGATGACTACATCAACAATCTTTCTCCAGAATGACTCACACCACCGTTAATCAGTAATGTAATAATGACCGTTGATTTATTTCTCTCAATTGTTTAAGTCTGTAAGGTTACAGTTTTTAGTTGTTTCCTTTTTGCAGACCACCAGTAACATTTTACAGAGATACAGGGATGAAAATGTGTCAGCATTTTGTCATTTTGCCACAGCTCATCTGGGAGGCTCCTGAAATGAACAGCCTTAACAAAATAAGAGGTCCTAGTTTGGGAATCACAGACAAATGTAGATCTTACATTCTGCAATTTAAAACTCATGCTATTAATTAAAAATCAATATAAACATTCACTGGTATGGATTGTAGTGACAAACTGTGGTTGTGCACATGCATGTGAGGAAGCTTTTAATCCATTAATAGAATCTGTCAGGTGTTTCTGAGCAGCTCATTATTGAGATTACTCGTCAACATCCCAGCACACTTGAAGCCATTTATCTGGCTGTTCATGTTTCTACCTGCAACAACATAAATCTGTCGGTTTTCCTGCACAGCCTCTGACTGGTTTAACACACTGCTGTTCTATATGAGTATCATATCAGTCCACAGTCTGATTTCTAAACAGCTGAATCATGTCCCAAAAGTGGTGCAGGCACAGTGGATGTTCTGTTGTTGCATATTCACCTACTTGTTGGTTGGAAGTACAAACAAACAAGAAGGTGACAAAGCATCTGCTTTCCACTTGGCTTATGGTTTCTGCTGTCATTTATCAGTTTGTCAGCTTCAGCCTGGATGGATATTTTTGTTGCTCTTGTCTTTTAGAGACTCTTTGTGATGTGAGGATGATGTGTTACTGCTGTCTCTCCCCATTTTAAAAGGGACATTGGGATTATAGAACCCCCACCGATACATGTCCTCCCTTCACTTAGTTGAGTCTTATTTACTTTGCAGAATGAAATGTGTTTCATGAGTTCACCCTCGAGGCTCCTGGTATCGTGTTTCTTGTTGGTGCTGACAGGATTATGTTTACTTGTTGTTTGTTGTGTTGTTCAGGAACACGATGTGGAGACGGCTCATGGTGTGCTGCACGTTACCATGAGAGGAGTTGCTAAGGGCAACCGACCCACAATCCTCACCTACCATGACATTGGACTCAACCGTGAGTAAACATGCACACTCGTACTCACTGTCATCATAGTGTGTTTACTACAGAGTTACAGTACGGACAAAAAATAACGACTTAATGCATCAGTTGTTTGCGTGTGTTTCCTTGTTTGTGTGTGTAGATAAGTCTTGTTTTAACAGCCTGTTTAACTACGAGGACATGCAGGAAGTGACACAGCATTTCTCAGTTCTGCATGTTGATGCACCAGGACAGCAGGAGAACGCCCCTGTATTCCCCACTGGGTAACACACACACACACACACACACACACACACACACACACACACACACACACACACACACACAATCATTTTCCACTGGGTAACACACTGACTTTGTTGGTGTTCTTCAAAATAGAGCTGTCCCCATTAAGGGCACATTGTGCCGGCAAAATGACCTGATCAGAGAAAGGAAAATAAAACCCTCAGGAGTGACGAGGACTCTCCTGTGTGAAATGAATGTCTCTGAATAACAGACAAACATTTTCCCTGAAGCAGGTCAATAAATAGAACAAAGAACTCCACTCTTTGTCTTTTTGTATCTGGTGTCATTTTGACTAAATATTTACTTTGATACTAAGCTGAATATCTGCGAATGACACTGAATCAGTGGACAGCTCTGCTGGAGGACAGGGCAGCTATGGAGCAAAATTTCTACAGGCAGTTTAGATATTTGTTGAATTTTTGTTTGTCAGTATTGTTTACAAAATATTTACATAATTGAATATTAAGTTTAATGTATTAGAATCCTTTTGGAGACATGATGCTGGACTGTGTGTTTTCAGTTCCTCTTCTCTTTTAAATATTCAAACCCATGCTTACATCATTCTGAAGTGAAGAGACATAAAAACTACCCAGCATGTTCTCCATGTGTCTAAGGTGGTAATAATGGTGAAAAAAAATCTGTGTGTGTGTTTGCAGGTACCAGTACCCCACCATGGATGAGCTGGCTGAGATGCTGCCTTCTGTCCTGACACAGCTTCAGTAAGTCTGCTGCCTTCTTTGCAATCTGTTATGGCTGTTTGAGGAGAACTTCCACACAGACAGTCGGTTAGTTCACCCTGGTGTGTGTGTGTGTGTCTGTGTGGTTGTCAGGGTGAAGAGTGTGATTGGTATCGGCGTTGGAGCTGGAGCCTACATCCTCACCAAACTGGCTGTAAGTATATCCACTTAACTGATTTATAAGTGTAGAAGCTCACTGAACTCAGTCAGAGGTCACAACTGAGGCGTCTGTGTCTGTCATCATTCAACAGCTCACTGTGAAGTTCACTGTAGAAAGAGAAGATAACCCCAGCTTCTCTGTTACACCACTTCCTCTTGCTGCTGCAGGCTTGGGGATGGTGACAAGAATGATGATGATGATGATGATGATGATGATGATGATGATGATGTTGTTGTGTTTCAGCTGAATGAGCCCAGTCTGGTGGAGGGTTTAGTTCTGATCAACATTGACCCCTGTGCCAAGGGTTGGATGGACTGGGCTGCCTCGAAGGTGTGTCTCTCTGTCTCTCTCTCTCTGTCTCTCTCTCTCTCTCTCTCTCTCTCTCTCTCTCTCTCTCACACACACANGTGTGTGTGTGTGTGTGTGTGTGTGTGTGTGTGTGTGTGTGTGTGTGTGTGTGTGTGTGTGTTAGTCGTACTGAGTTGCAGATGGAGCGTCCTGTTCCTGGTCTGAATGAAAACACAGTCACCACACTCAGGTATCATTTCTTTATTCTTTCATTTACTTAACGTTTATGAACTCCTACTGACACATCCTGGTAGATCTTGCATCTGACTCTGTGTGTGCACTGTGTGTGTGTCTGTCAGGTGTCCTGCTCTGCTGGTGGTTGGAGACACGTCGCCTGCTGTTGATGTTGTGGTGAGTGTCTGCCCTGTTTCCATGACAGCAGCCAGTTTTTGACGTCACATTGATGTAAATACAGAGTGTGTGTGTGTGTGTGTGTGTGTGTGTTCACCCTGCAGGTGGAATGTAACTCCAGACTGAACCCTACCAAGACCACTCTGCTCAAGGTACCTGCCTCTCTGTTTTTCTTCTCACCTGTCTCTTTCTTTCCTTACATAAATATCTGTCTCTCTCTTCTCACCTTTACTCCACTCTCAAGTGCCAATGTTTACTGTTTCAGTGTGTTCACTGTAGTCAGCAGGGTAGTGGTAATGACCTCTCCTGTTCTGGACAATTACTTGTGGGCTGACTTATTTGTGAACTGAGCTTGATAAAGTTGAAGACTCACCGTTTTGGTCTTCTCACACAAACACACACATGCCTGAGTCCACAATCCCTCCCAGAATGCTACAGTCCTACCTTCACCTAAAGCTTTGACAGTCTGGACAGCATCAGCAGTATTAGACACACTTAAAAACTGGGTGAAAAGGACAGAACTGAATCTCAACTCCTCCTCTTTGATTCTATTTCATGTATAAACACATCTGTCAATGAATTTGGGAGTGATGCTGTGTTTAGCATGTGCAGCTAATTGTGCTTCAAAGTTTGGTAAGACAACCATAAACTGAAGTTAAATTTACATTGTCATTGTGCTATCTAGAGGGGCTTGTCAGATGTTGTATTAATCTTTGTCTCTCCACTAGATGGCAGACTGCGGAGGACTTCCTCAGGTGGTACAGGTGAGTCTGAGCCACATACTGTCTGATACTGTGGATTGAGTCTAAAATAATATTGACATGCCCATACATACTTAAGAAGAGTTACTGGTCACTGTAATTGCTCCTCCTCTCTGTACTGATGAAAACAATCATTCAAACAACATCAGCCAGTCTAACTAAAGTTTTTTTCTTTCCTCCCTCAGCCTGGAAAACTAGCAGAGGCCTTCAAGTATTTTGTCCAGGGGATGGGCTACAGTGAGTATCTTCTTTTTAAAAAAATTTAATCCTGAAAAAAGTACAAAAAATAAAGTTGTACATTGTGTCCCTTAATACACACACACACACACACACACACACACACACACACACACACACACACACACACACACACACTTTACTGTCACTTTTGAGGAATTTACATAGACTTACATTCATTTCCTGGAGACTAACCTAAAGGACTACCTGACCTTAACCTAACCCTAAACTTAACCTAACCTTAACCATTGACCTAAAAATCACAGTTTTCCAAATTGGTGACACAACTTTTTTCCCCAATTGCACCTGCTGTCCTGAATCAACTGGTCTTGTGCCAGATATATGTCCCCAAGTTGGACATAAGTGAACCCACACACACACACACACACACACTTAAACATGCAAAACTAGGCTTGTGTGATTGTTGGTAATTGCACAATAGATAATAGTTCCAAGCTGAATACAAACTGTATTTGCATGACAAAACAGTAACTGCAGTAGTTTATGTGTTTGTGACTTCTTGCTGATCTTTGTCTCTCCGTGTCTCTGCCTCGATGCTAACATGATGTTATATGTTATATTATATCCCGGCCACTCTGATTTTTCTTGTGTGACAAAAATGTGTATTAGCTTTAGTAACGGTGAGTGTGTCAACTAGTGATGCTCTCGTCAGAGTTTTTTTTTAATACCTGCACCCACCCAATCTGCCATGAGAGCTGATCTGCACTGCAAAAATATGCATTAATCAACTCCCTCAACCCAAACTGCCAACTTTTATACATCACAGTCGCACAGTTCTCAGGAGTCCAAGCTGCTGGTAGCAGGTAGGGAGCAGGTAGGGAGCAGGTAGGCAGCTGTCCAAAGTGATCTCTTCTCCTGCCCACAGCAGTTAGAAGATCTAGGCCAGTAGCTTTTTAAAGCCTGAGACTGTTGGCCTCTGTCTCTCTCTGTCTCTCACTCACTCACTCACTGTGCATCACTGGTGTCTGCAGCCTGCCTCACTAACTGTAAGTAACAGTTTGCAGAGTTCACTTCACAGAAGTGTGTGAAGCCGTTGGATTTCATCAGCGCACACAAATCTTGTTGTGTGTGTGTGTGTGTGTGTGTGTGTGTGTGTGTGTATTGCAGAGGCTGCCTCTTATTACAACTACAGTTATTTCTCAACCTGTCCTCCTTCCTCTGTGCTCTTGTTCTTTCTCTCTTTGTCTTCGTTTCCTCCAGTCCCTCATGTTGTATTAAACCACCTGAGCAGCCAATCAGGTACCAGGATTTCAACCAGAATCTTAAACCCTCTCCAACTCCTCATCTTTTTTTCTTTTGTTCCTCCTTCCCCTTGTCTGTCTGTCTGTGTGTGTGTGTGCGTGTGCGTGTGTGTGTCTCTGTCTCCGCATGCTCTTGATCAGCTGATCACTGATTTTTTTTTCCCCTCTCCAGTGAAAGTGACCAGCAGGCTGTGCTGCATGCCGACACGCCTCAGCTCCGTTCACACTGCAGACACACAGATTTGATTCTCAGCTGCTGCTCATAACTGGTCCTGTTCACTGTAGGATCAAACTCACATCCCACAGTGACACGAGCTGAACGCTATGACGAGAGGAACAATAATGGAAGGCAGCATGTCTGTTTTTGACATACACCACGAAAGAAATGTAACAAACCCGAACCTGCGGGGCTTCATGGTGGGAGACAGTCTGGAGAAAGAGATTTCAATTTCTCCTTCTTCACAGTGTGCATGAGCACGGTACAGGATGGGCTCAGTCCAAACCACTTTTTTATCCAAGGGCTGTGAACAAAAACCAGGTGTCTTTTCAGCACACACTTGTAATTTCATTGTGAAGAAGTAGATCAGTATCAGCAATCTTCCTCCAGAATGACTCCACCTTTAACCCAGCTGACCTTCAGGACGGGTCGCCTGCTGCTCCCGCTCTCTTTTGACCATCAGATTATTCTGTTCTTTTGGACCTGGTAAAACTGAAAAACGTGCCTCAGTGTCAATTTTTTTGCAGTTCACACTGAACAGAAAATACTGAGCACTTCAGTGTGAACGGAGCCTCAGACTCACTGTCATCAGATTTGAATCCAGCTGCTCCGTCACAGTGTGGACGATTCAAATCAGCACATGCTGGTTGGACAGTGAGATCTGTGAACGACTTGCTGTCATACATCCAGGACACCAACACACACACACATTAACCAGCTGATGCACTCTCTTACTGACAGTGTCATGTCTCTGTCGTCCCCCAGTGCCCACAGCTGGTATGACCAGGCTCGTTCGCTCCAGGACTCACTCGGCCTCCAGCGTCGGCTCCACAGAAGGCATCCGGAGCCGCAGTACCACCAACACACTGCCAGAGGGCGCTAACTCCACCAGTCCTGAACACACAGTGGCACACACCATTGAAATGACAGCGTAGGACCGTTCCTGCTGTTTTCTCTCTTTACTCTTCCATTCTCCTCCTCCTCCTTTTCCTCTCCTCCTCAGATGCTGTTTATACTTGGAACTTTCCTCTGTCTAAGATGCAGCCACACAGTTCTCCGTTGTAGTTGTAAACGTTCTTCCCAAAGAACTTCTAACATCACATGAAGTAGAGTTGACTTTGGTCAGGGACTTTAAAATGTCTCTAGGTTTGACCACTGTCAGCAGCAGGCATGTTGCCTCTACTATTCTGTATTCTTTTGGATGCTGATGTCGGTTCATCCTTTCACTCCCTGCAGCCATGAGGTTGCCATGGTGACTGTAGGTGTAACTGTACATGCCGTTCAGATGGTTCATATGTATATACGGTTCTGTTCTGCTGTTGAGGTCAGACCAGATCATCACTTCTCTTCCTTTAGTTTGCTCCTGATCTCTTCTTTTTATTATTAAGCTCTCATTATAATCATTATTATTTTGTTTTGACTTGTTGATGGTGGTGATGTTGGTTGCTATGAAGCTCGTTTCTGAAATGATTTTCCTACCTACATTCTTCAGACTTTAAGGGAATATTTCACCAAAAATGTAGATGCACTTGGCCCAAAAATAGTTATCAGTAATATCAATTACACCATTCTGGAATCTGGAAAGATCTGTTTAGGAATAACCCAGGAATTGGATGGAAGGACTGATTTAACAACAGTAAAACAATATCCATCAAATATCAAACTACATGCAGAACAGTCAACTTCTGTTTTGTTTTGTTCAGGGTTCAAAACAGTAAAAACAAAGTGCTATAGTGAGAAATACAGTATAGTAGACCTGATTTCTGTCGGGTTCTCCAGGCTCCAGAGGTTGAGTCATTGATTTAAATGAATTTAAAACTTTTTAAGGTGAGTTGTTGCTTTCTCCTCTCACCTCTTCCTTTGATGGGGATCCTGCAGGTGACCTGTTACCTTGTGTCTTCCTTTTCTATCACTGTACATGATATCGTTTCAGTCGAGCGTTACTGAAGCCGCCCTGCTCTTTGTTCATTAGGCCGTCTGCA
The DNA here is from genome assembly GCA_037975185.1 of Centropyge bicolor. NCBI lineage: Eukaryota > Metazoa > Chordata > Actinopteri > Pomacanthidae > Centropyge > Centropyge bicolor. Next base: position 2,399,506 of record JBBMOC010000011.1, on the reverse strand, counting down.
GCATGCTCGTTGTGGAGTGTCGGCATGCAAACTGTACAGTGGTATCGGTCTTGTGAGTAACTGAGATGTTGTTCAGCTGTAAATCTGCCTCTCGTCCACTCATAGACAGAAAAAAAAACACCTCCACATAAAAACGTACAAGTTAAAAACTAAATTTCTTCTCATGGTATTGTTGCAGTTGTTGTTTCTGTGGACTGAAAGCTGTAGCGGGGTTGTCAGCTGAGGTCATTTTCTGGTCTGAGGTCCGTTTAGCAAGGCACTCAAACATTTTTCATCATCGCTGTCCTGTGAAAACCATTTATATACCAAATGATTAAAAAAAACAGCCTTGTTTTCAGGTTTGTAACAATGCATTTTTTGATGATCAGATAGGTGGTTGGTTCACCTGGATGAAGAAAAGAATAACTTTCTTATCCAATATTGTATCAGAAAAAAATAACAATCTACATTTGGATATAAATGGTTTTCACTGGACATTGATTACGTTTTGATTATTACACAGAGTGGCGAGCTACTGTTTGATGCTCTGACTGGAAGCTCCTGTGATTTTAAAGGCCACTGAGCACAAGATGATAACTTTTGTTCTCCTCTCTGGTGTGATGCTTCCCCCTGCTGGAGGGCTGAAGTACAGTTCCCAGAGCAGGAAACAAATCCTGATATTTGTTAGCAGCCTCCATGTCGACAAAAAAACATGTTGGGAGTTCTCTGAAATAACGGGTTTGACCCCCAAACTCTGGTTCACACAAAGTCAAATATTAAGTTATTTTATTCTATATATACTAACTGTAATTCTGTTGTCTGTTATTGTTCTTAATATTTATTACAACTATTACTTTTGAGATTTGTACTAAAGCAACAGTAGCTGTTCTGTTACTCTGAGGTTTGTTGTTCCCTGACTTTTAATGTAAACAAGGTTTGTAATGAAATAAAGCTCATTATCCAAAAAGATGCTTCGACCTGTATGTTCTGCAGTGGTAGAAGAAGTATCTTGACCATTTACTTATGTACAAGTAGCAATACTATGATGTAAGAAGTACTCAATTCAAAATCAAAACAACCAGATCTGTTAACAGCAAACTGAGGCAGGGTGGCTCCTTTCTGGTTAGATCATTATCTGTTGGATTATGTACTGTGTAAGCAGTGTTTTACTCTTGTAGCTGGTGAGTTAAATATGCCCAGTTTACCAATGATGAAATTAGGCAAAATGTAGTGTTAAATCAGTTTGTGCAGCCTGTGGTTCTTCCATTCTGAAGCTCCAGAAAGTGTCATTTTCACTTAAAAAATAATAATGTGCTTTACATGGTTGAACCAGGATTAAACCTATAATCCAAAAAAATTAAAATAAAATAGAAGAATATACCCAACAATAATAGAGTATTGTTTGTTTTAAGAAACTTCTTCCAAATGTGTCCGTTCTGGATAGTCCATGAACACACGAAAAGCAAATCAACAATAATCAATGAAAATGTGATTTATTGTCAAGTTTTTTTGGTTTTTTTTACACGGTTCTGTTTCCAGACACAAAATTGAAGCAAGTGCAGCAGACTAACAAACCTATCTGATCACATCATCAGTTCAGAGCTGAGGGAGTGTTGCTGCAAGTCAGCATTAAACATGCTGGATTTTTGGAACACAGAATAGTCTAGCGGTGAGGAGTCACAGCAGGTTTTAAGAGTTTTTTGCAGAGGGGGTTGTTGGGCTCAGCTGGCAGCAGGGGGTGCTGTCTTGCTGCAGAGTCGACCCAGCAGACCGGCCATCTGAAGCAGGGAGTTCACGCCTTCAGCCACCCTCATGTGAGTGTAACCGATCTCCTGGAGAAAAGAACCAGAAACATCAGGTGAGAACTGTGGTTTGTTTGGATTTCACTGTCTCATGTTATGAATCTGCTACACAAACCTAAAATCCTAATCCTCCAGCCTTGCTTCACTGCAAGTTACGTGAAATTGTATCTCGTAAAGTCCTTACTTTTGAATTAATAGTACAATAAGAGTAACACTAAATGTATTGTAATGTAAGAATTCAAATTAATAATCTTGTATTCTTTAAATAAAGAATTTAGACTATAAAACCAAAGCCCAAGGTGACACTTTTCAAACGTCCTGTTTTGTTTTTGACAGTCCAAAACTCCAAAATAATCACCTTGATGAACTCCAGTTTCAGGTACTCTGCCATCTGGTAAGTCTTGCAGACCCTGAAAATGTTTCCGATGATGTCTTCTGGAGAGTAGCCCAGCGCCCACAGCTGCTCCACCACCTTGTAGGCCTCATCAATGTTCCCGTTCACACAGTGTCCCAGCATGCTTTTCACCAGCAGAGGGTGAGGCTCGTCACACACTTTGAAGACGTTCTCGCTGTTGATGTATCCGAAGCCAGAGTTGGTGGACTGCAGGTTGTTCAACGCCTGGAAACACAAAAACAGGAAGTCAGAGGAACGACCATGTGTCTTCGAGCTGAGCGATGGACTCTTGAATGGACCCCTCACCTGTCTCATGTCGCCCTGGGCGGTGAAGATAACTGCCTCCAGCCCGTCGTCGGACACTGACAGACGCTCTTTCTCCACCACCTCCTGCAGCCGGGCCAGGATCTGTCCGTCTGTCAGCTTGGAGTAACGCAGCACTGCACAGCGAGACTGGATCGGCTCAATGATCTTATCGGAGGCATTACAAGCGAGAGCGAAACGCGTTGTCTTTGAGTAGATCTCCATGATCCTCCTCAATGCTTGCTGAGCTCCATCTGTCATGCTGGAAGGATAATAAAGGATGGAGACATTATACATTGTAAAACATCTTGTCTGCCTCTGTAAAATGCTTTCTCAGCATATGATCCCTTAAAATGAATCAAAGTCTACTTGTTAGTTGTGAAACAGTTTGCTCAATTTTTTTTTCTGAGCATTTCATTTAAAAAAAGTTTTCACACAAAAAAAAAAAAGAATTTGACAACAGCAAAGCTAATTTTGTGTAAGAGAACTTCTCATAAAAAAGCAAAAAACAAAATCCCTCTAATCATCTTCTGACCCTTCAGATTCCTCCTGGGGGCCCTTCCAGGGTCCTGGTGCCCAGGTTGGGGACTACTGACCTAGAATTCTGAAACATTAAAGGCAAACTGTCGCACAGTTTGATTGTAAAGTTCACTCCCCTTATAAAACACTTGTCATCTCACCTGTCGGCTTCGTCCAGGATGATGATCTTGTGTCGTCCTTTGGGCAGTGTGACTTTCTGCTGAGCAAACATCTTGATCTTGTTCCTCACCACATCGATTCCCCTGCAGACACAACAGCAACAGTCACTATTGACTCCTCCGCTTAAGTAACACAGCATGAATTAAAGGCAGTACGAGCTGGTTTAGGAGTGTCGACATTTTTGTATTTTATCAGAAGTTTTTTTAATATCCAGGTTACTTCCAGTGGGTGTCTCACCTGTCATTTGAGGCATTGAGCTCCAGCACAGCGTCCTTCATGGAGGCTCCCAGCAGAGCTCGGGCCAAACACAGGATGCTGGTGGTCTTTCCTGTGCCTGGAGGACCTGGATCATAACAGTCAGACAGGATTCTTTTTCTCAATGATAAGATACTCTCACATGATGGAGAGTTTACATGATCCTGCATACAGCAAGGTTTCGTGTTGGTAACAAAAGCTTTATAATAAGCTGTTGCTGTCTAACTGTCCAACTGCAAAGCACTTTGGATAAAGATAAATAAATGCAGACCACGTAGAGGTTTTGATGGACATTATTAAGTTGGTTGCAGAGGAGATTGGACTTCATTATTACGTTACTTTATGCAAGTCTCAATGTCATGTGGTTCTGAGATTTGACTGTCTTGACTTCAGCAGTGATAAAGGGACCAACGTTAATGGACAGTGATTGATCAGTTTCTTAACTTCTGATTCAAAAGTTAGATGCTTTGAGATGAGGGTGACCTATTGCAGGATAGGACAGTCTTAAAAACTAAACTGTAACCCTGAGTGTAATGAGAGTCACTCATTAGCCTGCAGCTCGCAGAGCAACACGCAGAGGATGTCACTAACTTTAATCTCCAGCCAGTCTGCAGAATAAATGAAACTACATTTCCATTAAACCTCATTCTCCCTCGTGTTTCTCCACACTGACCTGCGATGATGATGTTGGGGACGTTTCCCTCGCGGGCGAACACCTCCAGCCGGCTCACTGTCTCCTCGTTCCCCACGATCTCGTTCAGCTTCAGTGGCCGGTATTTCTCCACCCAGGGCAGCTCATACGTGCTCCCGGAGCTTTTGGCCGAGGTCTCTCCGGCATCAGAGTCCGCCTTCTGTGCGCTCTGTGTCGCTTTCTTCTCACTTTCAGCCTCAATCATCTCCACATCCATGATGTTGGTTTCTATGATTGCTGTCAGCGCGCGAACACAACCGGAACTGTACTCTCCCCGTCGACCACATGATAACAAAGTGACGCTTCTCATTGGCTGAGCAGTGATGGTTAAGACGGCACCTATTGGCTGAGAGCTACACGCTAAAAACTCGCGATATTTACATTCAATAGTTGTAATAAAAATATAGCAATAAACAAACAAATTTAAAAACTAAATATCGTCATAAACACAATATTAGCAGATATTTAAAATTACAAATCGTGCATTCATTAAGAATTTTAACGTTTCATGTAGACAAAGGATTTAAAAATTACAAAGTAATAGTAAAAAGGAAATGAATTTAATGGCTATTAATTTTTCATGAATGGCTATTCATCTCTTAATATTTTTGTGTGTACACAATACATGTACATATATATTGCAGTAAATATACGACAAACTAATGTGAATGTATATATATACACAACGAGAACATATTTTTATGTATATGGATATATATACTGTAATGAATAAATGGATTAATGGATAAATAGCTTGGAAATAGGTATTAAGATAAATATATATACTGAAATGTGTCCAGGTTGTAAACGGCAAGTCAGCAGGTGAAGGTGTAAAGTGACATCCACATATCCGTGCAGTATGTGTATTATTGTAAAGATTAAGGTGACCCAGTCTAAGATTTTATTTAATATATATATAAAGATTTAAGCCTGCAGTAATTGTTGCAGTGCAACAAGCTGTAAATGGAACACTGACAGATAATTGCATTTCAAAGTTGATACCTATATGATGAGCATGTTAGTGAGCGTGTTTACTTCCACATCCAGCAAACACTCTCTTTTAGCTCTGTTTTTGATCTCCAGCTACTGAGGTAAACCTGTCATTGTAGCTGCTAAAGTGTTCACCAGCTCGTCTCTGACTGTGTCTGAAACTGAACTGGACAGGAAATGTGGCAGAAAATCAAAACACTGGGCTGAAAGTCCACAAAATGATAGACTGGAGGGAAAATATTAACTTTAGCAGCTTCTCAGAACATCTTTTGATCAAATCACACAACTGAGTGTTCCTGATATTAAAACATGTGCAGCCCACAAATTAAAGTGTTATCATTAGTTCTTATTGATCATGTAAATTGTTGTTTTCTGTGTTGTTCTGTAATGTTTTTTTTATATATATAGCTCAGTATTAGTATTAATTGACTGTTGACTTAATTTTTGATTAAGTTGTATCTATTCTGCTCCCCTCTTTGAAGCTGTAAACTGGAAGTTTGTCAGTTGTGGTACTGATAAAGGAATATCTTGCCTTATCTAAATTAATGATGAGGCGCGCGGGCCCTCAACAGGAAGTCGTCATCGTCCGGGTCTGAACCACATCCTACTTCCGCAAACACAGCCCTGTGGAGCTTCCCCGTTTATCGCCTGATCAATGCGGCGCTTCACTCCTGTCTTTCGTTTCCTGCCCCTGTTTAATATTTTCAACAGTTCCGACATTTATGACTGATTGATCGGCGTCATGACGGCCAACAGCCGCTGTTCCGCCGCGGAACCTCCGGGCCTGGAGACCCAGCGGCGGGAGATCGAGTGTCTGCTGCGGGAGTGCGAGCTCCGCACTGGGGACAGTTGGTGAGAGTCCGCCACACACACGGTGACAGGCTAACTGTTAGCATCACACGGCTAACTTCGCCCAGCGCTTATTTACAGGTTTAACGACAGAGTCAAGCCTCCGTGGTGTCGGTATGGGTTTGCTGGGACTCTTCAGCGGCTCTGTGTCGGGTGTTAGCCGCTGTACTGTGTTAGCTGACGGCAACCGGGCGGACGGGGAACGGACCGTTAGCCGTTAGCTGCTAACGTTAACGCTAGCTCGTCAGCCAGCTGTGAGGATGTGTTCAGGGTCGCCTCGTAAGCTTCCATTTCTGACTCTACCAGAGCTCGACTTCTCAGTTAATTCTTCTCATGTAGTCATTGTTTCCCATCTGAGACTTTCACAATAATTATCATAGTGAAGTAGGACTGCAGCCAACCAACACTTTCATACTTTGAACTTTAAAGTGACATCAAACAGAATAGCAGTAAGTTCTTCCGTTTTAAGAAGCATAGAATTGGAGCAAGATAATTGACTTAAACTATTTATTAACTGTCAGGGTTGTTGCTGAATTCCGTTTTCAGTTTCATTTTTGCAGGTACAGAGTCAGTGTCCTCCCAGATAAATAACCAGAGAAACTCGGCGTGTTGTTCATAGATCAACTGATTCTGAGTTTAAAACATTCCAATAACTACAGAGTTCTGTGAGGTGATGTTTTGAAATAGTAACTTAACTATTATAATAACTATACTTTCATAATAACTTGTGACATTAAAAATAATCATTTCACAGGACTTTAGGTTCTGCTTGAATAGAAATATTTCTGCTGATCTTTCAAAGACAAAACATAAATAACAGTCTCTGTATGGTTCCTTATTTTTAATTTTTTGTTTTTAAGAACTGATACACACTAAGTAGGACATGAAAAAATGTAAAAAGTAATTTGTCAGTGCTCTCTGGTGGACGAATGCTGTAATGGAGGCACAGATTCTGAATTACCTCAAACCAAGTTCGAAATTCCTGCATTCTTTCTTGCATCTCAGACCTGAATGCATCCATCAAGGAAAAGTCTCTATGTCAAAATCATGATTACACAAGAGACTCAAGCTGTGGATGAGTTTTTGTTTGACTGCTAATGCAGTTAATACACAGCTGTCGGAGAACTTCACCAAAATGAGCCATTAAATAATTTACAATTTGGTGAAAGCTGAAATAGGCTTCTAGTCTAAACTCAAGGGGAAATGTACTGTTAGTGAAAGTAGAAAGAGCATCTCATGAGCTGGATCAAGAACTTAAGTCTGATATTGTTTCACGTGCTGTTTTATGTTAAAATTAGATTCCTGCAGAAAACAAACTGTCACAAATGCGCTGTTAGAACAGAAGCAGCATTCTTCCATTTTCTACTGTCACTGGTGCCAACATGTGGTTTTATTATCTGTTCACTGTCAACATTTTTGTAAATCACAGAGTTGGTGAGGAACTCTAAACATGTCAGGTCAGAGAAGACGGATTCCAGATTTGTTTTACAATCTGTCATATTCTGGTCTCTATGTTTTTTGATGTTTTTGTTTTGAGACAGATGTTCTGATCTACATGTACAGTTATGGTAAAGGAGACACAGACTGAGAACAAGATGGACCGAGAACAAGATTGTTAGTTTTTTATTTTTTATAAGGTGGTAGGAATGCAAACTGGTTATCTGTCAAACTGTGATAAAAGAATAATGAGATCCAGAAACGAATGAGACTTAACCGCAGGGAAGAGGTATTTAAGCGCAAGTCAAGAAATTCGACTCTGACTTTCAGTGAAAGCAAAACTGTGAAATGTTAGAATAACAATGCAACTGAACTTGTGTGATCGTTGTTTGTTGACAACAACTGTTGGGGCTGTTCACAGTATGAGATAAGATCACTGGACCAACTGTGTGTGTGTGTCTCTGGTTGTGTTGTGGTTTTAAAAGTTTAGGTTTGATTCTGGACTGTCTGAAATCCACTTGCATCAGTTTCTGTCTCTCAGAAATGTGTCGCCTCTTCACTTGGGGCCATAACAGATGGAGCATTCTGCTGTGATCAAGACTAAACCTGAGAAGAAGAGCTGAGATGAAAACACTGAGTGGTTTTAAGTTGGAGCCATCAGCTTATTGTGGTCAAAAATTTGGGCTCCTGTTATTCTGTAAATGATGGTTGATCGCTATGATGCTGACAAGAGTTGGTGATTTGAATGAGAGCTTAAAAAGTAGTTCCATTAATTGACTGTTATAATATGACTCTACAACAATTTTGGTTGTTGATTAATCATCTAACTTTTCAAGCAAAAATATGGATGGTTGACAGATTTATAGTTAGTCTCATGTTATTTATCATCANTGTGTGTGTGTGTGTGTGTGTGTGTGTGTGTGTGTGTGTGTGTGTGTGTGTGTGTGTCTCAGACGGTGATCATGGAGACGAGGAATGCTGACGGCACCTGGCCGAGTTCCAGACCTCAAATCATGTAAGAGCACACGTCTGTTTCTCTGTCATTGGTGCGTTTCTTTTTCTATTTTCCTCTTGCAGTCTGTCTTTCTTTTCCTTTCTCTTTCCCCTCCTTCTGTTTATCCCTCCCATCCTTTCCTCCTGTTGTTCTACCTGGCTCGTGCTCCTTTATTGTCTTCACTCTGTTTTCAGTTTTCTTTTCCCTGAAAGCCTCTCCCTCCCTCTTGCTTTTCCTTTCTGTTCCCTGCCTGCTCACTTTTTTTCATGATGTCATTCTTCTCCTCCTGTGATTTTTGTCCTGTCCTGTTTGGAGAAGTTGAGTCCTGCCCTCATCACTTGATGTTAGTCTGCTCCAGAGTAGTTTAATGTTTAACTGAAGATGATCTCGTACACATCTTATGTACATGTGTCAGTATGAGTCAGAGTTTAAATAACAAGAAATGTCAAACAAGTTTATTAATCAACAGTGTAATATCACACACACACACACACACACACACACACACACACACACACACACACACACACACAGAGTTTCCAGTTTATTAGGCACATCTAACTTAAACTAAAGCAGTCTATTAAATCATTGCTGCATTTTTTCATGAAGGTTATGATGTTCAGTTTTGTTTCTGTTTCTTCATGATCATTCTGGAGGCTGCATTTTGTGGTGTTGTTAAATTGTACAGCATTGTACTGACAGGTGTTTCTAGTGATTTGTCCGCTGCTTTTATATCAGTGAAGTTATGCTTAAGTTAAGCTATGTGATATTCCCCCATATATTGGTGAGCCCCAACTTATGAATTATTATTTCATAAAAGTGTAATCATTTCTGGGAAATCCTGTGTATCAGCCTTGCTGCTCCAGTGTGGCTCAGGCTCCAGTCCTACAGTCCAAGGGTTCATCATGCTTTAATAGATGATTTGAAATAAGAGGCTAAGTTTTGTGCTTATAAAATGTAATAATTATTCTAAAATGAAATCAAGATGGAAAAACAGTACAATCATGTAGCTCAGGAGGTAGAGCGGTTGTCCACCAATCAGAAGGTTGGTGGTTCGATCCCTGGCCCCTGCAGTCTACATGTGTCCTTGGGCAAAATACTGAACCCCAAACTGCCACACTGGCTGTTCCATGGGCATGTACGTCACCTCAGATAAAAGCGTCTGCTAAATGAAATTGTAAAATTGTAGAGTGACATTGTATTGTGATCCAAATCTGGAGATCTCTGACTTAATGCTGTGCTGTTCAGCTTTGGACTTTTTGAGGACTAATATTACGATGATACTAAAACGTGTGACAAACGTCATCTGCTCATGAAGCCCTGTGGTTTACACAAGAATCACACATCAACACATGCAGTCTAATCTTAATCCACTTTAAACTTTTTTCCTTCTTTCTTCAAATGACAAAAGGATTTTTGAAACTCAACCCTCCTGCCCTCTCCTCCTCCTCCTCCTCCTCCTCCTCCTGCTCCTCCTGTTTTCCATGTGAATGAACTCCAACCTGAACTGTTTTGATTCTCATAGTCATTCTAATCTGAATCTCTCTTCCTGTTCCGTCAGGAGGAACTCTGTGGAGGAGCAGGACTCGTACCGAGGCCAGCCGGGAGTCTGCGGCCTCACCAACCTGGGCAACACCTGCTTCATGAACTCTGCTCTACAGGTCTTTCTCTCTCTCTCACACACACACACACACACACACACATCATAAATCATGAAGTTTCAATGGAGTCATTTTAGTAAATTGATCAAATGAAGAAATAGTGTTTTTTAATTTGGACGTCCTGCAGTTTGTTCTGCTTCATTATGACAAAAACTGGAAATGCTGAGTCATGTTAGACCTTCTTCCTCCCTGTATCTAATTATTTTTAGACTCTATTACTGTGTCCTGTGAAGCTCAGATCTTTGGAGTGTGAAAAGGACACAACTGTGTGTTAACTCAGCAGGTCCAAACTTCACATAGGTCTGAAAAGCATGTTTTATTAGTGAGTCCCTGGTTCTTTATAAAAATTTATAATATATTTTTTATTTTTATTTTTTACAAATATGGAACCTGCTGCACTTCAGAACCAGCTCTTTAGACAAGACCCGGTTTAAGAGCAATATACTGTTTATTTCTTCACTAACATTCGTCCATCTCTGAATCTCTCTCATGGGATTTTCACAGGCATCAAGGTTACAGGACATCAGGAAACCTGCTCAGTGCATAATTAACACGTGGTTGGTGTCAGTGTAGCTCCTCAGATTTCTACACAGACAGACAGAATTGCACTGAGTCACAGTTTGTTTCCTTCCAAACCATTTTAACAGTATTTATTTAAAATCTTAATTCATCCAGTGTTTCGTCAGGTATCAGCTCAGCTGTGTTTCAGCAGCTTCATTTAGAACATCACATCAACATTCAGCTCACCTTTTCTCCTCCTGTCTCCTCATCTCTCTCTCTGCAGTGTCTCAGTAACACTCCTCCTCTGACTGAGTACTTCCTGCTGAGCTCCTACCTGGAGGAGCTGAACTTCACCAACCCGCTGGGTATGAAGGGAGAGATCGCAGAGGCCTACGCTGACGTCATCAAACAGATATGGTCTGGGAGGCATTACTCAGTGGTGCCGCGTGTCTTCAAGGTACCAAACTGTAAAACTGATGAGTTACTGTTTACACATGGATGTCCCAGTTTCACTTGTGGGATGACAACATAGCAAATAAAAGATCGTTTAAAAACCCCTGAAGCAAACAGTAAACCAGTGGTTCCCAGCAGGTGGTCCAGAAGTGGACTGTGGATCAACTGCATCAAACAAAGAAAAAAAATGAATCGTAGTGTATTTTTTAGAGCTTTGTTATCCCACAAACGCAAGCAACACTCATTCATTGCTCATATTTTGGTTAATACATTCATCTACGGGATCTCAGAAGTCTCTCAGATGAAAGTCAGATCAGGAACAGAGGAGTGAAACTAACAAGGAGGAAACTAACACTGCTGAGAGCTGAACACAGAGCAGGAGAAGTTTTGCTCACCAGATCTGACACCAGAAAGATCGTTTAGTCTGAACCCGGCATAGGAGAAACAAAACTGTGCATCACAGCCTCCTTCTGGTCAGCAGCAGGACAGACAGCCTGGTGGTTCTGCTCAGTCTCAGCGGGCTAAAAATCGGTTTCATTGTTCTCCTCATTTTTGTTTTAGAGGCTGGTGTTTTTAGGTTTATCTGCTCTGGACTGATTTTCTAAGGCTGCGTTTGTGTGTGAAAAATATTGACTTTGAGTTTACACAAATCTACATCTGAAATTAAGACATTACTGCAGTGTGTTATTTAATGACAGAATCTTCAATCACAGTTACTATAAACTGAGGATAACACGAAGAACATGATGAAAATGTGAAAGAAAATGCATCGTCTCGTCTGTAATTTCATGTGTGTGTGTTTGTGTGTGCAGACGAAGGTGGGTCACTTTGCATCTCAGTTCCTTGGTTACCAGCAACATGACAGTCAGGAGCTGCTGTCCTTCCTGCTGGACGGCCTGCATGAAGACCTGAACAGAGTCAAAAACAAAGAGTACATTGAGCTTCGGGATGCCGACGGGCGACCAGACCAGGTGAGCTGCTTCTGACTACACCTGAGAAACGACTGCCACACATGGCTCAGTCCCTGACGTGTTCAGTTTGCCTTCCAGTTCATGATCATTAAAACGTTCACATCTTGGTGTGCTTGTCTTTTCTGTCACCTAAATTTATTTTCTAGTTTTCTCCAAATAAATGTTGTAACTGCTTAATCTTCTGCTCATTGTTGTCATTTCTCCTTCCTGTCAAACAGGAAGTGGCTGAGGAGGCGTGGCGTAACCACCGTCGGCGGAATGACTCTGTGATCGTCGACACGTTTCATGGCCTCTTCAAGTCCACACTTGTCTGTCCAGAGTGCCACAAGGTCTCGGTGACCTTTGACCCCTTCTGCTACCTGAGTGTCCCACTTCCTGTCAGCAAGGAGCGCGTCATGGAGGTCTTCTTTGTCTCTCTGGACCCCTTCGCCAAACCTGCACAGGTAACTATTTCTACCTGATGTTAAACATGCAGCATTTTTTGCTGTTGGCTCTGGAGACATTTCTGCAATACTCATCAGGAAAATTAGAAATATTAGACAGCTACATGCAGCAATATGAACATAATACTAAGCTACCTGATACTAAACCATTTCTTCTTTGTGTGTTTGTGTGTGCAGCATCGTGTTGTGGTTCCTAAAGCAGGCAAAGTGTCTGACCTCTGCTCTGCTCTGTCAGAGATGACCAGCATACCTCCTACACAGGTAAGTGTGTGTGTGAGAGAGAGACACATTGCCTTCTTTTTTTATTTATATAGCCCTGATTCAAAAGCTCCACACACATCTCATAAACCTTCTGGACTTTACTGCACACCTGCACAGTACAGGCTGCTCTGAGAAATCATAGAGAAAAGAGCTTTTATTCTCTTTGCCCCCTTATCAACAGTACAAGATTCACAATATTGGATGTCTTAATTGACAACTTTGTCCTTTTGTGTCGATGTCTAATTTTTTGTAATGGTTGTAATTGAATTGTAAACAGGACAGAACTGTCAGTGGGTTTCCTCTCTGTAGAGCCTTATGATGGTTCAGTGACTGGACTGATGAGACCTGACTGTGTGAGAAGATCAGAGAAGGAAGGTGTTCACTGTGTGTGTGTGTGTGTGTGTGTGTGTGTGTGTGTGTGTGTGTGTGTGTGTGTGTGTGTGTGTGTGTGTGTGTGTGTGTGTGTTTTAGATGGTGGTAGCTGATGTGTTCAACCATCGTTTCTATAAGATCTACAACACTGATGAATCTCTGAGCTGCATTCTGGACCGAGACGACATTTTTGTGTAAGGAAAATAAAAGCTTAACTTTATATCCCATCTGTGTTTGAACTGGCAGACAGTCGGTCTGCATGTTTGGGCTGCGCAATGAGTCACCAGATTCATTTTGTCCTGTCCAGGTACGAGCTGAGTGTGCTGGAGGAGCAGCAGGAGGAGCAGGTGCTGCTGGCTCTCTACCTGAGGGAGCGCTCTCACTACAGAGACTATGGCTCAGGCAGCAGCTCGTACAGCACGACGCTGTTCGGACACCCGCTGCTGCTCAACGTGCCGCGCAGCAGCTGCAGCCGGGAGGCGCTCTACAACCTGTTCCTGCAGAGGCTGGCGTGAGCAAAACACACACACAGAAACAGGAAATATATCATAACTCATCAAGTGTTGCTAATCAGTACTTTTACATTTTTTTTGGTAATTACAGTGATTTTTTGTATTTGTGTTTTTTTCCAATATTGTATTACTAATGTGTGTGTGTGTGTGTGTGTGTGTGTGTGTGTGTGTGTGTGTGTGTGTGTGTAGGCGCTATGTGCGACCTCCTGACCCCTCTGAAGAGTTAGAGGAAGAGGAGGAAGATGATGAAGAAGAGGAACTGTACAAGACTCAGACCAATGGCATCAGTGATGGTAATGTAATTAATAATAATATCATTGCTTATTTTATTTGCTACTTATAAGAAAATCAAATCGGAGATTATGAAGAGCAGCAATGCACAAATGGCCTTACAGTGAACCTGAGACTAGTGAGACGAGGTCCATAATTTACAGGAAAGGCAGTGAAAATATTTGTTAGATGCAGGCTTATTGAGAATTGTGTGGTGTGTTTTCAGCCGTAAATTATGCAGTTCTTCAAGTTTAGTTTAGCTCACTCTGATTGGTCCTGTGTTGTTTCTCAGACGAGGAGCAGGAGGATGCGGAGAAAGCCGGGCCCTCTCAGACCGAGCAATGCTGCGGCAATGCATCGTCAAACAGCCAATCAGACGGGACCGCTACAGCCGAGCCCCACCCCAACCTCAACCACACACAGCCCTCACTGGACCACAGTGACATGGAGACCAACAACGGGTCCCAGAGCCAGGCAGAGCCCCTCTGCAACACCACCGCCAGCACTGATGACGTGAATCCCTGCGAGAACTCGACCACAGAGCCCAGCTCAGAACCACCAGCAGAGCAACCGCAGCAGCCCTGCCAGACTGCAGAAGAAGAAAAAGAGGAAGACAAGCAGGAGGAGGCGTGTTCTCCCAGCCCACCAGCCAATGAGCAGCCAGTGAAGAGGAGGGCGTGTCGCAAGAGGAGGAAGAGTCTGTTCACCATCCAGGCGGTCAACTCCAACGGGACGACCGAGAGAGGGACGGGAGAGGGAGGGAGCGCCGTGTCCTTCAGCTGTGAGTGTGAACAAACACACCCTCATCTTCACCACCATGTTCAAACCTTAATTTGTAAAATCTTGAAGAAGCCATCTTTACATTCTTTATTTCTTCAACATTAACTTTATTGTCCCTGAGGTAAAACAAAGAACACACACAGCAGTGCTGAATTTATATGTTAAAATATTTTACTGTGTTGCATATTGTCTGTGTGTCTCTGCAGCTCAGCCTTATGTGGCCATCGACTGGGACCCTGAAATGAAGAAGAGGTTCTATAATGAAAATGAGGCGGAGGTCAGTGTAAACATGTGTATTTAGATTATGGAATGCATGTCAACATATTTACAGTCTGACTGTATTTAAAGATTTTTGTATACAATCAAGTCAAGTGGATCACCGGCCAACAGTCTGATAATTGTGACCAAAACATGATTTATGTTTTGTAATGAAAAACTACATATGTGAAGCATCTCTTCTACATGTTCCTCCTCCTGTGTAGAAATATGTGAAACATGCCAGTATGGAGGTTCCTCAGCAGCAGACCACTGTTCAGCTGCAGGAGTGTATCGAGCTGTTCACCACTGTGGAAACACTGGAGGAGGAGAACCCATGGTAAGACACAGCATCACACACTCTTCCTCCTGATGAACACTCGAGAAAGGTATATGTATGTATGAATGTATGTGTGTTTGTACAGGTACTGTCCGGTGTGTAAGAAGCACCAGCTGGCAACTAAGAAACTGGACCTCTGGTCTCTGCCGGAGGTTCTCATCATCCACCTCAAGAGGTTCTCATACACCAAGTTCACTAGAGAGAAGCTTGACAGCATTGTAGAGTTCCCCCTCAGGTACACACACGCGCACACACACATATGCATATACACACACACACACATTGAGCAAGGTCAAAGACTCTGAACACTGAAGTGTTTGTGTGGTGGCGTTGCAGAGACCTGGACTTCTCTGGCTGCCTCCTGAGGAAAAATCTGTCCAATGGAGAGCCTCCAAGCCGTTATGACCTCATCGCTGTGTCCAATCACTACGGAGGACTCAGAGACGGACATTGTGAGTTTTTTTAAATCAAAAACATCATGTTCTAGGTTTGAGTAGTCACATGACTCTGTTTTGACTTTCACCTTCACGGCCTTGTACACCTTGAAATTGTGTGTCTGTGTGTGTGCGCGTGTTCCTCCAGACACCAGCTACGCGTGCAACAAGGACAATGGTCAGTGGTATTACTTTGATGACAGCAAGGTGACATACGCCAGAGAGGATCAAATCGTGGTCAGTATGAAACAAACCAGCTTCCAAAGCTTCTTTCAGACGTTGCCGTAAATCTTAAGGCAGCTTTAACGTGTCGCTCTCATGTCTGTCATGTCACTTATGCATGAAAGTCATGATGACGTTTCAGTCATTTCTGTGTCACTTCCCACACACAAACACTAAACTTGTTCATTAATTCATTGTCTCCCGTGGTTCAGACCAACGCTGCCTACGTCTTGTTCTACCATCGACAAGACAAGATCAGAAAACCTACTCTGCCCGCCCCCATCACAAGCCCCTCCTCCTCCACCCAGCCCGCCAACGACATCACTCCCTGTAAAGTCGACGAGTCAGACATGGGCGCCGCCTCCTACGTCACCAGAGAAACGGACTAACTGAACCCTGGAGATTTGTTTTAATTCTACTTGACGGTAATTTGTTTTGTTTTCTTCACATCAACAGGCCTTTTCTCCTCTTTTTTATGTCATTTGGGCTTTTTTTTTTTTTTTTTTTAAGTTTTGGATCTTTCTTATTTTCCAACAACACTTGAACATTCTTTGATTTCTTCTTTCCCCACTTACTGAAAACACCTAAAGCACATCTGCAGGCTGCTTCTCAGCTCTTATTTTCTCCTTTAAAAGTTACCGGTTAAAGTCTTGTCTGTTGAGTTTTGGGCGAAAACGTTGTTTTCTCTGCTTAGTAGATAACAGACACATGATACTCAGGTAGTTTAATGCACCGTGAGCTCAGTTTTAGACTGATGATTTGAGCCCAAACCAGATATATATGTTCCACATTAATTACATTAAAGTTAATCTTCTCTCTATTGGTAGATCAGAAGTCAGTGGGTGTTATGAAGCCTGGACTGTGCCAGTAGAATAATTACAGACTTTTAACTACAATCAGTAATTCCTTATAAACTTCTTATAACCTCATTTCTTACATTTAGGTATAAATGATGCGTTAGACAGTTCAAAAATATACAAATACATATTCGTATATCTAGATTCGTATTCTGTCTCTAAATGATGAATTAACTACATTTTAAAATGGAATCAAAGTTGTGTAAAAGACTTTTAGAATAGATTTTTTAACGAATCATACAGAACAGAATCATCTTACAATTTATCTGCTTTAGCATTTACCATTTCCACTGAGTGATTACTTTTTACTTTAAAGACACTCTTTTGATGCTTTTTATGTGTTGCCAGTAATCTGGCCAATCAGAGCTCCTGCCGCTGCTCTGTGGGCGGGATTCCATTTAAAATTTCATTATTAATTCATCATTTAAAGGCAGAATAAGAAAATGGAACCATTTGTATTTGTAAGTTTTTAAATCATTCATCACTTAAATTGTATTCAAAAGATGTAATGAAATGTTAAAAAAACCTTAATTTAAGAGAAACACAGTAAAGGTCTATAATTATTCAGGTGGCACAACATCAGGGTTCATATGTGATTGGACTTACTTTAACACTATAAGCTTAAAGGACTGTAGTTACACACAGCTGGCCTCATCTGGAAATGACACCCAAAACTTGAACAACACTGTACGAGTGGTTGGTTTAACTCTGCAATTAAAAATCAAACTTTTAATACACTGACACCTAATTTTACAAGAAAGGTAAAAGTTATTAAAATGAATTATATTCAAGTTAAATAGTTTACGTGTTACACCGTACAGTGAACTGAAGCAGATTAGTTCTTGTGCTCAACAGAATTCAGTATAAACGCATTAAAGTGGACCAAGGAGCAGCATGCAGGGGATTATGGGTAATCAGGAGTGTGTTTGTAGCAGAGAAACAGGTAATTTAAAATTGAACAAAGCTGCCAGGGATGAGACATGAATCTTTGTATATTTTGGCTGTTTTGTGCTAGTATTTATTTTTTAATGGAATAATTTCAGCTGTCACATGACTACAGTTTTTTTTTTTCCTTGAATGATTTTGATGATCGACTGGTGCAGGACATTGAGATGCTTATTTTTCATATTTATAGATTAAATTTGTATTCAGGCATAAAATTATTTGACAGAATGACAGGTAAGCTGTTGAATTGTTTCCAGTCTGTGCAGAGATGGACGCAGGCGATGTTTTCTCTCTGGTCAGAGCTCTTACTGATTTTTAAAGTGGCTCTGTGTACAGTATTTTTGTATTGTAAGAAATGTATTATTATCATTCCTGGGTCGAGCAGGAGGGAAGCTTGGGGTGATTTCTTTCTTTTGTCTTCCCTGTCAAATATCAGATGAAAATATTTTATTGTACTTTCAATCTTTTGATATGAATAAAAGGATGATTATTATCACGATGAGACAAAAGCGAGTTTTTACATTTTTGGCTTTTGTTGCTTTAAAATTTCCTGTCACTCTATAAACACCAGATGGAGTTGAATATTTCATCTTACCTCGCTCTGACAGACGCGTGTGTTACTATCAGACAGGATTTAACAACTCTGGACAATGAAGACAGTCAAAATACAGTATTCGTGTTACAATATAATTAACAACTTTGGTGTTATTTTCCTGAGTCTGGCCAGCGGTTCTATCGGTTAATATCACTACCATAACACTGTACTCACAAGAGGTGTTGTGAAGAGTAGGAATACTGGGACGTCTAATATTAGGTCCAACAGGTCAACAAGCATGAGAGCAGATAGACGATCATGCAGGCTGAAAACAAACCACTTGATCTGCAGGTCAAACTGAAGTGAGCAGACCTGAAATGTGGCTAATAATCCCTGATGAACTGACTCAACACACTCACTGACTAGAGCATTATCCTCATGTTTGCATCTGTGAATACACCCCAAAGCTGTGCATGCATACATGGTTTCTGTGCCGGTAATACTTCCCAACACCTATAAAACTGTCAGCTTACCGCTTTCCATGGATAAGCAGTTGCTAATGAAGGGACGGTGAACCTGGGAGTGAAGTGCTGCACAATACAGATGAGAGAAATCCAATTAATTGTGATGGCACCTTTATTTAACTGTTGCACTCGCTTCACGTCAGCAGCCTGGGCTGGATGACCACAGTGTAGAAAAGAACATGCAAAGTGTCCGTCCTGCACAATGAAAACATGAACGTCTGCTGTCACTTAAATAGCTCCTCTGGCTGTTTTTGTCGTCCCAAAACGTCCTGGTCGTCTTTAAACTTCTGATTTCTGCATCGCCCCGGAGAGAAACGTCTTCCTGAGAGGATTCGTCTGGTGCAGAATCTGCTGGTTTACTGAAACAACCCGGTGCTCTGGAACATTTGGGAACGTTTCTAGACCTGCTCTCTGCTTCAGAATGGAGGATTTTAAATGCACGGTTAGAAAATCTGTGCTCTAACAGGGAAGACACAAAAACTACAGATATAAGTAAGTGGACCTATTTCAGATCTAGTTACTTTTTTGTTATTGTTTTTTATTAACAATTATAGATGTGCATTCAGCTCAAATTTCAGACACTGATTCATCACAGACAGTGTAATGATGTATTATTGTCATCTAAGATCTCAGGAGCAAAGCTGAAGTATTAGCCAGAAGTACTGTCCAGCATTAAGGACAGGACATTTTGTTCCACTGTGTACAGTTCTGAAGGCACTACATAGTGCGTAACTTTTACACACTTCAATCTTGGGAGCTCGGAAAAAGGCAGAAAGTGAATGAAGTGCCTGAAGTAACCAACAGTGATTTCAGACAGCTTCATTTATT
The DNA here is from genome assembly GCA_037975185.1 of Centropyge bicolor. Taxonomy (NCBI): domain Eukaryota; kingdom Metazoa; phylum Chordata; class Actinopteri; family Pomacanthidae; genus Centropyge; species Centropyge bicolor. The sequence goes on along the minus strand of JBBMOC010000011.1, from coordinate 2,379,949 downwards.
TCATTGGACAATTTGTGTTCCAGAATCTTTAGAATCATCGTAGGACCTCCATGTCCCGTGTTCTCGATTCCTCAGATTCTAATGTACAGACAGAGTTCTCGAACCTTTCACGCACGTTCCCAAGCTCGCAGCTCCTCGTCATTCTAAAACATGGTGGACTTGAGGTCTTGGCTGAAGAAGGTTCCAAAGTTAAGATCTCTGGACATCAGCTCCTCCTCCACGTTCTCCAACGCCCACTTATGTTCCACGATCTCCAGTGCCTCCCACTCGCTCTGAAACAAACGGAAAGGGGGGGGGTGCGAGTCCCGGCATTTAATACAAGTCAGTGCATCAGTAAAGACGCAGTTTTAATGAAGTAGTCCTGATGACAGTGGAGGGAGAGTTTCTATACTGCTTTTTATATGGTCTGACTGTTAACATCTCACCTTAAAAGCCTTGTTGGGGTCAGGAGGCATCGCCATGGCAGCACCAGTCATCTGGTCCTGCATGATCCGTGACTGGTCAGCGGCTACGAGTTAAGAGCAGATTTAATCAATGAAATCAAACAGACCAACTTTCATGTCTTTCTCAGTGAGATGTTTGAGGAGCTACACAGCACTGAAGGTTCCGTCAGACTCTTCATGAACAACAACTGCAACTGCTCAGTTTGATCACACTTTGTATTTTCAAGTTCACAAAAGCCATACACTTAAAATCATTATTCATGTTCGCTTATATTATGTCCCCCGTGCCATCAAACTGTTCAACTCCTCATTGGGGGGGGGGACGAACAGAAGAACAGAAGGACTATAGACTACACACTGTGCAATAAACTGGACTCTTAATTCATGTGCAATATGACCCCATCACGGACAACATAACTGGACTGTGGGCAATACTTCATCTTGCAATATATATAGAATGTAAATGTAAATCTGACAATGTAAATGTAAATCTACTACTACTTCTATTATTTCTGACACTGCTGTTATTGATGTTGATGTTATATAGCACAGTGTAGTATACTATTATATACTATATATTATATACTGTTATTATTATTATTATACTACATTATATTTTGATAACTAAATAGTAGTACATTACTATTATTCCTATTATATGTAGTAGAGTGTAGTATATATCACATTACACTACTATATTATTATATTATACATGTACATGTATGTTATACTCTTGGATGTTATACATTGCACATGCTATATCATACTACTATTACATGCTAGATTATATTATTATATTATACTACTATATGCACTCTATCATTACCATCAGCATACCATACACACTGCTGCTACACTCAGGTACACACATACACATATGCATATTTTCTTTAGATCTCCTACAAGTGCCTATTTTGATTCAAATTCCTGCTACCTCTACTGCCTAATTTATTGAGTCTATTTTTATATATTTTTAATTTTCTATTTTATATTCTATTTTATTCTTTGTATTCTATATTTAAACAGTGCAATATACGAGAAGCGATGGAGATGCCAATTTCTAGGAGGGAACCTCCCAAAGGGATTAATAAAGTACTCTGTCTGTCTGTCCACATATACACACAGAAAAAAATAAGGGAAACAATCTCAGTTTTCAGCCACTCACCTCACATTAATCTGCTCCACTAACAAACAATTCCAACACAATTCAAAACTTTTTTCTCTCAAGTTTTTTTTCCAAAAAGTGTTTTATGGCTAGAATCTGTGGATATCAGTTCAGGAACAGTGAAGATCACTAAGAAATGTTGGGAAATACAACATTTACTGACTTCTCTATACAAACACAGGAATTCAAATCAAATCTATGCACATTAACAGTTCATGAATGAGGTGTTGTGGTTCCTCTGTTCTGTGTATAAATCATGGCCTATAATGCAAAGCGGTTCTGTATTTTGTACTACACAAACAGAGACAACAGAACCGTGAGAGGGACTCACCGTTGTCCTGTCCCAGTATGAGGCTGTACATGCTCCTCAATCCGAATACATTCAGGAAGTACCAGGACGCAGAACTCACCCTGAATATTGTGGAGACCCAAAGAGTCCAATATTAGGACTTCATGAAATAAAGGCTCATGTAGAAATACAGACAAAATATGAAAGTGTGAAGTTTAAAAATGTTTTTCCAAACAAGTTAAATACATTTTATGTTTTGGGTCTTGAGAGAAAATAATCAATGACCAAACAGCATTTTGTTGTCTTACTGGTGTTAAAGGAATATTCCAACACTGTCCTGTTATATATTCAGAGGTTATTTTAAGGAAATTAGATATTTACATTGTCTAAACTAAAACAATCAAATGATCTTGTTGGTAAATGGTAAATGTTTTTAGTGTTGACTCGTACCAGGAGGCGTCCAGTGACAGCAGGTCTATCCCTCTCTGCAACATCGGCTTGAACCTCAGAGTCAGAGGGAACGGTACCTTGGCTACAAGACAACAACAAAGACATCATGAGCAATGGGCTGAGCAGAATGAGGCTGTGATCACAATATGCTTTACTTTACACTCCTGTGAATTTGTACTTGTTTGACTGACGCAATTTATGAACAGGCTGCAGCAGTGCCGGTCACTCAAAGCCGACGACTCAATATAATATAGTATCGACTTCTCAGAGCAAATACATATAGTGGCAGGGTGTTTTGATGCCTCACTTTACCAACTCGTTCATATGTTTTTAAAGCCTTACTAAACAAATAAAACAATAATATAAGCTGTAAAACTGACCATTTTACTGTGATTTAATTTGGCCAGCAGATGTCGCCAGTTTTGACTGTTTGGACTCAGCTGCAGAGTTATTTTAGAGGGCCAAACTTTTGTTCCAACACCAATCACACAAACACTGAAGGACATTTTCAGCACACAGTTTTAAGGAATTTAGCGAAGCACTGTTTCTTTCTGTTGGTGAAAAGCTAAGAGCTAACTAAACTAATTTCTTTTTGCCTTTTAGGCTTTCTAAAGTTTATTAACTTCAACCAGCTGATGGAAACACATTTGATTCACTTTCTATTTGTTGAGCATTTCCAACCAGGTTTCCATCCACATGTAACACAAATTTAAAGCAAATAAATAGAAAATCAGTAAAAGCTAATAAAAAAGTAATGTGCATTTAAATCCACTGCAATTATGTGAATATTTAGGTATCATGATTACATCGTTAAGAGTACCAGTCAAATCTCAAACGAGGGAAAATGGTACAAAAATTTTAGCAGTCAAATAATGATGATCAGGTGATTATGTAATAATTGTGAAAGACTTACTTATGACAAATCCAGAGAATGCCCAGTTGATCCATCCACCAATCACAATCATGGGCAGGACGTTGGTCAGGTTTCCCTTCATCATGTCAGTCAACATGCTGGTGTCTGCAACACGCACACATTAATTTTTGTTTAGTTTATTAATTAATAACAGTGACTGAAGATTTAAAGTCTCTGATTACAGATAAATTAGGATGGAGCTCTCAGGATTATGTTTGGTTCTATTTCTTGTGTAATAAAATACAATCTTAACATTGTAATTAATAAAGTCAAAACCCTGGTAATGATTTGGAATGTACTGTAGGTAACCACATAATGTGGAAACAACATAATGGATGGACGGACACACACACACACACACACACACACACACACACACACACACACACACACACACACACACACACACACACACACACAACCTGTCATGGGGTTCTTGGGGACCACCTTCCTCTTGACCTTCTTAAAGAAGCCGGTCTCTGCGTTGTTGAAGTAATGTTTCCTCATGGCGAAAGACTATAACAGTGAAAATATGTTTACACACAACAGCTCAGTCACAGGCACACATCCACTCTTATGTCCTTCATGAGTTTTATTTGAATGTCTATGATACAAATTTTCTGCAGCTACAAAATTTAAAGACAATGTTGTATATCCTTTAAGCTAGTAGTAACCATATGTGTCACTCAGTTTAAATTACAACATAGTAAGAAACTGAGGTTTGATTTAAACTGGATGTCACCCTCACAGAACATTATTACAGACCCAGGCAACATGGGTAGTAATAAATGCAACCTGTATGTTATAACCCTCATTCGAAAAAAGTTGGTACTCTGTACTTTTTAGCACAGTCTTGTTTTTTGTCTAAATGCACAGGAAACAGAATATTCTGTTGTGTCCTCAAACTCTGATTCTCAGTGAGTGTGTGAGCTTACCTGTCGGGGAATGTACTTTCCATTCTCTCTAAGGATGCGGCTGCGCAGGAGCACCTGGCTAAAGAAACACCAGTATAACCTCAGAATAGTTGGACAGCACACTCCAGTCTACCAGTCGGCCAATAAGAAGAAAAGATAAGCTAAGCCTTTATTCGTCCCACAGTGGGGAAATTTACAATAAGAAACGCAGGCTACCCTCAAACAGGAAGTTCATCAAACACAGTGGAGAGCTTGCAGGAGAAAACAGCAAGGATTCTTCATTCTGCACGGGTTCATCAAAAAGTCAAAATTCTCCTCACCTGTCAGAAACTTGCTCCAGGTCAACCTTCTTGTCACTGTGAAGCAGCTGGGTTATATAATGACGGATGATACCGACGAAGAAGGTGATGAAGACTATGGGCAGGACCACCCACACCCGAATACTGGAGTCTAGCAGGAGCTCTGGACCGGCCATCGCTCTCTGTTCAACCAGCCAACACAGACGTAATACAGACAGGGAGACGATCTGTAAGAGGAAAAGAACTCTGTTATTTTCAAGCCATGTTTAAGGGCCAGTTGCAATTATTTTGGTAGGATGGAAAGATTTTTGACATTTAGACCACCATGGGACACAACAACCCTGTGGTTAAAATGATTTACATGTTTGCATTTTGACTGATTCAAATGGTTTGTTACAGAAAGCTTCATTTCCACAATCACTATTGGCAGCAATTAATAATAGTCATTACTTAGTGCTCCTTTAAAAGGATATTTTCAGAATTTTCAAAGACTTTAAAATATGCTATCCGCTGCACAAATAAATAAGATGTTCCTGTTTAGGTAACTTATGATGATATATTTCATTGCTGATGATAAAGCATTTTAATGTTGTTTCATGTTATTTCAGATACCAGTTTTTATTTAGATCAGAAAATAAAGCAACAATACAGAATGGCTGTAAGTGTTGTTAAAGGATCTTCTGAGTATTTCAAAGCTTGTCAGATAGTTATCTCTCAGAAAAATGTTTGCGTCGCTCTGTAACCTGAATGATATTAATCTGCAGTGTTAACGCAGCCAGGTCACATACATCTCAAAGACAAACGAATACCAAAAATACACACAATACCTAGAGTAGGTCAAAGTAAAAGTTGACAATAGCATCTAAAACAGTCTCAAGCTCTAACATACAGTGAACAAAAACAAGTTCCCCTGTTCCAACACTGGTCCTTATCTACCTGTGTGTCTAAGTGTCTAATGAATGTCAGGTTTGTTCAGCCAATCAGCAGCCGGTGAACGCACGCCTCAGTCATTGTTTTATGTCTCACATTCCACATTTTCACTTGCTTGTTGTTTAAAGCAGCTCCAGAAATAAACTTTCCTTTGCTTAAAAGTCAGGTTACACTTCATACACACACGACGTTAAATGTTCCTACAGGACACTTTAACTTCTAATCAATGAACTAACCTGTTAAAGACAGCAGAGGCCTGAGCAGCAGCTAACAGCTAACAAGAACTCAACAACCGGACACAAATGAAACTCCCGTAGTTACTGTAACCGGAAATAACCGCAGCTAAGCTAACTGACACCTGACCGGTCTTCATTTAACCACAACCAACTAACGTGAGCATTAGCCTGTTTAGCTGAACAGAAAGTTGGCTAAAGACGCCAGCCGGCTAACTCGGCTAGTTAAGCTACTTACTCTTTCACCTTTAGATTACTATTTCATCAAGCCATTTATTTCAATGACAGTACGGCTTGTTTTAAAGACTTTTTTGTCTGCTAGCTGCTGAAAATATTGGTTAATATATGTAAAGTAACTTACCACATTTATGAACTTTAAGAATTAGCGACGCGACAAACACGTTCGGCAGTTTAAAAGAAGAAGAAGCACTTCCTGTTTAACCGGAAGCAAAGAACATGTGATAGAGGTAAAATTGAAATCATAGACTACTGAAATACAAAAGTAAAACATATTTTTGCAGAACATTTATGCAAATAAATGCAGCCCAAGAGATTTATTGTCAAGGAATGAGAAATACATATCAATTAGAAAATACACTTTGAGAAAATAAGCTTTAAGAAAGAAACGAACTTAGAGTCGTTTCCTGTAACTTTGTCACGTAGGTTTCGAAGGTTTGCAGTTTATTCAGTCTAATGAGAGAACTGAAGCTGAGGCCAGACTTTGATTATAGAATGTATAAAACATTTCATTTGAACGATCTTTGGCTCCACAGGAGTGACCCCGGAAGTGAGTATGGGTTTCAGGTGTGATACACTGACACCTGCTGGTCTTATGGTGAACAGGCTCTGATGACTGCAGAGGAGAGTAAAGGGAGAATGGTTTCATTACACATATTATGCTGAATAAGTCAATGTTTATACAGGGCAAAACATGGTTCATAGCTTCTACAGAATTAGCGAATTTTAGAGAAACAGAATTTCTTTTTATCTGTGAGGAGTTGGTTTTTCATCACATCCAGGAATAACAAAGAAAAAACTTTGTTCACTGAGTGTTTGTCACACTCTTACCTTTATCCTGTATCTCTGCCCAACCAAAAGTTAAATTACATTCTGTGCAATATAGTTGAAAATCCGGGATGTGGCCGATTTTTTCCCCTGCTGGACACTGTTTCTGTTCAGTAGGATCTACCGAATGTTGTATTGGGTTATTGATCCAGTGTACGGATACTCTTTTCCATTTTTTCCTCCATTGAATCTGTTATCCTGCACTTGGCCTAAATACAAGACATGATGTGCACACAGCTACTTTTCTGCATGAAAGTTACACCTGCTGTACAGTATGTGTCTAGTTTAGATGTTTCAGTTGTTTTTCAGCCCGCTGTTATGTTAAAGGTTCTGTAGTGTGTATGTGTCTGTATGTACAATCACCCAAACAAAACAGGACACATCTTTCCATCAACATGAACAGATTTTTTTTTTTATATCTTTAGAGCAATAAATATTTCCACTTTTTCCATATCTCTGCAATTTCAAAAACAAAGTACAAGTAATATATATTTATATACACAGCTAAAATTTTCCATACATAATTTTTAAAATAATGTTGTCTCTGTTGACACATATTTGACACTGTACTCATACAATTTTACAAGGACTATTGCAGTCTCTCTTTGCTCTACATTATAAACAAGAAATATTTTTTTTTTCTCCATAAAGCAGTCCATTTTGTTGTTACGTACAACTTAGACCCCCAGTCCATTGCCCTTGTATAGATACACACAACAAAGACTGCCTTTACACAGGAACAGAAGAATCCAACATTTTTAACTTGATTTGAACCAGATCTGATGTGCTTTAATTTTTTAAAATGTTCCCTGTTTTGCCTGCAGCAGTCAGACCAGATCTGTTTCTATTGGCGTTAAAAACCTGGTCTTCCATTCCTGGTGTAACCTCAGAGACAAACTGCCCGCTGCGGAGCAAAGTGAGTACTCGCATTGTTATTTTTCATATAACGATGGTTATGTACATTCATGTTTATAATACAGTTTCATTCAGTGCAGATACTGTAATAAATACCACATGCAAACCGATAGTGGAGAGCAGACCCGGGCAGAAAAAAACATATTTAAATAGAAAATTTAAAGTACCATACCTGGGTTTTTGCATGTTCTTAAACTGCATATACTGTATATTACTTCTACAAATCATGCAATACAGTTCAAATTGATTTCCTCCCTTACAAGCAGTCATTGATTTCAATGACAATCTATGTGCAGAGACTTGAATCCTGCGGCAGGTAGTTAATCCATCACAGGAAAACGGCCTCTAACCTTTACAGTACATTTGAGAATCGATGCTTGGTTACTTCAAGTATTGCAATGAGCTTTGTTGCCAGCAAATCATTGCCAGAATTAACAAAACAAGCAAACACGGGCATGGTGAAAAGAGGTTTTTTTTGTGCACTTACACAGCTGTTCTCCAACTGACTGTCAAATCTCTGTTTTCAAAACATTCCTTATATTCCATAGAATTTTTGTTCAAAACTGCTGTCTGAAGGGAGGAAACAAGTCTGAGCTATTATTTGTAAAATGTTTTGGCAGTAATGTCAAGTACATGCGATTTGTATGCAAAAACACAGGCATGGAGCTTTAAAATGGGAACTTTAGTGAGGATGCGCTTCAGCTCGGGCACGCAGTGGAACAGGGTGAAATGTCGTGTAATCCCTTACGAGGTAGGTTTGATCCAGTGCTCCTCGAGAACTTTGTTTTGTTGTTTTTGTTGAGTTAACTGCTTTAGTCTGGGTTCGACTTGGAGTTATGGCTCCTGCAAAGGGGCAAAGTGTTTCTGTAGATGATTGTAGATACATGACGGGGACCCAAAGGTCCAGATTTCCTAGCAGCTCGGCATGTATTGTTTATTTGTATGGTTTTAAAAGGTTGTTTCCATTAAAGGGTGGTGAGAGGCTTGGTGACGATTCAGAGGTGTGTGTTTGTGCAAGCATGCAGGGATGAATGAAAGTAATTATCAGAGTCTGTATTAAAAATATTAGAACATGTTAATTGTATGTTAGTCACAGAAAATTCTTGGTTTTGTTGTAAACATATTAAAAATTAAACAGGTTTAGTACTTCCATAAGATGCCCAAATCAGGAAAAAAAAATCATCTCACACTCTTAAGCACATAACAAAATTAAAAATGCTAAAAATACAAAACAGCCCAAGGAGTACGTTATGTTAGTAGAAGCTTGTCACACAACAATATTGATAATAATATCAGTAGCACACTCTAAAAAGTCAAAGGGGTTCTTCAGATTGAAAACAATAGGGGATCCAAGATGGTTCTCTGAGGAACTTTGTCAATTGATTTAAATCCATGACGGTGTTCCCCAAACAAAAAGCTTCTACAAAAAACATTTAAGGGATTTTTATTCTTTTGTTTTTCTCGTGAAGAACCCTAAGTTGCTCAAATAGCCTGAAGAACTTTTGGTTTTTAGAGCATACATTTTGTTAATTCAAGCAATTCTGAACTTTAGTTACAGATCAATGCTGTTGGCCCCACTGAAAATAGAACACACTGTACAGTTAATATCTACAGTAGGCGCATTCACGTAACCACAGGGAAACTAAAAATGTGTCGTTAATGTTTGCATTCACAACATCAGAGGAATTTCCCATCATCCACCAGTGAAAGGCTGGTAAATATTTATATGAGGCTGTCTAAACCAGCCAGTTTGACAGGAAATCAACCAGCACTGAGAGGTTTATTTCTAGTCAAAAACTACAAATGGCTGGTAAAATAGTTAGAGCTTTCTACCAGCCATCATGGGCTTCCTGCCCTGACATCCGGTGTCACAATCAAATGGAGAGGAAAAGAAAATACACTTTAATACTGGTATGGTAGGTTTAACTCAAAGTGCAAAAAAAAATAATGTGTAAAAATGAGTTTGTTCAAGAATATTTCACTTAGTGCTGTGTGATGGTGAAACATGTTCTGCACTCCAGTCCTGTGAGACGTTAGCAAGTCCTTCAAGATGAAACTAGGTCCAGTTTTCAGGTTCTTTGTGTCTTTGTTGGATGATGAGGGAGACGAAGGGCTCAGTCCTTCGGCCAGATTTTAAAAATGCAGTAAAGGGCTGGATATTTGTTATTCTGTGAGTGGATACAATCAATCAATCAATCAAATGAATTGTCTATATATTCAAAGGGGAACATTATTTCTCACTTAATGTTGGACCGTCCCTCCGTCTGAAGGCACCGTATTCTCCATTTTGCAATACAAGTAGTGAAAGTGGGATTAAACCTTGTTCATTCTCAAAGTCACCAGAAATGTTTTGATTGATTTCTCATCCTGTGGAGAGAAAATAAGACAGTTTTGGACTGGGTGGGAAATTAAACATTATATGTCTGTCTGCAGCTGCTGCTGCTGTGAAATAAGGCAGGAAAAAAAAGAGCCATCCCAGAAGAGAACTGAGCAAGATGAGTAGGTCTGTGCATAATATTAGTGAATCATAAGCAACATTTCTTTTCTAAAGATCATGACACTAAACTGGGCTAAACTTGTCTTGGGCTAACAGTCTTAGAATAATGATTCTAAGAATGAAATATTAATAAAATTACTAGCAACCACAAGCAGTCTCAGCTTTGATAGAAACGTATATGCAATCAATCAATATATGCAAGTGCATTAGCTGACTTCAATGCTAATGCCTATGTATATCTGTCTGTTCTGAAAAAGGATGCGTCCTTCCTGATGTCTCTCCCTTTTGTTTTTGTTAAGCAATAGAGGATTTTTGGACTCCTTATCTGAATAGAGGGTTTAAGGATAGAAGGTGTATGTGTGTTAAAAAGATCGTTCAGACAATAACAGACATCCAGATGTCAGCTAACCACCGTGACAAGGTGTTTTACAGATGTTTTGTTTGCACAATTTTGATTTACTGATGTGAATATTTTCATTTTAATTTCCCACCCAGTTCCGTTAACATTTCCAGTAATACACCAGTTGAGAAATGTATAGAATTACATTATAAGCAGATCTTTTTAATATGACCTCTTTCTTGACTGTATTTGGGTACTGTAGCTCCCCAGCTTCATCAAAGGCAGACAAGCCAGTGAAACATAAGACTCAGTTTCCCAGACTGCACCCTGTTTGGCACCTTTCAGCATAATCTCCCTCCCTGGCAACGTAGCGGCTTACATACAATATGGAGCATGAAATACAGTTGACATATATTATAATTTCTGACAAATTCAGGATTATACCCTCGAATATGCTGGGACACCTGCTGGGGAGCATTCACTGGTTTAGCACAAATTATAAGAATAAATCCACCTTTACAAGAATAAATTATTGGGAAAATTACAATGTCAAATGTAAACCACCCCCGTTTTAAAGTCCCAATCCAAAACGACAATGTAGCGCCCCCTGCTGAAACCCTGTAATCCACAAACACTAAAAGCACTTTTTGCAAAACACAAAGGTAAAAAGACACCTGTAGTTTTTGTTATTATGATGGCTTATTTAAAGTTTTACAAAAGTTTATTGTCCATGTAGAAAGTAAAGTCTTCAGTAACCTTCACTAATGCACTTTTTTATGGTCAAATAAATGCTGGACTGGGGCTTTTAATTACAACAAATCCCTCCCCTGCATATAAGATTTTAACCATAGACACACTGACACTCATTAGCTATTGCACAGGTCATGCATGCCTGTCTAAGACACAAACTGCACCATATTAATGCGAACCACTTCTGCTTCTCAGCGACATCTCATGGCTTGTAATATGTCAACAACCGAAACAATGGTACAAGTGCTTTTTTGTGCGAAAAACAAAGTGGTGCAAGACTTATGTGATTTTTGGAATATAGTGAAAGAACGCGTTGCGTTCTCAGGCTTCCTAAAAACCCGAACTGTCCCATCAACCCATACTGTGTACATAGTGTTAGCATTGCGTGCTAACCCCTGTGTTGAATTCTCAGGCACTGTTCCCTTCACGTCTGGTCCCTGAAACATTTGTCCACGACAGCGACTCACAAATTCTTACTCACAATATGACACAAACACTTCTTCTGTCGATGAAGAACTACACATATGTCCTCTTGATTCCCAGGCCACCTCTGGAGGGCGCTATGAAGGGAAGATGAGGAGGTTTTCACCAAGACGGTAGGACTATGTGGTGATTTACGTTCTTGAAGTTAGTGGCTCCGTGGGCAGGTTTTCCAGGGAAATTTACCCCTGCAGGTTACGGGCTGCCCAACAAACATGTCGCAGTGTGTGTGAGAGTCTTTCTACTTGTGGGGGAAGTGGATGTGAAAATAACACAGACTGAGTAATTTCCTCTTCCCCGCTCTTAGTGCTCTCCTCCTCACCAGCTGGCCACTTCGATACACCTGCATTTGCCCTCCTCCTCTCCTCCTCCCTCTCCTGCTCCCTCTCACTACTGCCCCCCGGTGGCTCCCTGCGGGGTGGCGGACCACCGTCCTCGGCTTCTGTCTCCTCACACGACCGTGCTGATCCGGCTGACGGGTTTCGATTTGGGGCCTCCCCCTTGCCCTCCCGCCCCTGGGTGGAGGGAGAGCGGGCCGGACGTTGGTGGAGGTAAGGGGGAGTGTGGAGGGGGAGGTGGGATGGAGGTGAGAGGAGGGTACTGTGGTCCGTAGGGCTGTGGTGGCGTCTGGGTGACGAGGCGGGCCGAGGGCGTTTGGGGTGGCGGGGTGGCGAAAATGAAGTGGGTGGAGGGGGAGGCAGAGGGGGACGGGCTGAGCGGGGAGTGTGTGTGCACGGCGTGGTTTTGAGAGTGTGTGTGAGCGTGGGGGTGGGGCTGCGAGTGCGAGATGGTTAGTGGGAGCTTGCCGCCTCCACCCGGCCGTGCCACCGCAGGGTGCGAGTGGTAGAGTCCGTGTGGGGTAGTGGGGGTGACGGGTGAGTGAGGGGACAGCGGTGGGGGCGTGATGAAGCCCATACTGTATCGTGGGTGCTGGCCGGCGCCATGCTGCATCCTCTGATGCTGCTGGGTATGAGAGGGAACGCAGCCGGGTGGACCCTGCCGCCGGGGTGCAGAGAACCTGTGCGTGAGGGGTGCGTGGTGCTGTGGGGCGCTCTGCATGTGGTAGCGGTGATGGTGGTGATAGGGTGGGGGCGGTGTCTGTTGCTGCTGGTGCCCAGTGACACTGACTCCTCCTCCTCCACTGTTGCCGTGGCAGTACTGGGCGTGCAAGGCCTGGAGCTTGGATGGCCCCCCTCCCGTACCTCCTCCCCCTCCAACTCCTCCCGAGTCCGACTGGCCGAGGTTGGGCGATGGGGAGGGGCATGGGGAAGGGGAGGATGGGTGGGGGATGGGAGGCG